>LPNX011102010.1:665386-754122 GCA_001517045.1 Pseudotsuga menziesii | reverse complement strand
AATAAAAAATATATATTTTGATTCCTTGTTTTAAAAAGTTTTTTAAATATAAATAATAAGTTAGGATTTTCTTTTTCTTTTTATTTTTACATACTTTTGCAAAACAATTAAAAAGTTAAGATGAAAAATAAAAATAAAAAAATAATAAACACTTTTAACATAATAAAACATTATATTTATATATAAACTTATCAAAATTAAAATAAACACATAAAAAATTGTTTTTATAAATAAAAAATAAAAAATATATATATAAAAACAACAATAATAAATAATAATAATAATAATATATTATTATAACAATAACAAAAAAATTAAAAATATATATAAATACAAATTAACAATAGGTAAATAAAAAAAAATATAAACATAAAATAATGTGATAAAATTAATCAAATTATTATGCGTTTTTGAAATAGAAGGCTTAGCTGCTATAGCAGCCAAGCCTTCTTTTTAATTTTTATTTTTGCACAGTGAGACCTGGCACATCTTTGGTTTGGGGGAGGTAGGTGTTTGTTTTCATATAAACCATGCCTACAAATGATTATTCAATAACAAATTATGAGAAATCAAGCTGCATTTCTTTCATATTAGGTGTTTGTTTCAAGCTTGAAAATTTACCATAGGAATCGCTTATTTCACACACTCCTCTCTATTTCAAATCATTAAGATAGTATGTTTTTAGAGGAGTAGACCACTAAAAGGGTTAACCCTCTCTCTCTGTTGCTTAATCATTACATAAAGACGCCTTCATCTTTGTAAAATGAGGATGTAAAAACTCTTATTTTTGTTCCAATTTATTTTTGTTCTAATTGCAAAATAATTAAAAATTTAAACAAAAATAAAGACACAAAAAATAAAATTTAAATTAGTTTATATCTATATATAGAGAAATTTATCACATTTAAAATAAACATATACAAGTTTGTTCTTGTGGTAAATGAATTAAATGTTAAAAAATTATATAAAAACCACTTTAGAAATAATAATAAAATAATTATGATAACAATTAAAATTAAAATAATAAAATAATAAAAAGTATTAGGTAACAAATAAAATCATAAAATTATAAATTATAAATGAACTTGGAATCTTTTCAAAATTTTATGATTGTTGCGCTAACTTGTTTTCACAAGTCCCTGGGAAATAGGTTTTGACAAGAAGGATTGCTTAATATGCATTGCTACTTTCAAGTATAAAAGCATTTTTCTCTTTGACTTGGTTTGTTAAGCACATATTTTTCTATATTTTCAATACTCTCACAAGTTTGTTGCAGGAAAAAGCTAAACTTTTGTAGATTTAAAAATGAATGAATGACATGCAGAAGTAATTTCCAGAATTACAAAAAATTTCCAAAAAAATGTTCCATTAAAAGCTTGAAGAAGTTGAGTTTCCACTATGTATGTCATGACATTTTGTTGCTGCAAAGAATCCTTTCAGAAATCAACTACGCCATGTCATGATTACTTACCCTTTTTCCTTCCAAGCTTATTCATCATCCATGTCAGAGTCTACGTTTTCACCGCATTATACATCATGACTTCTCGCATGTCTACCTTTCTGAGTCGCACACATTTTCCTCATTTTTAATTTATCTTTTTCCTTCTGAATAAAACCATTCAGCTTCCTTTCCATGACTACATTGCTTTGTTATCCCTGCCATAAAAACTATTTGACTGTGAGATCTTTTATCTATAATCCTACCACTCATTATGTACAACTCGTGTTGACTGATGTGGGATTCCTTAAGGCCCAACTTTCAACAATTCTTTCCCCATCGACCTCAACACATTATCTGGGATAGAGAATAGAGTTCTTTTTTAGTACCTTAAGGATTGCATGCCTTAATGGAAATCTCTCTCACTGACAATCATGGGAATACATCAATGTCCCTTGATCATTATATCTTACAAGTGGCTCAACATCACCTCATTTATTCGCAGTTTGCATGATGTACTTAGGTACCTTGGCACTCATTGACATCAATGGTGATATTTCCTTGCATTGGTTAACGACATTCATCAATGGTTGGTAATCCAATGACTTCTTTCCATGTTCGACATCAACACATTTATTTGCATGGTAAGAATTGTACCATCGAGTTTTATAGCAGGTGAAGACTATACTTTGCATGACTCCATCAGCAGTTTTACAACAACATACTTCAGCCATATGAGAGTACCACAGTTCTACTTTCAGCTTTCATCTTTTATTTCATCCAACCAAGCAGCAGTTCATATTTCTTCACTTCACACTTTATGATCCAGCAGTATAAACCACATTCCTATTGCATAAGTTCATCAACTTTTTGGGTAAGTGGAGGTATGTTGTTTTCTAGTCTTTAGCCATGTAATTCCTTAAAGAATAGAAAATGAATGAATTTGGAAAATTCCCTCACTACATTCCCTTTCTCATTTTCATAAGCCTAATACATCTTAAGTTGGGGTGGGGACTATTCATTACCATTTTACAAATTCATCATCTCATTTACCATTAACCAACATGTCTTTCCCAAACTATGCTATATATATTTGCATGTTTCATAAAGGATTTCTAATATACATTAATGGTTCATCATTTATAATGCATGTATACTTTTAAATCTTATGTATTGCAGCAAAAATACAAGTAAAATGAGTGAATGTTGTTTACACAAGAACCAACATTGGTTATACTTATGATTCTCACACAAGAACCAACCATAAGGAAAATTGTTGCCACTCATGCATTTCAAATCATGGAATGATTTACTATGACATACCATCATCATGTAAAGCCCAACGACAAAGCCAAAAGTTATAAAAGAGAATCAATGCATAGTTGCATGAGGACATGCAACAAGTTAAGTTGGGGGGAATGTTGAGCCGCAAAAATACAACATTTTATTCATCTTTCATATACCATTTGTCACCTTATTCATATTTTATCCTTCCATAAAATCATTAATATCCACCACGTTGATAATACATATGGGTTTATATTACCATTTTCCAAATAATTTATTTTTTAGTATTTTGAGTGAATTTCTAGTTAAATATTAAGAAAATTAATATATTTTCATTATACCCTAAATTTGGATGAGTTTGGTGATGATTACAGGTATATTTGAAGACTTTAACAAGCTCAAAAGTCATAACCTAGATTTAAATTTAAATTTCATCTTCAAAATGTGGGCTACTTTCAAGGAGAAGATCATGGAAATGTGGAGAGAATATCTCATCCAATATTTGTTGGAGGATTTGAAGGAATAAGTTGAGAGAAAAGTGGATTTGTTGAGGATTTTGAGGGATAAGTTGAGAGAATAGTGGATCTGTAATTATGGATTGGTTATCTTGAATTCATGTATAAATAGGAGGGCTCTCTCCTGATTTTGTTAGAGGCCTCTCTAGTGGTTTGGTAGTAGAGAATAATTTTCTTTTGAGAGTTAGTCATAGAGTGGATTTTCATTGTTATGTAATGGAGATGATGCTTAATGCAAATCCTTTTATTCTCCCATGTTAATTTGAGTTTCTTTATTATGAATTGTCAGTATAGAATTTCAGTGATTTCTTTCTTATGCATTATCACTATAGATTTTATGTGAGCTCACAAGTTAATCTTGATTGCTTTATATTAGTTTTTTTCTGCAATCTTATGATTTCTTAGAATATATTTATTTCACGTAATTTCCCACTTTTCTAGATTAGATTTATTTTCATTCCATTTCTTGTTTTTGCAAGCTTAATTCAATTTCAGTCGCATATTAATTTCAGTCACCTAGATTAAGTTAGCAATACTCTGCCACTGCATATATTTTTTCTGTACCTCACAAGTTTACGCTCTCTCTGGGTTGAAAATTAAATCGTTGGATATACGTTATAATTTGTTTAATGTTTTTCACCAACAAGGGGAAAGTAGGGAGAAATCTTCGGGAGCCTTATAATAGAAATCTAAAAGGAAATACTCCTTGTTTAGGAGGACTCACAAGGATGGAATTAGAAAACCTATTGGAAATTTTCAAAATCGATATTTTAGGAGCAATGGGTTCCCAACTATATGTGTTACAATCTAAGAAAATGCAAGAAAAGGAATGAGCAACGATGAGTATTTTCTATCCAAGATGCAGAACTAAACATCCCCAATGGGAATTCCCATTAAATAACATCTTCGTATGTCACATCTGTATGGAGGAGCATCCAACAAATGATTTCCCATCATTACTAGGGTTACAAGCCATATACAAGAGTGGGGATGTTCGTGAAACCTACAGGAGGCCTCCTTGGTAACCAAGGGACCCACCACCATATCAGAATCTGTCACCACAAATTCAACCTTATTACCAACCTTACCAACCAGGAACACTACAAGTTGGAAGCATTGGCCACCCCAATATCCTCCTCCTCCTCATTTTACTCAGCAACATTATTGGCCACAAGGTTGGAGGGGACAATCCTACCCACAACCACCACCTATATTTGCACCTAATCACCCTTATCCTCAACACTTGGTCAATTACTAGCAATTTTTACCAGGGTTTGTGCCTCTAGTTCCCCTTATTACACAACAAACTCATCACTTCCAAAATAAAAACCCTCTATGACCTACATTTCTACCTGTACAACTAATACCTAATCCAAATAATAATCCAACTCAAGCTCTTAATAGCATTGAGTTGCAAACTCTTCCATCCTATGTTATTTCGAATGTACCTATACATGAGATACAATTACGATCTGAAGAGTTGTAAATGACAGACCCAAGTCATCATTCATCATTCGTGAAGAGAATAACGAAGAATATTCAAATGAAGTCATGAATGATGCTATTATGTAGGATTTGGATATTCCAAAGATCCTGGTGCATACCCATCCTCATCAAGAATCCATTCAGGAACAAAGGATTCCTCCATTTCTGAAATGACTATCAATAGAAAAACTCATAGTTCGTCCCGAGTATGACATTATGAATGAACTAAAGAATATCTGTGTCAAAATTCCCCTATTATAGGATATTAAGGATATACCAATTTATAGCAAGGTAATAAAGGAAGTATGCATTAAGCTCCCATGAAAGAAGAAAAAAGACCCCCTCACAATTCATGTTATAGGAGAGATGTCTAAGTGTATGACAAACCAATCTCAAATTGCAAAATATACAAATCTAGTGGCCCTAGTAGTAACTGTGATTGTAAATAATACAACCATAGAAAATACACTTATCGATTTAGGATCTGCCATTAATATGATGACCACTACAGTTTTAGAAGTTTTACAGTTGGGACGGTTTCTCGAACCTACCCCTTCAATCCTAGAACTAGCATACCATAACATGGTAAGACTTGTTGGAATCCTGGATGATATTATTGTATTTGTAGCTTCATGGGAGTACCCTGTTGAATTTATGGTCATGGAATCAAAGGATCCTTATAAAGGAGAAACTATTATCTTAGAGAGACCATGGTTAGCCACTGTTACTCCTTTAATAGGATGTAGGGATGGGGAAATGACCATTTCAAATGGGTTGTCTACACAAAGACTTATTTTATATCCCCCAGCAAAACCTGTAACTGAAACTTTGTGGTGGTTAGATTTCCCCTTTGGGGATGCAAATATTGAAGATCTCTTCTTTCCTAGTGACTATTCCTGGGCACTTCAGGAGTAAACTACTGAGAATGTATTAAACCAGTTTGTCTCTCCCAAAACTTGTATATATTTTCCGTAGTCTTTTTCCCGACTTGATCAAATATTTGAAGATGAGTTTCAAGAAAATATTTCTCTCTCAACATTTGTAGAAACACCATGTGCCTTTGCAATTGAAAAGCACATAGGGCCTTATACTGTAACTTGTGAAGTTATCCCTGGAAAATTTTTACACATAAATGCAGGGTTAACTGATAGCCAACAAGAACAATTGCTTAAGGTCCTTAAAATATAATCTAGAGCATTTGCATGGGAATACACTGACATGAAAGGTATACACCTAACACCTGTATTCACCATATCTACATGGATCCAACCATTCCACCTGTGAGACAGCCTCAAAGGAGGTTGAATCCCGCTCTAAAAGATATAGTAAAAGAGGAGTTACAAAAATTTCTCAATGCCGGTTTCATATCTCCTATCTCTGATAGTAAATGGGTGTCTCCTCTAGTGGCAGTCTCGAAGAATTTCACATGGAAGTGGTGTATCTATGTTTATTTCAGAGAGCTAAATAAGGCCACTCTTAAAGACTGTTTTCTTTTGCCCTTTATTGATCAAGTGTTAGATACCCTATCAGGAATACAATACTTTTCCTTTATTGATGGGTATAGTGGATATAATCATATTTTAATAGCACTCGAGGATCAATATAAGACCAATTTTACATGCCCTTAGGGAACATACACCTATAGATTTTTTCCTTTTGGCTTATGTAATGCACCTTGCACTTTTTAGTGTGAAATTTTAGGAATTTTTGTTGATCTTATACATGATTGTGTAGAGGTGTACATGGACGATTTTACAGCTTATGGTAATACCTTTCAAGAGGCCCTATAAAACCTTAAGAAGGCCCTGATTCGATGTCAAGAAACAAACCTAGCCCTTAGTCATGAGAAATGTAAAATGTTATTAACAAAAGGTATAGTATTGGGGCATCATGTTTCTTCCCAAGGAATCAAGGTGGATCCTACAAAAATAGAAGTAATTATTGGCCTTCTTCTCCAAAAACTCAAAAGGAGGTAAGAAGCTTTCTTGGCCATGCGGGCTATTATCGTCGTTTTATTGAGAATTTTACTAAAATAGTTTCACCAATGTTTAAGCTTCTTACAAAGGATGTATAATTCCAATGGACTGAATCTTGCCAAAGTGCTTTCGGAGTCTTAAAAGCTAAATTATCAGTGGTGCCAATACTGAGGGGTCTCGACTGGTCACTTCCTTTCCATATATCCACTAATGCTTCTGATACATCCATAGGAGGATTCCTAGGCAAAAAATAAGGCTAATCACCTTATGCCACTTATTTTATTAGCAAGAATTTGACCCCTTCCAAGCTGAATTATACTGTTACGGAAAACGAATTTTGGCAGTAGTCTATTCTATTGATAAATTTTTCCATTACATTACAGGATATGATTTTTTTGTGCATATGGATCACTCTGCCATCATATTTTTAATGAATACACCAATTACTAATGGTAGGGTGACTCAGTGACTTCTTTTATTACAAGAATTTAACATTACCGTCATTGACTGACTTGGAAAACAAAATTTAGTAGTAGATTTCCTTTCTTGTATTCTACATAATGACAATACTAAACCCATTGATGACACTTTTCCTGATAAAAATATATTTGTTGTATCTGTTCAAACCCCTTCGTTTTCAAACATTGCCAATTATTTAGCAACTGGGAAATTACTAAATCACTTGTCCCCACCCAAGAAGTGTTGCATTATAGTTCAGAGCTCTAACTATTCCTAGGTTGATAATGATATCTTTCGTACTAGCCCAGATATTATTATTATATGATGCATACAGGAGGATTAAATGATATATATCCTCCATGCATGCCATGATGGACCATGTGGAGGAATGTTTTATGATAAGCGGACGACATACAAAGTGTTGCACTCTGGTTATTACTAGCCGAGCATTTTCAAGGATGCTGCCAAATATGTTAAAGGATGTGATAGTTTCCAAAGAATGGTTAGACCTACGTCTTCTTATCAGATGCCCTTACAGCCTCAGGTCATGATAGATCCTTTTGAGAAATGGGCTTTGGATTTTGTAGGACCAATTTATCCCATGTCTCATAAAAAGAAGTATATCCTAGTTTTCACAGACTATGTTACCAAGTGGGTAGAAGCTAAAGCTTTGGCCACATAGAAATCAGCAGTAGAATTCATATGTGAAGAAATATTCACTCAGTTTGGTGTGCATAGAGAAACTATCACAGATCAAGGCTCTCAATTCAATTCTAATTTAATGAAATAACTCACCACAAAGTATGGAATCTAACATTACAAGTCCTCACATTATCATCCCCAGGATAATGGCCAGGTAGAATCAACCAATAAAGTATTACAAGCCATCTTAACCAAAACCATTCACTTACATCATAAGGATTGGGTAGATAGATTCCCGGAGACCTTGTGGGCCTATAGGATAACATGGAGAAACACTACCGGACATACCCCCTATGAGTTAGTGTATGGAAAACAAGTCCTTTTACCTATTAAATTTCAAGTTAAGACCTTTCATATGGCAGCACAATTAGGCATGAATTTGTACGAAGCACAGAAACAACGAGTGTTACATATTAATGAGTTAGATGAAATTAGACAGGATTCACTCCAAAGAACAATGTTAATACAGAGTCAACGGAATAAATGGCATGATAAATTTATTAAGCAAAAACAAATTAATACTGGAGATTTGCCATATCTATTTGACTCAAGGTCCAAAATTTTAAAGGAAAATTAACTACTCGTTGGATGGGTCCATATGAAGTAGTTATAATTTTCGATAATGGGTCGGTAGAAATTAAAACAATTGATGGTTCATAAATTTCCTTTGTAGTAAATGGACACAGGCTTATACTTTACCATCAACCAATATATAAATAGGATTTCGTACAAAATGTCTTGCAACAAAAGGAGATGGAATTGGTTGAAGAGAAAATTATTCCTCCTCCTTCTGATCCTTAAAGTTATTTTCGGTTGTCATTGCTTGTATATATGTAAATATGTTTGTGTTTTCCCGAATAAGTAAAAGTTGTTTCTAACAAATTAACTGCATTTATATAGAAGTTTCATTCCCATGATCATTCATTGCAGGTTTGTCAAATTAAAGCAGAAAGACTCTTTTTCCTTTTTCTCATTCTTATGAATTTTATAGACGCTTTGTTATGAATAAATATGAATCCTATAACAAGTAGTGTTGCAGTTTGATTACAAATAATTTATCTCTATAAGCAGCTCATGGAGTATTATCTGAAAATGGAAGTGCTTTAAAAGACTCATAATATATCTTAACTCTTTCTTTTTGGTTACTATCAAAATTGAAGTTTATTGTGCAATTAAAGAATTCTTTGTATATCATCCTTAACCATTTATTCTATGATTTGTTATGCTTTTATATATGGTATTTGGATTTAGACATGTACATTTATGATTTAATAGAACAATAGCTTGAAATACCTACTCTAATTATCATATTATTCAAATTCTAATCTTACACCTATGGACTACTAACTCATCCTATACTTGTCATCAAAACTTGTCTCTCAAGCATTTTTGTGGTAAATCGAAAGTAAGTGAAATTTTTGCTTGTGGGGAACATTGTTGATCTTTTGTGAAGAAGATAGACTGAAAGTTCAAATAACAACTTTAAGTTATTCTCTTTTGACATGATCCATAATTAAGGCCATTATAAAAATTACTTATGATCTTTGTTCTAAATTTGAATTATGTGTTTTGTAGGCTTAGTGCGCTCTAGTACCAACTGACTTCCATATACTCAAAATAATTATACGAAGTAAACCCGACGGGGTACTGAACAAGCCTGCTGGCAACGGGTCAATGCTAAGTAAGATCTGAAAACAAGGAAGTTCGGTAAATGCAAGTAAAACTGTCGAGGTATTGAATAGGCCTACTGGCAGAGAGGATATGCTTACATGGTACCAAGATAAACCCACCGAGGCACTGAACAGGCCTTCCGACAGTGGGGAAATATCAGGAAAAAGAGATCTAGTTAATGCACCACTATGCACATGGTTTGGAAAAATCATAATATATTTGTAAAGAAACTAGAATATATATAAATACATATGCAGGCCTTTCACATACCCTGAATTTGAAAAAACATTTTATGTTTTAGGAGACATTATGTTATAATTTTATTATAAAGTTTGTAATTAATGACCAAGTGGGGTCGAGGATAATTGCATGTAATTGCTGAATATTTTATTAATTAATAAATGAAAGATGAGACAACAACTTAAGGAGGCTCTTAAATGAGTGTTTTACTGGTCACTTGGTGGAATAGGCTAGGTTGAGAGCAGATTGACACTTGGCAACATCCTCAAACTACTTCTAACTGTTGTAGGAGGAAAATTCCCTATTTTTGTGGTCATGTTCCCCAAGAAAGTGGAACAAGGGAAGGTGGCTCATTAAGTGAAAACTGACCCAAAATACCTATGCATGCTAATAAAAATCCCATTGAATTCAGCTGAGGATGCTCATTCTTTACTTGTGAAAATTCTGAGTGAATTTAGTGCACAAGAAAATTCGATGGAGGGGACTAGCAAAAGTTTTATTTAAGTGAAAAGTTTTGATGTTATGAACTAGTACAACTAATTTTAAGTTGATTTCATACTGCTACAAGCAGAACAGATTACTGTTGAGTACTCAGTAGAGTTGTAGAGGGTTACTAAACCAGATCTTTCACCCAGTGCTTTCATCCAGATGACCAGTAGACAGGCTCGGGGGTCCTGAGGTTTGTAGTTCAACTATATCGAGGAGTTGGTTGGGAGGAACAAGCTCCTTAATTTGTTGTCTCCTATGGTACATTTCCAGGTTCTACATGTTCTTTCTAATTTCTCTATGGCATACTTAGGATCAAGAAGGAATGAATTTAGGAAATGATATGTTATGTTTCTAATCATCTGTTATTAGAATTATTGAATGAAATATTTTACTTCGAAAAGATAGACAAATTCTGGATTAGATATGGATTAGGATAAATGATTAGATTAATTTGAAGTTTTACTGATGGATAAAAAATACCTAACTGTATTTTTCCACACCTTCAAGAAGGTAGTTCTCTAGTACAGTAGGTTAGATTAGGTTCTGATGGTTAAATAAAATGAATAATGTAGAATTAAGTTTATTAATTTTTACATATCCTTTGTAAGAATGTTCAGGAGTGCCTTAGTTAGAATGCACCTGTTAAAGAAGCTAGACAATGAACTATTTCCAAATATTAAAAAAAATATACGCAGTCTATGCGCTTATTTACACAATAAATAAATTATTTGCTATAAACCTAATTATTATAAATATACATAGTAATTAAAACATTATAATAACATAAAAATAAATAAGCAGGAATAACTTAAGGAAAACAGTAAAATGAGGGCTAGTAATCACTTAGATAATTTCATTACTAATATAAGTAAGAATCAAACTTTAAATTCATTACAATTAAATATTAAACTCTATAAATATTTTAAAATAATTAAAATTTTACAAAACCCTAATTTGGAGAAACTATCAAATATGACCTTCATTTCCTTCTCCTTTCCCAGAAGAGGGTTAATACAGTTTTACTCATAATTACTTGAAACATAAATTCTACATTTATACAAATACAAATTATCTATTTTATAAATACACGGAATTAAATAAACTTTTCACAGAAACAGTATTAAACTGTTTTCCAAATAATAAACTAAGACTATTTAAGTAAAGACCTTTTAAATTTTCCAACCCAAGTACATAGTAAAAACTCAGGTTGTACTAGTCAACGCTTCTTTTATTTATTTCCTGGAATAATTGTTTTTACTAACAGAAATACTCAAGCTCTGTTTTAAAAATCAACATTCTGAACATCCTTTCTCTTTTAAACAAAATAAAAAATTATGGACTTAAAGTGCAAATAAAACCCTATATTAATGTCTAAATAAAATACATTTTCTTTTATCAATGTAAACACCATCTAGTCAAAATACTGCAAAATGTATTAAAATAACACAGGGCCTTTTCGAAAACAAACTGTCGTTATCATTTATCAGTATTAACCACCCATTGATCGAGCCTTATGGCCAAAATTAAACAAGTCAACTATTTAAAAACCCTAACTTAATTTATAAATAAAACCACTGCAGTTTCCAATTAGGTTACAGCCTAATGGCCTGTTTCCAACAGAAGTCACAGCTTAAAATCCTGTCCAAAAATATTTCCTGTAAATCAAGCTACGACCATGAAGGCCTCATAAGAATGTCATCAAGCTACGACTACAAAGGCTTCATTTTTTTTCTCATCAAAACATTTCAGTCTTAGCCACATGGCATTTCTAAAACAAAAAGGTATTTTATAACCAAAACTGGAGTCACATCTCGGTGTAACTGTAACAACCAAACCCCATACACCCATCGCAGGAGGAACCTTAAATATGAGACCTAGGTTTACCAAGCTGGACACGAAGCATGGATTCCTTGCATGGAGTTTTTCGGTGGCTTCCAACACACAGCAGCCAAACGAGAAGCCTACAGAATTTAAACCATTTAGGTGTTAAGCTCTTTCTTAATTCAAATAATGAAGACAATAAAAAAATGAAACATTACAAAAGGTTTTAAAACTTAGAAGTTATTATAACTAGAGATTTTTATCTAGGCCACGTAAATGGTGAGTTAAACAGAACCCTAGCCACTAGATGGAGTAGGACTAAGCAAACGAGGATAGCTTCTGTCAAGGAAACCTGAACGAGAATGTTCAAATCAAAAGCCAACGAAACACCACGATGAACTAGAAATCAAGCCCACACTACAGAGTTCACAACTGAACAAAATCATGAAGGTAACCCCTCGCAGAGGAAAATAAATGGCGTCAAAGGCCTCACACACATAGTAAAGTGAAGGCGATGAAGAACTCACACATAGAATAAATGTACAGGGAGAGATCAGGAGTGTCATCAAGGCCTATGTGGCCATGATCCTGTGGCCCCCTCTCCAATTCAGTAATAAAAAGATAGGTCAAATTCAGAATTTTACGGTTTTAGGAGAGTTATATAGTGAACCTCCAAAGTCAAAAACCCTAACCATTAAGCATCAACCACGCGGAGTTCAATATGCTATGGAATTGTGGGTCTAGCTCTATAGTTTTTGAGAGTCTTGGAGCAGCCTGCAAGTAAAAAGAATTTACATAAAAACTTGGTTATAAACCCTTTCAACAAGAGAATAATATCTCTATATTATAAGATGCACACTATAATCTTAAAGGAAAATGATATTGGTAGTAGTCTTTTCATAAACTAGGGTTTACAGCTATGTATTATGAATCATGTAATTGGTAATAACTTATGCAAAATAATTATTTAGCCTTGTTAACATTATAAACAAACACCTTGTGATAAACTATAGGACTTGTAAAAAGACCTTATAGAAAACCTATGATATTACATTGGTTAAAAATACTTATATGTGTAAGATTGCAAGTATAGAAATATTCATAGCATGATTCTTAGTATGAGTATTATAACTTAGTTTTGTTATAGGGTAATAATTTTTACATCATATCTCCTTGTGAGATAAAGGTCATGCAAAGGCTAGGTTGGATAGATTTTATAGGAAATGATCTCTAATTCCTTACACAAAGCAGTAATACTATTGTTTAACGATATAACGTTCATATTATTATATTTCTACCTGGTAAATACTTAAGCAGTTAGTAGACTGTCTTCTTCACTAAATATTTAGTTCCATGTATGAATGTCAATCATTATACCTTATAACTATACCTAGATTTAGGTTTTCCTAGTTACATAACATTTGAATATTGTTGAGACAAATACATTTGAACTATCGTTGGTAACAAGTAATAAGGTATCAAATGACCTGGTATACAAAATTATGTTTCTCTAGAATTGTATATAGGACTTAAACTGATAATAAATAAATGAAAGTTTGATGAACAAGTTATAGTCGAAGCAAAGTAAAAGAACAACTAGATTTATGTTCAGATTCTCCAAATACTTATGCTTACAAGAAATTAAATAAAACGTAAATATACAGTTTCAACGATACCTCCTTTATTTTGATCAAAGCTGTAAATTAAAAAAATATACTAGCATTTTTACTTCTACTAGTTGAGATAATTAATATCGATCCAGAACTGGTTACAAAACGTCTTACATGTAAAAAGACCTGTAAAGAAGAATCACTTCACTGCATTAGCTAATAAGATAAGTAAGCCTCGAACTTAACTAAAGTTCCTTCATATTCACAAATAGTAAAACAAACTTTAGCACTTAGTAATTAAACAGATGTTTCAGTTTATGTTATTCTAAATCATAACCTACTAAATGAAATCTTTAATAATGATTTATGAAAGCAAATATTTAAGTATGAAGATCTAGAATTTAATAAAGGATTTATTTCTAGTTTAAACCTTATTATATTAATTGTTAACAATTAAATGTCCCTCAGAAGTGACGATTGTAAACATTTAATGTCATAGGAAAAATTTTATTTTTTTATGAAATTTTGGAGTATTACATATGGTATTAGAGCACATGTTCAGACACTAGGCCTGAATGCGACTCAACCTGCATAGAAAAATAGTAAAATTAATTGCATGCATACTGATTATTATTTTCTTTATGAAATGTTATTTCCAAAATTGTTTTTTTTTTTTTTTTTTCCGAGCTAAAACTGCAGGTATGGAAAGACTCGAGGAATATGTGGATGAGCATTCCCCGTTTAATGAACAAAGTAATTTTAAAAAAGAACCAATTCAGGAAGAAATAACTAACAATTATTCAGAATTATTACAAATTGTTAAGGAATTAAGAACTAAGATGGAAACAGTTAAAAAGGAAAATGAAAGAATTCTGAGAGCTAAAGAGGAGCTGAACTAGATACTAATGGAAAAGTTCCAGAGTGAAGAAAAATATAAACAGATAGGATCTGAAGATATGTCCTACCAACAAAAATTTAAAAAGTCTAAACAATCTAAAATTGAAAGTAGCTCATCCTCTGAAATTTATGGCAACTCACATAGGAAGAATCGTCAGTACACTATTGATAGCAGTGAAGATAATTATCATTCAAGAAAAAGAAAATTTAAGCCTTATGAAGAAATTTCAGGAGAATTTAAGAAGATAAAACCACCCACTTTCAACAGTGAAACTGAGAAAGGAGAAGAAGCTGAATCATGGCTGTCTAGAATGAAGAAGTATTTCAAAATCTATAATTACTCTAACCAGCTAAAAGCAAGGATGGCCATTTACAACTTAACTAGGAAGGAAGATATTTGGTGGCAGGATTTAAAACGAGTAAAAGGTATTAGGGAAAAGAACATTAACTGGAGTACCTTTAAGAAATACTTTAAAAATAATCTTTTTTCGAAACAATACTACGAAGAAAGGGCTAAGGAATTTTATGAATTGAAGCTGGGATCTATGAACATGAAAGAATTAAATAGTAAATTTTTAAGTTTGCTACATTATGTGCCTTACATTGTGGATGAGAATCCTAAGGCACGGAGGTTTCCAAGATGTTTACCTTTTCATATTAAAGATAGAATTAAATACGATAATCCAAAAAACTTATAGGAGGCTATGCAAAAGAAAAGAAAAATTCTATGAGCAGAACCACAAAAAGGAAAGCATGTCAAACTGGAAGGATAAGAGGTCTAATAATTTTGAACAGAGGAAGAAAGGTTCCATACCTAACCACAATTTTAGGAATAATAACACACGTAATTTTCCTAGTAATAATTTCCAAGGAAATAAAGGTAATTCATAGTTAAACCCTAATGTCCCTAGAAATAAAGAACTTGCTAATAATCACAACAATTACATTAAGAATAATGAACGTAAAGAACTAGTAAAGTGTTGGGAGTGTAATGGACCTCATTATGCATCAGTATACCCTAACAGAAAGAATACTGTCAGCAACATACATACGGTGCAAGAGGAGATGATTGTTAGTGACTTAGCAAGGACAATGCCCAGGATCAACGCAGCACTGGAAAACAAGAAGGCGGATTATCAAAATTCCATGGTGGAAGTAGAAGGTAAGCTAAATCATACACCTATTTCTATCTTAATTGACCCAAGGGCTAGCCTAAGTTACATTTCTCCTGATTTAGTAGAAAAATGCAAGTTATTAGTAGAAAATTTTTCAAAGTCATGGTTAGTTCAACTAGCTACTGGAGCAAAAAGAAAAGTGATTAGTTTTGTAAAAGATTGCACTGTAAGTATGGATCAATTTGAAACCTCTGTGAAGATTAATGTATTTCCTTTAGGCTCTTATGACATGTTAATTGGTATGGACTAGTTAGAAAAGCATAGAGTAGTTCTGAACTGTTTCGATAAAACTTTTACTTGCATAAATAATGAAGGAGAAACAATAACCATAATAGGAATCCCTAGGAAAACAACTATTAGACAAATCTCTACTTTACAATTAAAGAGAGTTGTTCAAAAGGGTTGTAAAGCCTTTGCTATAACTCTAATTAACGAAGAACATACTAATAATAAAGATAAACAAAAACTGGAAGATATTCCCATCCTAAGGGGGTATTCGGATGTATTTCTGGAAGAAATTTCAGGACTGCCTCCAAAAAGGGAGTTAGACTTCACTATTGAGTTGGTAGCTGGTGTAGTTCCCATCTCAAAATCCCCTTATCAGATGAATATATTGGAACTAAATGAATTAAAATCATAGTTAAATGAACTTATTGATAAGAAGTATATAATACCCAGTACGTCTCCTTGGGGAGCACCTGCTATTTTAGCTATTAAAAAGGATGGTACTCTACACTTATGCTTTGATTACCGTCAACTTAATAAAATGGCCATTAAGAATAGATACCCATTGCCCCGCATAGATGATCTGTTTGATCAGCTGCATGGAGCAATTGTATTTTCAAATATTGATATACGATGTGGTTATCACCAGGTCCGAATCAAAGATGAAGACATTTTTAAAACAGCTTTTAGGACCAGATATGGTCACTATGAGTTTATTGTTATGTTTCCCCGGCTGTATTCATGTGCTTAATGAATAATGTATTACATAAGTACCTTGATAAATTCATGGTGGTATTCATTGATGACATTCTAATTTATTCTAAGTCTAAAGAAGAAAACGAGGAGCACTTAAAATTTATTTTACAAAATTTGAGAGAACATCAGCTTTATGCTAAATTTAGTAAGTGCAATTTATTTAAGGATAAAATACAATACTTGGGCCATGTAGTAACTAAAGAAGGGATATTAGTTGATCCCGAAAATATAAAAGCAATTAAAGAATGGCCATTCCCAAAGGACATGACTTACGTATGGTCATTCATGGGGATTATAGGCTACTATTGAAGATTCATTGAGGGGTTCTCAAAACTCGCAAATCCCATAAATTTTTTACAAAAGCAAGGGAAGAAATTCAAGTGGAATCAAAAGTGTGAAGAAAGTTTTAAAAAGTTGAAAACATTACTAACTGCTGCACCAATCTTGAGAATTGTTGATCCTAATAAAGACTTTGTAGTATGCACTGACGCATGTAACGATGGTGTAGGTGGAGTTTTAACTCAAGAAGGATATGTAATTGCATATGAGTCTAGGAAGCTTAAGATTCATGAGAAAAACTATGCAACCTATGATTTAGAGTTGGTTTCCGTCATACATGCTTTGAAGATGTGGCGCCATCCCTTAATTGAAAGAAAATTTATGTTAATGAAAGATAATAAAGGATTAAAATATTTGTTGGATCAACCTAACTTAAACGCAAGGCAAGTTAGGTGGCTAGTTTTCCTTAGCGAGTATGATTTCGAGATACAACATATTAAGGGAAAATAAAATAAAGTTGCTAATGCTCTAAGTAGAAATGCAAGGATGAATTTTATAGCAGCAATCAACACTTATAAAACAAATTTAGAAGAACAGCTAGGGGAAGGAGTCAAATTGGATGGAAATTATCAGAAATTACAAGAAAAAAAAACAGAAAATTTAACTAAAATTTTAAGTATAGGGTATAGTCTAAACGAAAAGGGATTATTACTATTTAAAAATAGGATGTCTATACCTGATGTAGCTAAGATTAAGCTATTGATTTTAAATGAAATTCATAAGACTCCTTACTGAGTACATCCTGGTTATCATAAGACTATAACCATGCTACAGAAGGATTATTTTTGGCCAAACATGAAGAATGAACTGGCAGAATACGTTGCCAAGTGTTTTGAATGTCAACAAGTTAAGGTTGAACACCAGCATCCAACTGGTTTACTACATCCATTACCCATCCCTAGCTGGAAATGGGAAATAATTAGTCTTGATTTTATTACATGTCTACCTAGAAATCAGAATCTGAATGACTCAATAATGGTAGTCGTTGATAAAATTAGTAAAGAAGCTCATTTTATACCTGTAAATACCACCTACAAGGTTGTGAATATTGCCGGTATATTCCTGAAACAAATATTTCGTTTACATGGGATACCGAAAGTCATAATTTCAGACAGAGACCCTAAGTTTATGGGCAATTTCTGGAAGTCCTTATTCAAAGGCCTGAATACTCCTTTAAATTTTAGTACCTGTTTTCATCCCTAGTCGGATCGACATACTAAAAGGGTGAATCAAGTGTTGGAATATATGCTTAGAATGTATGTTAAGTAACAACCAAGTAAATGGGAAGATTATTTACACCTTATAGAGTTTACTTACAACAATCGCTACCAAGCTTCAGCAAGATACAACCCATTTGAAATTTTGTATGGCAAAAAGTGCAATACCCCCATCTCATCGAGTAACCCAGTTGACAAGTTAGTACTAGGACCTAAACTAATAAAAGAGATAGGGTTGATTGTAAAATAGGTGCAAGGTAACTTAAAAGTTGTGCAAGATAGACAAAAAAGTCAAGCAGATCTTAAATGAACTCAGAAAGAGTTCCAGGTGGGTGAACATGTCTTTATAAAGGTAAGGCCTAAAAAAAGTTCTTTAAAATTAGGAAGTTGTGCTAAGTTGGCACCCCAATATTGTGGGACTTTTGAGATACTATCTAGAATGGGACATGTGGCATATCAATTGGATTTACCACCAAATTTGAAGGTTCATAATGTTTTTCATATTTCTGTATTAAAAAAACATGTACATAATACTACTCATGTTATAAATTGGAATGGCGTGCAGGTGGAAACCGAAGGAGATTTTCTAGTGGAACCGGATTGTATCCTGCAAAGGAGGGAGATCTTGCTTCGGAATAGCACCATTGGTCAAGTGAAGGTGCAATGGAAGTACCTTAGTCCAAAAGAAGCCACCTGGTAATTGGAGAGTCATATGCAAGCAACATATCCCATTCTATTCCAAGGCAATTCTGAGGACGGAGAACAAATAACATCGAGGACGATATTATATTTAAGGGGGAGTGTATGTCACATACCCCAAATTTGCAAAACAAAATTATGTTTTAGGAGACATTATGTTATAATTTTATTATAAAGTTTGTAATTAATGACCAAGTGGGGTCAAGGATAATTGCATGTAATTTCTGAATATTTTATTAATTACTAAGTAAAATATGAGACAACAGCTTAATGAAGATTTTAATTGAGTGTTTTACTGGTCACTTGGTGGAATAGGCTAGGTTGAGAGCATATTGACACTTGGCAGCATCCTCAAACTACTTCTAGTTGTTGCAGGAGGAAAATTCCCTATTTTTGTTGTCATGTTCCCCAAAAAAGTGGAACAAGAGCAGGTGGCTCATTAAGTGAAATTTGACCCAAGAGACCTAAGCATGCTAATAAAACTTCCCATTGAATTCAGCTGAGGTTGCTCATTATTTACTTGTGAAAATTCTGAGTGAATTTAGTGCACAAGAAAATTTGATGGAGGGGACTAGAAGAAGTTTTCTTTGAGTGAAAAGTGTTGAATTTCTGAACTAGTGCAGCTAATTTTAAACTGAGTTCATACTGCTACAAGTAGAGCATATTACTATTGATTACTCATTAGATTTCCAGGGGGTTGCTAAACCATATCCTTCACACAGTGCTTTCATCCAGGTGGACCAGTAGACAGGCTCGAGGGTCCTGAGGTTTGCAGTTCAGCTATCTCCAGGAGTTGGTTGGGAGGAACAAGCTCCTTAAATTGTTGTCTCCTCTGCTACATTTATAGGTTATACATGTTCTTTCTAATTTCTCTATGCATACTTAGGATCAAGAAGGAATGAATTTAGGAAATGATATGTTATGTTTCTGATCATCTTTTATTTGAATTATTGAATGAAATCTTTTACTGTGAAAAGATAGACAAATTCTGGATTAGATATGGATTAGGATAAATGATTAGAGTAATTTCAAATTTTACTAATGGATAAAAAATACCTAATTGTATTTTTCCACACTTTCAAGAAGGTAGTACTCTAGTACAGTAGATGACATTAGGTTCTGATGGTTAAATCAAATGAAGAATGCAAGATTAGGTTTATTACTTTTTACATATTCTTTGTAAGAATGTTTAGGAGTGCCTTAGTTAGAATGCACCTGTTAAAGAAGCTAGACATTGAACTATTTCCAAATCTTAAAAAAAATATACGCAATCTGTGTGCTTATTTACACAGTAAACACATTATTTGCTATAAACCTAATTATTATAAATATACATAGTAATTAAAACATTATAAGAACATAAAAATAAATAAGCAGGAATAACTTAAAGAAAACAGTAAAATGAGGGCTAGTAATCAGTTAGATAATTTCATTAATAATCTAAGTAAGAATAAAACTTTAAATTCATTACAATTAAATATTGAACTCTGTAAAGATTTAAAAATAATTAAAATTTTACAAAACCCTAATTTGGAGAAACTATCAAATATGACCTTCATTTCCTTCTCCATTTCCAGAAGACGGTTAATACAATTTTACTCATAATTAATTGAAGCATAAATTCTACATTTATAAAAATACAAATTATTTATTTTATAAATACATAGAATTAAATAAACTTTTCACAGAAATAGTGTTGATATATTTGTAACTTCAGAATGTATTCACTTGTATATTTTATGTATTGTACCCCAATGTTTATTACAGGAAGTATCTGTAATGTAATTGAGTCATGCCATGCTCTAATGTTCCTATCAGAAGATTCAACAATGTAAACAAGTCATGCAAGTCATAGAGGGTAACCCTCCTTATTGATCAATGGTTAAAGTCCCCGGAGTTGTGGGGCGCTAGGGTTATTAGACTCTCCTAGAGAAGTCGTCCCTTGTGAGTTATTGTCAAGTTGGGAATTAATATAAATAGAGAGTGAGTCTCTCTATTTATCACACACACACTCATACTCAGTTGTAGCACATAACTGAGAGAGAAAGAAGAAGCTGGGACAAGAGAGAGAGAGAGACTACTGCTATCGGGAGATCCTCTTGTTGTTTTTGGGTTTTACGTTTGGTGCTAGTTATATCTCTGAGGAAGTTGCAGGGTTTCCTCCTTTATGGTTTCCCTGAGGAAAATATTTGTTTCTATTGTCTCTTATGTTTGATTATTGTGCTTGATATTCTCTCAATTAAAGATCCTAAGATAATGCTTGCTTAAATGTTAAAAAACTAACATGGTATCAAAGCTAACCTCAGAAGAAGACACTGTACAGCTGTGGAAGCTAGGGCTTCCTACTTTTTGGATCTCTCTCCACATTTTTTTAGCAAAAGTAGGTTGGTCTGACTCTCCTCTCTATGGTGCATCTTTCTGTTGAAGCAGAATCTGATTCTGAGCATTTTCAATTTTTGACCCTAAACTACTGCCGGAAATTAGGGATCTCCACAGAAGCAGAATTTTTGAATGAGCCCAGGCCTGGATTGATCTCCTCCCAAAAGTCAAAGTTTAGAGATCAAGATCAAAGTTTTTGGTTGGGTAGAATTCTGGGACAGTCAAACCCTAATATGCTCCTGAACCAGAGAGCTAGCTCTGCAGAAATTTAGCTCCAGATCTAGTTCCGACATCTTAACCTGGTAAGATATAAATATTTTTTATTTCCATTTGAGGTTCTCTGTTAATATGTCTCATCATAACAATCTTGATGAAAATATTTAAGGAGCCGATAACTTTCTAGCCTGGAAGTATAGGATCTCCCTGATCCTGGAAGAAAATGAGTTGGACTCTTACATCACTGAAGAGGTTCCAGTTCCAGAAGGAGATGAGGATAAGGCCTTACATAAGAATAAATTGTTCATGGCTAAAAGGATTATTTCTTATTCAATCAAGTATCACCTCATACCACAGGTATCCTCCCTAAAGACACCTAAAGCTATGTTTGATTCCCTAACCAAACTGTTTGAAGGGAAGAACATAAACCAGAAGATGACTTTGAGGAACCAGTTGAAGAATGTAAATATCTAGAATGAAGAGACCATACAATCATACTTTACAAGGGTCTCCCAAATCAAAGAACAACTTGAAGTAGTGGATGAATAGTTGGAGAATGCATATATTGTGATGACCACCTTGAATGGTCTCCCTAGGTGATGGGATTCTTTCATCCAAGGAATCTGTGCTAGAAAGAAACTAATCAAGTTTAGTAGACTATGGGAAGAATTCTCACAAGAAGAATCTTGAATAGTAGCCCGAGAAGAAAAGATGGGAAGTGAAGATCAAGCTCTTATAGTACACTCCAAGAAAATAAGAAGGGACAATCATCATCACCAAGGTAAGCATTCTCACTAGAAAGATAATTCTATAAGAAAAAACAAGGATCTATCAAAACTCAGATGCTATACATGTGATGAAAGAGGACACTTTGCTAGAAATTATCCCATGAATAAGAGTGGTTCTAAAAAGAAGACATAATTCTCACACTACATAGGATGATGATCCTCCCAGAAAAAGACTGAAACAAGAAAGTGAAGACTCTTCAAGTGATGAAGAATATGTTCTAATCTCTTCCCTCATGGGAACTGTCACACATGGAAGCAAAGATTGGCTTATTGAAAGTGAACTGTCACACATGACGAGATTCAAGGAATATTTTATGAAACCATCCGAACATAATTAACCCCATAAGGTAAAACTTGGGGATGACTACCAATATCCCATAAAAGGTAGTGGCGAATCCTCTTACAAGCTAGACTCTGGAAATTCTATGAAAATGAAGGATGTCTTGTTTGTACCAGGACTAAAGAAGAATATTCTCTCCTTATCAGCATTGGATGCAAAAGGCATGACGGTTGCATTTGTAGATCGCCAAGTCCTCATGTGGCCAAAAGGAAAGACTATCGATGATGCAACAGTAATTGAAGAGTAAGAGGGAGGATTATACAAACTGAAGGACCAACCATAACAAGCTTTGGTTCATGACTCAGTAGAGAGAAATGAACTTTGGCATAGAAGCCTTGCACATGTACACTACAAAGCACTACCACTTGCAAGCAAAGTTGTCGAACAACTTCAAGAAATGCAGGAAAAAAATGGAGTTTGCAAAGGATGTGTGAAAGGAAAGAACACAAAGAATACATTTCCAAGTAGTGAAAGAAAAGAAAAAGGAAACTTGGAAATCATTCACTCTGATGTATGCAGTCCAATTTCATCCAGCTCATTAAGCAGGTATGTATACTATGTTTCTTTCATTGATTATTTTTCTAGGAAGACATGAATATACTTCATGAAAAACAAGGATGAAGTATTCAGCAAGTTCAAAGAGTTCAAATATTTGATCGAGAATCATACAAAAAATAAAATCAAGACCTTTCAATAAGACAATGGCGGAGAATTAACATCAAATGAATTCAATTAATTATGTGGAGATTCAGCGATTAAGAGGGATTTAACCACTCCATATAATCCACAATAGAATTGGGTTGTAGAAAGAAAGAATAGAATGATTATGGATTATGCAAGAGCAATGCTTCATGATCAAGATATTCCTATGCATCTATGGGCAGAAGCTTCTAGAATAGCTATGTATGTACAGAACCATACTCCACATAAAGCACTCGAGAACAAGACACCTAAAGAAGTCTTCTCTGGCAAGAAACCAGAAGTCAGCCATCTCAGAATATTTGGTTGTCTAGTGTACATACACATTCCAAAAGAAAAGAGGACAAAGTTAGATCCTTTAGGAAAGAAGGGTATATTTGTGGGATACTCTGAAATCTTGAAATCTTACAGAATATATTTCCCATGATTCAAGAAGATTGACATAAGTAGATATGTAACATTCAATGAAGATTCGGCTTACAACAAATACAGAAAGAGACCAGTTGAAGACTTTGAAGAAGTAGAAGTACCCAGAATTCAAGATACAACTATGACCGATGCAAATAAAGATGAAGATCGAGAAATAGAAGAACCGCAGGAACTTGTAGATCCACCCCAAGAGAATAATCCTCGAAAAAGGAAACCAACATGGGTACGAGAGGCTATCCAAGGTGCAGAAAGATACGGGGCTCCAGAAGAAGTGCACAAAGAGAGGAAAAGAACCAGGTCCTGATCCAGCTATGTAGCACTATTGTGTGACTTCATTGATAAAAAACCTTCCAACTATGAAGAAGCAACATAAAAGAAAGAATGGAAGGATGCTATGATCGAGAAGTACCAGTAAATAATGAAGAATGATGTCTGGGATGTTGTTCCAAGACCAGAGGGGAAGTTTGTTGTGTCTTCCAAATAGATCTACAAGATCAAGCATACTGCAAATGGTAGCATAGAGAAATATAAAGTAAGATTTGTGGCTCGTGACTTCTCCCAGAAAGAAGGGATAGATTATGAAGATACTTTTGCACCTGTAGCCAAATACGCTTCCATCAAATCAATACTTTCTATGGCTGCAGTGATGAAATGGAAGATACACCATATGGATGTCAAGACTGATTTCATGAATGGTGTAGTAGAAGAGGAAGTGTATGTGGAGAAACCACTCGGTTTTGAGACACATGACAGGGAGTCTCATGTGTGTAAATTGATTAAATCCATGTACGGTTTGAAACAGGAATGCAGGACATGGTACGATAGAATTGATGGCTTCTTATCCAGTTTGGTCTTTACTAAGAGTAAAGCAAATTCCAACCTTTACTACAAGGTTGAAGAAGGGAACCCAGTGATACTCTTTCTATATGTAGATCACCTGTTTGTAATAGGTGGAGACGGGTTGATTACTGATATAAATAGGAAGCTTGCTGCCAAGTTTGAGATGAATGACTTGGGTATGATGCACTAATTTCTAGGCATGGACATGTTGTAAAATGTGGATGGAATCTCCCAGGGAAAAGGGAAGTATGCAGTAGATATCCTAAAGAGGTTCGGGATGATGGACTGCAAGGACATGGCCACACCTATGGAATCAAACCTAAATCTATTGAATGATGCTTCATCAGAGTCGATTGATGCTACGATGTATCATCAGATAATTGGGTCCTTGATGTACCTGATGAATATAGGACCAGATATTTGTTTTGTTGTGAACACATTGAGCTAGTTCCTGATAGATCCTAGACATGTTCACTTGATTGCTGCAAAGCATATTCTGAGGTACCTAAAGGGTATAGTTGATTATGGGATCAAGTATGAAGCGAATTAGAAGATTAACCTAGAGGGTTATGTTGATTCAGATTGGGTAGGCTGGCAATGCCATCGATAGGAAGAGAACTTCAAGGTGTTGTTTCAGTATGGGATCGGGTGTGATCTCTTGGTTTAGCAGGAAAAATACTTGCGTGGCACTGAGTATAGCTGAAACAGAGTATGTCGCAGCTTGTTCAGCTAGTTGTGAGGCAGTATGGCTAAGAAATCTATTGTCTAATTTGTTTGATCTCCAGTTAGATGCTACTTGTATATATTGCGACAACCAGAGTTGTGTGAAGTTGTCTGAGAACCCAGTGTTCCATGAAAATTCGAATCATATCGAGATCAATTATCACTATATCAGGGATATGCTGTAGAAAGGAGCAGTGAAGCTACAGTATGCTATGATGGATGGACAGGTAGCTGATGTGTTGACCAAGCCATTAGCCAGAGTGAAGTTTGAGTACTTTAGGGAGAATCTTGGTGTTCTCCAAATCGAGGTTCCCTCAAAAGGGAAGTGATGAGTCCGAGATCCCTTCTGACATGGATGTAGGATTAGTTCCTCACATGGTCAGACATAAGTGCAGGATCCATTTTGAAGTGACTGTGGGATGTGTTCCCACATGCTCAGATATAAGTGCAGGATCCATTCTGATATGATTGTGGGATGTATTACCACATGATCAAATATAAGTACAGGATCCATTCTGATGTGACTGTGGGATGTGTTCCCACATGATCAGATGTAAGTGCAGAGCCCTTCTGACATGTATGCTGGATTGGTTCCTCGCATGGACAGATGTAAGTGCAGAACCTTTCTAACATGTATGCTATATTGGTTCCTTACATGGTCATATGTAAGTGCAGATCCCTTTTGACATGTATGCTGGATTGGTTCCTTGCATGGTCAAATGTAAGTGTAGATCCCTTTTGACATGTATGTTGGATTGGTTCCTCGCATGGTCGAATGTAAGTGCAGAGCCCTTTCGACATGTATGTTGAATTGGTTCCTCACATCGTTGAATGTAAGTGTAGAGCCTTTCTGACATGAATGCTAGATTGGTTCCTCTCATGGTCATATGTGAGTGTTGGGCCTTTCTAACATGAATTCAGGATGTGTTTCCCCCATGGTCAGATGTGAGTGTTGGGCGTGCCTTTCTAACATGTATGTTGGATGTGTTCCTCGCATGGTCATATGTAAGTGTTGGGCGAGCCATTATGACTTAGGGTCATATATAAGTGCTGAAGAAGACCTACATGGAGGCTAGGCATATAACCAACATGAAAAAGGGCTGGCTCTGTAGAAATTCCTATGACAAGAAGAATCAAGAGATAGCTCCAGTGATGATGATCCAATGATGATCTAGTGATGATCCAAAGCTAGAAATGAATATGACTTGAAGATGAAGATAACTTGATGATGATCCAGATAATACAGAGAAGAATACTTGTGCTGATAAATTGTGTCAAGAGAATACCTTCCTAGTTAAGAGGGAGTGTTGATGTATTTGTAACTTTAGAATGTATTCACTTGTATATTTTATGTATTGTACACCCCCAATGTCATGCAATTGAGTCATTTCATGCCCCGATGTTCCTATCAGGATATTCAATAATGTAAACAAGTCATGTAAAGTTATAGCGGGTAACCCTCCTTATTGATCAAGGGTTAAATTCCCTGCAATTGTGGGGTCCTAGGGTTATTAGACTCTCCTAGAGAATTCGAACCTAGTGAGTTATTGTCAAGTCAGGAATTCATATAAATAGAGAGTGAGTCTCTCTATTTATCACACACTCACTCATACTCAGTTGTAGCACATAACTAAGAGAGAAAGAAGAAGCTGGGATAAGAGAGAGAGAGACTACTTCTGTTGGGAGATCATCTTACTGTTTTTGGGTTTTACTTTTGGTGCTGATTCTATCTTTGAGGAAGTTGCGGGGTTTTCTCCTTTATGGTTTCCTTGAGGAAAATATTTGTGTCTATTGTCTCTTATGTTTGATTGTTGTGCTTGTTAGTCTCTTAGTTAAATATCCTAAGATAATTCTAGCTTAAATATTAAAAATCTAACAAACAATATTAAATTGTTTGTCAAATAATAAACTAAGACTATTTAAGTAAAGACCTTTTAAGTTTTCCAACCCAAGTACACAGTAAAAAATCAGGTTGTACTAGTCAACCCTTCTTTTATTTATTTCCTGTAATAATTGTTTTTACTGACAGAAAAGCTCAAGCTCTATTTTAAAAATCAACATTTTGAACATCCTTTCTCTTTTAAACAAAATAAAAAATTATGGACTTAAACTGCAAATAAAACCCTATATTAATGTCTAAATAAAATACATTTTCTTTTATAAATGTAAACACCATAGAGTCAAAAGACTGCAAAATGTATTAAAATAAGACAGGTCCTTTTAAAAAACAAACTGCCTTTATCATTTATCAGTCCTAACCACCCATTGATCGAGCCTTACAACCAACATTAAGTAATTCGACTATTTAAAAACCCTAACTTAATTTACAAGTAAAACCACTGCACTTTCCAATTAGGTTACGTCCTAATGGCCTATTTCCAATAGAAGTCACAACTTAAAAGCCTGTCCTAAAATATTTCCTGTAAATCAAGATACGAGCGTGAAGGCCTCATAAGAATGTCATCAAGCTACGGCCACAAAGGCTTCATTTTTCTTCTCATCAAAACATTTCAGTCTTGGCCACATGGCCTTTCTAAAACAAACAAAATATTTTATAATGAAAACTGGAGTCGCATCTCGGTGGAACTATAATGACCAAACCCCATACACCCATCGCAGGAGGAACCTCAGGTATGAGACCGAGGATTCCCAGGTTGGACACGAAGCGTGGAGTCCTTGCGTGGAGTTTTTCGGTGGCTTCCAGCACACAACAACCAAATCGGAATCCTGCAGAAGTTAAACCATTTAGGTGTTAAGCTCTTTCTTAATTCAAATAACGAAGACAATAAAAACTTTGAAATAGTACAGAAGGTTTTAAAAATTAAAAGAAATTATACCTGGAGAGTTTTATATTGGCCACGTAAATGGTGACTTAAACAGAACCCTAGCCACTAGATGGAGTAGGCCCGAGCAAACAAGGAGATCTTCTATCAAGGAAACCTGAACGAGAATGTTCAAATCAAAAGCCAAGGCCATGCCACGATGAACCAGATATCGAACCCACACTACAGAGTTCACAACTGAACAAAAGAATGAAGGTAAGCCCTTGCAGAGGCAAAGAAATGGTGTCAAAGGCCTCACACACAGAGTAAAGTGAAGGTGATGAACAACTCACACATGGAAGAAATGTACAGGCAAAAATAAGGAGTGGCATGAAGGCCTATGCGGCCATGAGCCTGTCGCCCCCTCTCCAATTTAGTAGTAAAAATATAGGTCAAATGCATAATTTTAGGGTTTTAGGAGAGTTATATAGTGAACCTCCAAAGTAAAAAACCCTAACCATTAAGCATCGACTACGTGGAGTTCAATACGTTATGGAATTGTGGGTCTAGCTCTATATCTTTTGAGAGTTTTGGAGCAGCCTGCAAGTAAAAATAATTTACATAAAAACTTGGTTATAAACCCTTTCAACAATAGAATAATATCTCTATATTATAAGATGCATATTATAATATTAAAGGAAAATGATATTGGTGGTAGTATTTGCATAAACTAGGGCTTACAACTATGTATTATGAATCATGTAATTGGTAATAACTTATGCAAAATAATTATTTAACCTTGTTGACATTATAAACAAACACTATGTGATAAACTATAGGACTTGTAAAAATACCTTGTAGAAAACCTATGATATTACATTGGTTAAAAATACTTATATGTGTAAGATTGCAAGTATAGAAAGATTCATAGCATGATTCTTAGTATGAGTATTATAACTTAGTTTTGTTATAAGGTAATAATTTTTACATCATATCTCCTTGTGAGATGAAGGTCATGCGAAGGCTAGGTTGGATAGATTTTGTAGGAAATGATCTCTCATTCCTTATACAAAGTAGTAATACTATTGTTTAATGATATAACGTTCATACTATTATATTTCTACCTGGTAAATACTTAAGCAGTTAGTAGACTGTCTTCTGCACTAAATATTTAGTTCCATGTATGAATGTCAATCATTATACCTTATAACTATACCTATATTTAGGTTTTCCTAGTTACATAACCTTTGAATATTCTTGAGACAAATACATATGAACTATCATTGGTAACAAGTAATAAGGTATCAAATGACCTGGTATACAAAATTATCTTTCTCTAGAATTGTATATAGGACTTAAACTAATAACAAATAAATGAAAGTTTGATGAACACGTTATAGTCGAAATAAGGTACAAGAACAACTAAATTTATGTTCAGATTCTCCAAATACTTATGCTTACATGAAATTAAATAAAATGTAAATATACAGTTTCAATAATACCCCCTTTATTTTGATCAAAGCTGTAAATTAAACAAATATACTATCATTTTTGCTTATGCTAATTGAGATAATTAATATCGATCTGGAATTGGTTACAAAATGTCTTACCTGTAAAAAGACCTGTAAAAAAAGCATCACTTAATTGCATTAGCTAAAAATCTAAGTAATCCTCGGACTTAACTGAAGTTCCTTCATATTCACAAACAATAAAACAAACTTTAGCACTTAGTAATTAAACAGATGTTTTAGTTCATGTTATTCTAAATGATAACCTGCTAAATCGAATCTTTAATAATGATTTATGAAAGCAAATATTTAAGTATGGAGATCTAGAATTTAATAAAGGATTTAGTTCTAGTTTAAACCTTATTATGTTAACTCTTAATAGTTAAATGTCCCTTGGAAGTGACGATTGTAAACATTTAATGTCATAGGAAAAAATTTAAATTTTTATGAATTTTTGGAGTATTACAAGGTCAATTGTGTATGATGTCATTAGAAAATGGTTGTAAGTTTGACTTGGCTCCAGCCATCTAATTCAACCAATACCTAGGATATGATTATCCTAGAAATGGGACCCATAGCTATAGAATCTAAAAAACTCTAGGGTAAACTCAAAAATATTCTTGAGATGACAACAAATCCTTACAATGAGGCATGGATGACAAGTTTTTCCTATGGAATTTTTCAATTATACTATCATTATTCACCTGATCTTTCTAAGCACTATTGTTTATGATAAATGTACATGTATGAATCATTTCCATTTTACTAGTTAGTTTTTCTTTTTCTTGCAAAAATGATAACAACATGATAGAACTATGTATTAAACTATTTTGAAATTAATTAGTTTTTCTTGCATGGCTTGAGGACATTCCATATCTTTGGTTTGGGGGAGGAAGATTATACTATATTTATTTTTCTGAATATTTATATAAAGATTCATTTATCTCTGACAAATGGCAAAAAATTTCAGGATAATTAGCAGCAATCTGATCCAACAAAGCATGTTTTTATAGAAAAAACCTATATGAAGGATCATATGCAATACCATGTGAAGGGTCGAATGTTGGTATGAATGAAATGCCAAATGACAATCTGAATAAAAACTGTGATATTATAGCACTAAAGGTTAAGTGTGTTATGGTATTAGGTTCATTTGTTTTTTGGTAAAAAGGTTAAATTAGCTGAGCTATACCTATGATTATTAAGTCACATCTACATGCTTATAAGAGCATTATGACTAATTTCTACCAATGATTTGTGTACGCATTTTGACATAATATGATCTAGATTAAACCCCCCATATGGATGTGATATGACATTAGGAAATTTTCAGTCATCATTATATTGTCATCACACTTACCCTCTTATCCTCTTCCATGTATAAACCATGAATTGATCGATCCTCGTACTAACTTAAGTTATTGTGGTTTTGAATATGGTTTATGAAATCACATTGATTAATACATTCAAATTGTCCAATTTTTTACTATGGACATGGTTGAACTGACCGAAACCTTATGAGCTCATTAACGCATGCGTCCTTTGATGGCACACAACTCAAGATTTGTCATAAGGGCACGATCTCCTAAACGTGACGATTCTTGGTGTGATCATTTGATTGATTGAATGGAGCACTTTTTAAACCACCCTCTTGCGATTTTCTTTATATTTTGTTGCTCGCGCCTACTATCATCCTTGCAGAGATGTTTTAGTCACTATATCCCTATACTCTCTGCAAGCTTGGCATCCTTTCCTCTATCTAAACAATTCCAAATCGCCTTGAACCCGAGAGATATCAAGATTTATTTCAAATACCATAATTTCGAGAGTGTCGAGAGATTTTTTTCGGGTTGGGTGGAACCCATTTCTTCACCTACTGCAAGGATATGATGAAGAAATTTTTCTTCTTTTTGTGACGGGTTTTGATGGGGATGGTTAGGGCTGGTCATCTCACCTTTCAGATCATTGAGGAGTCTATCAGCCTTGCAACTAAGCTACCAAGAGAGGGCACTCTATGGCATAAGCACTAGTTTCTTTCACGGGCATCCCAAAAATTTGCTCTTAAACCAGAATATCGGCATGTTGTAGGCATCAAGGGATTCCACTGAAACTAGATTAAGCCAGAATACATCAACCCTTTGACTATTTTCATCCACCTTATCACTTGCAAAGGTAATTTCAGTGTATTCAAAGCCCGCCATCTCCATTTTCTAGCACATTTTGTTGATCAGAAGTTTCTCAATTTTCCTTTTTATTTCCTTAGAAACCTAGAGAAAATGTCAAGCCAAGTTAGGAGAAATACCATTAACCCTAAAGGTGTTTTATATCACCATAGTCTAATTAAGCTCTTTATCTTAGATCAGCTTAAAGAGAGGAATTATACTTGGGATACTTTTTTGTTTTAAGTTTTGAATCCCCATCTCAATATTTGAAAATTCCCTCGGCATCTCCATAATCGTGAATCCAGTCAAACCCCATCCTTAGAGAAGAAAAGCCCCAATTTTGTCCATCTTGACGAAGAGACATCGGATGTGAGTCCATCTGCTCATTCTACCCCTGATAAACCTATATCTGCTAAGTTTGTACCTTTACCATGACCTCGCACTAGAGACCAGAGGGAAAATTTAGTCCAGTCCATGGTTTATCCTAGCATCCAGACTACGATTCAGACTAATATTCAGATCGGTCATCCAGAAAGTATGGTCGAAGCATATAAACTTGACCCAAACTCACCCCTATTTGCGTTGGCCAGTGTCTCGACCGAATTTTTGAAGGATGTTGCTCGTGAGAATGTCCCTTCACCTTCTCGGGCCATAAGTCCTAAAAAACAAGTTCCTTTTGTTGACCTGGAGATATCATCTGATGAACTGAATGTGCCTCCAGAAACCAAGCAACCCGCAAAACCATCCACTCCTCACCAGCTAAAAGTAGATCAATTAACTCAGGAGTTTGCACGGTCAACAAGGAGAAATGAGGAATATGCCAAGTTAATTGCAGAACTGCGACAAGAGAATAAGGATTTGCGTCTGCAAGTTAAAGCTGTCGAAGACCTCAACAAGGCCATCAATTTATCACATAAGTCTCAACTGGAGAGGCGTGTTGTTTTAAAATATCAGGCCAAGAATTTGAAGTTTAAATCCTTTGTTTCATCTTCTAAGTCGAAGGTAGCTACTAACATAGCTCAGCCTTCTTCCTAACTCCTCTTTGTTTTGGTTAGTGGGACCTGGAATTTCTTCGGTTTGGGGGGATGTTGATCTTAGTTTTGTCACCATTTTCAGCTGGTAAATTACACTTTTTGACATCCATTTTGTCATCTTTTTGACAAATTTCTGCCATATAGCTTATCATTCAGCCTTAGGTTATGATAGTTTCGATGAGCCAACAACTAGACACGCATCATGCTAGATATGTGCATAGCGCATCTAACTCATCATCCAGCTCATCGATCAAAGCGCGTAATGTTCGTTGGCATATTCCCAAGCATTAAGGGATAGAACAGTCTTCAACTATTATGTGTCCATGCATCTGTATGATAGAATGACCTTCATTCTAGAAGGCTCATTATCTTTCCTCCTCTGTTCGACACCATGATATTAGTCCATGTCAAATGGATTCCTCATGCTACAACACACGCAAGGGAGAACCGCCGCGCAAGGAAGAAGGAGGATTACTGTGCATTAGCTTATGACCATTTGTTTGTAATAATGGTTGAATTTTTTAGGAGCGGTCGACCACTAAAATGGTTGACCTTCTCATCCCTGTAAACACTATATATATTCGCCTCCAAATGAGAGCATGGTTAGCTAGTTTTACATTCTGTCAATCAATTTCAAAGAGAGACTTTGTGATACTGTTCTGCATTTTTAATAGAAGTTACATTCCTGCTGTGTATATGACCTCGTTCATGTAAGCATTTAGGAAGCATCAACCTGATTGCTGAGAGGGCTCCTCATCAACCAGTGATTTTCATTCTTGTGTGTATTTTCGTCATCCATTTCCTTGCAATTAATATAGTTTCATTTCCATTTTGTTTATGCAATTGAATTACTATAATCGTTCATTTCATTGTTTCTTGTAGCGTGTGTTTTATTATAATGTTGTGTCGATAATATAGTTCTTATTTCATAGATTAAAAGTGAATGGTTGTGCACCTAACTTTCTTTCAATTTCCTTTCTAGTCTTTTCAGCTTACTGTTCAGTCTTATGTTGACAAGTACATAGGGTAGATTGCTTTGATATCTTAGGATCAAGTTATAGTAGGTTCAGTTTTGTTCATTTTCGTTTTGTCATAAATTCATTTGGTTATATTTCAATTTGTTTAACAATGCAATAGATAATGATGTCCTTATAATTATGAGTTAGTTTAAGTTATTTTGTTGTTGAATTTGATCACTAAGTAGGTTTAGTTATTGTCTTTATGCATTTTGTTTTCATATGCACAAAATTAGCTGATAATTAAATCATTTAGGCTATTTTATACGATTTTATCTATACAGACTGTCATTCAGACAGCCTGTCCATGCTGTCATTCAGACCTATATTCCAATCTGTTATCCAACCCATCATTCATCCTTTTATGTTCTTCATTCGTTTTAAGCCCGTTTAAAGCTCTGTTTCTTTAGCTTTTGGAATATGTTTTGACTGTGGTAGTTAGATAATGGTTATGTTTATCATTAGTACTATAGGTTAGATTGTTTAGATTATTTATTAAGTTTTATTCCTATCTCTCACCTCCTTTCACCTTGAATATGTTATTGAAAGATGCTTTGTGATTCTATTTCTTTTGGTTTCTGATTTCCTTCTTCGATACTTTCGTAAGGTTTTGTAATCATATCGCTGGATTGGTTTGATTTATCTCTTTGTACATGGAATTTAGGGCTAGATGTGTTAATTTATATGGAAGTATACTAACACCTTATAAATTGATCATAGCAGTAGGACCTGTTCCTTTCACTATGTGGCTACCAAAGAGATTTGTAGAATAGGATTTTGAAGTTGTCTTTATTTAGTTTTCTACTTGCTTTCCTAATTAAGTCTTCTTTATTAAGTTTTATACTTGCTTCTTATTAAAGTTATTTTTATTAAGTTTTTTACTTGCTTCTTTTATCAAGATCTTTTACTTGTTTATAAGCTAGCTTTCCCTTACATTTGTTTCATATAAGAATTGGTTATTTATCTTTAAAAAGAATCTTGTCTCTTAATAGATTAGTTGTTCATAATATATTTTTAGTTAAGAGTCATTTGCTTATGGAATAGATCATCATGTTTACTATCACCTGTAATTGGACATTCCTTAGTTTGCACATATTTGTAGAAGTTAAGTTAGATTTGATTCCATTCGGTTTCTTTACTTCTTTTGAAGCCATTTTGACACGACTCCTTCTCCACAGTGAATGCATATCCATAGAACAATCAACGAGATTGGAATTAGATAGCTCAATTTGAACCATTATGTACATTTGTTAATTGCATGTATAGTTGGTTTCTAATATAACCCTTCCTTGTATATTTAGTTTCTGAAATTGTTAAGAAGTAGAATAGTTTATTAATAGGTTTTACTATAAAGAGTAGAATAATATTGTTTATACCTTTATCTTTCAGTAATTATCCATAAAGTAGAGTAGTATAGCTTGATACTACTCTAATATAATACTTTGTTTTGGTTTAATGACCTTCATAGTTGAATTTATAGGAGTTTGACTCGGTTTTTCATTTTGAAAGATATTTCAATATTTTCTTTGTTAAAATATTTCCATGGAACCCTAGGAACCCCTCTACCTTCGCATATACTTTGTGTCAACTCTAAGTTTACCAACCTCAGTTAATAATTAAATATTAGGTGAATCAATTAAGACATTATAACACCCAACAGGAAGCAATGGTATCCATTGTGTCGAATCCTGTATCATATCTCAAATTTCATGTTGAGTTGATCTTCTGGTGCAGCATTTGCTTAAGTGAAGATGATGTTTTTCTTTGGCATCCCAAGATGGTTGTAATTGTTGTGTGGAGGATTTTTTTTTGGAGGGACACCTTGAATGTGTGGCCTTGCATTGTAGAGGTACTCGGATGGATGAGGAAACAATGACTCTGTTTTCTTCTTGTGTTTGATGAGCATAGATACCCTGTGATGAGGGTGTGGAGGTAATATGATGTCTTCTTCAGACACAATTGTGAAGAGAAATAATTTTCTAATGTGAAGAGGAAGAGGAATAAATTTTTGTTGCCAAATGCATGCCGAATGAAACCATTTTTCCACCCAAATTGCCAAAAAAAAAACGTCGTTTAGGGCTTCAAAACACCTCTGGAAGTTTGGGACCCAAAAAACCGTAGAAAAATAACTAGGAAACTGCCACAATGGACAACTATTTTAAGCTAGTGGAATAGGTGGGTGGCCACCAGTTTCCTTTTGGATCAATCCTCCCTCCTTAGGAAGTAATGGTGTCCATTGCGTTGAATCTCGTATCATATGTCGAATTGTGTGTTGAGTTGATCTCCTGGTGCGGCATTTTTTGAAGTGAAGATGCTTTTCTTTGGTATCTCGAGATGGCTTTAATTGTTGCGCTGATGATTTGTTTTCGAAAGAACACCTTGAATGTATGACCTTGCATCGTAGAGGGACTCATATGGATGAGGAAACAATGAATATGTTTTCTTCTTGTGTCTGATGAGAATAGATACCCTATGTCAAGGGTATGGAGGTAATCTGATGTTCTTCTTTAGACACAATTGTGAAGAGGAATAATTTTCTGATGTGAAGAGGAAGAGGAATAATTTCCTGTGGCCAAATGCATGCCGAAGGAAACCAATTGGCCACCTGAATTGCCAAAAAACATCGTTTAGGGCCTCAAAACAGCTCCAGAAGTATGGGACCCAAAAAACCATAGAAAAATAACTAAGAAACTGCCACAATAGACAATTGTTTTGAGCAAGTGGAATAGGTGGGTGGCCACCAGTTTCCATCTGGATCAATCCTCCCTCCTTAGGAAGCAATGGTATCCATTGCGTTAATCTCGTATCATATCTCGAATTTTGTGTTGAATTGATCTCTTTCTATGACATTTGCTGAAGTGAAGATGATGCTTTTCTTCGGCATCCCGATATGGTTGTAATTCCTGCGTGGATGATTTTTTTTTGGAGGAGAACCTTGAATGTGTGGCCTTGCATCGTAGAGGTACTCAGATGGATGAGGAAACAATGACTATGTTTTCTTCTTGTGTCTAATGAGCATAGATACCCTGTGCTGAGGGTGTGGAGGTAATTTAATGTTCTTCTTCAAACACAATTGTGAAGATGAATAATTTTTTGATGTGAAGAGGATGAGGAATAATTTTCTGTGGAAAAATGCATGTTGAAGGCAACCATTTGGCCACCCTAATTGTCAAAAAACATTGTTCAAGGCCTCAAAACATCTACGAAAGTTTGGGACCCAAAAAAACATAGAAAAATAACTAGGAAACTGCCACAATGGACCATTATTTTGAGCTAGTGGAATAGGTGGGTGGACACCGATTTCCATCTGGATCAATCCTCCCTCCTTAGGAATCAATGGTCTCCATTGCGCTGAATCCTGTATCATATCTCGAATTGTGTGTTGAGTTGATCTCTTGGTGCGACATTTTCTGAAGTGAAGATGATTCTTTTCTTTGGCATCCCGACATGGTTGTATTTGTTGCATGGATGATTTGTTTTTGGAGGAGCACCTTGAATGTGTGTCCTTGCATCATAGAGGTACTCGGATGGATGAGGAAACAATGAATATTTTCTTCTTGTGTCTGATGAGCATGGATACCTTGTGCCAAGGGTATGGAGGTAATCTGATGTTCTTCTTCAGACACAATTGTGAAGAGGAATAATTTTCTGATGTGAAGAGGAAGAGGAATAATTTTTTGTGTCCAAATGCATGTCAAGGGAAACCATTTAGCCACCCGATTTGCCAAAAAACGTCATTTATGGCCTCAAAACATCTCCGAAAGTATGGGACCCAAAAAACTGTAGAAAAATAACTAGGAAAATGCCACTATGGACAATTGTTTTAACCCAGTGGAATAGGTCAGTGGCCACTGATTTCCTTCTGGATCAATCCTCCCTCCTTAGGAAGCAATGGTCTCCATTGCATCGAATCTTGTATCATATCTCAAATTGTGTGTTGAGTTGATCTCCTAGTCCGACATTTGCTGAAGTGAAGATGATGCTTTTCTTTGGCATCCCGAGATGGATCTAATTGTTGCGTGGATGATTTGTTTTATGAGGAGCACCTTGAATGCATGGCCTTGCATCGTAGAGGTACTAAGATGGATGAGGAAAGAATGGCTATGTTTTCCTCTTGTGTCTGATGAGAATAGATACCCTGTGCTGAGGGTGTGTAGGTAATATGATGTTCTTCTTCAGACGCAATTGGGAAGAGGGATAATTTTCTGATGTGAAGAGGAAGAGGAATAATTTTCTATGTCCAAATGCATGCCAAAGGCAACCATGTGGCGACCCGAATTGCCAAAAAACATCATTTAGGGCCTCAAAGCAGGTCCAAAAGTTTGGGACCCGAAAAACCGTAGAAAAATAACTAGAAAACTGCCACAATGGACAATTGTTTTGAGCCAGTGGAATAGGTGGGTGGCCACCGGTTTCCATCTGGATAAATCCTCCCTCCTTAGGAAGGAATGGTCTACATTGCGTCAAATCCCATATCATATCTTGAATTGTATGTTGAGTTGATCTCCCAGTGTGACATTTGTTGAAGTGAAGATGATTCTTTTCTTTGGCATACCGAGATGGTTTTAATTGTTGCGTGGATGATTTTTTTTGGAGGACTACCTTGAATGTGTGGCCTTGCATCATAGAGGTACTTGGATGGATGAGAAAACAATGAATCTATTTTCTTCTTGTGTCTGATGAGCATAGATACCCTGTGCTGAGGGTGTGGAGGTAATTTGATGTTCTTATTCAGACACAATTGTGAAGAGGAATAATTTTTTGATGTGTAGAGGAAGATAAATAAGATTTGTGGCCAAATGCATGTTGATGACAACCATCTGGCCACTCGAATTGCCAAAAAACATCGTTTAGGGCCTCAAAACAGCTCCAAAAGTTTGGGACATGAAAAACCGTAGAATAATAACTAGGAAACTACCACAATGGGTAATTGTTTTGAATCAATGGAATAGGTGGTCGTCCGCCGGTTTCCATATGGGTCAATCCTGCATCCTTAGAAGCAATGGTCTCCATTGCGTCGAATCGTGTATCATATCTCGAATTGTGTGTGGAGTTGATCTCGTGGTGTGAGATTTGCTGAAGTGAAGATGATGCTTTTATTTGGCATCCCTAGATGGTTGTAATTGTTGCGTAGATGATTTGATTTTGAAAGAGCACCTTGAATTTCTGGCCTTACATCGTAGAGGTACTCAGATGGATGAGGAAACAATCGCTCTGTTTTCTTCTTATGTTTGATGAGCATAAATACCCTATGCTGAGGGTGTGGAGGTAATCAGATGTTCTTCTTCAGACAAAATTGTGAAGAGGAATAATTTTTTGTGGCCAAATGCATGCTGAAGGAAACTATTTGGCCACCCAAATTTCCAAAAAACGTCATTTAGGGCCTCAAAACAACTCCAGAAATTTGGGATCCGAAAACCGTAGAAAAATAACTAGGAAACTGCCACAATGGACAATAGTTTTGAGCCAGTGGAATAGGTGGGTGTCCACCGATTTCCATCGGGATCAATACTCCCTCCTTAGAAATAAATGGTATCCATTACGTAGAATCCCATATCATATCTTGAATTGTGTGTCGAGTTGATCTCCTGGTGCGACATTTGCTGAAGCGAAGATGATGCTTTTATTTGGCATCCCGGTATGGTTATAATTTTTGCGTGAATGATTTGTTTTTGGAGGAGCACCTTGAATGAGTGGACTTTCATGATAGAGGTACTCAAATGGATGAGGAAACGAATGTACTTTCTTCTTGTGTCTGATGAGCATAAATACCCTGTGTTGAGGGTGTGGAGGTAATATGATGTTCTTCTTTAGACACAATTATGAAGAGGAATAATTTTTTGATGTGAAGAGGAAGAGTAATAATTTTTTGAGGCCAAATGCATGTCGAATGTAACCATTTTGCTACCCGAATTACCAAAAAACATCATTTAGGGCCTCAAAATAGTTATGGAATTTTGGGACCAGAAAAACCGTAGAAAAATAACTAGGAAACTGCCAGAATGGACAATTGTTTTGAGCCAGTGGAATAGGTGGGTGGCCACCGGTTTCCGTCTAGATCAATCCTCCCTCCTTAGGAAACAATTGTCTCCATTGCATGGAATCTTGTATCATATATCGAATTGTGTGTTGAGTTGATCTCCTAGTGTGACACTCACTGAAGTGAAGAGGATGGTTTCCTTTGGAATCCCAAGATGACTGTAATTGTTGCGTGGATGATTTGTTTTTGAAGGAGCACCTTGAATGCATGGCCTTGCATCATATAGGTACTCAGATGGATGAGCAAACAATGATTATGTTTTCTTCTTGTGTCTGATGAGCATAGATACCCTATGTTGAGGGTGTGGAGGTAATCTCATGTTCTTCTTCAAGCACAATTGTGAAGAGGAATATTTTTCCGATGTGAAGAGTAAGAGGAATAATTTTGTGACTCTTCCATTCCATTACCAAACTTATTTGTGAAAGTGTATGAAACCTCATGATGACACAAAGGAATACTGTAATCTGAACTGTGATTATAACTTTGTATCATGTATTAATTTTTTTGATCAACTTTACAATGAAGCTCAAGTGGCGACTTTGAATTTGATCCTTTCTCTAGTTCTTCTGCAATAATTTCTTCATCTTCTTGTTCATGGGAACGCTCTCTTGCATCAAACCTCTCCCAACTGATATCTATGTCACCAACATAGAGGTTTGTGCACCCACTAGTGGAGTGCACTATTTCCATGCCATCTCTCTTATGTTGTTTTTCTAAATCACTGATGGAAGGATTAGTGTTTGATTCTTCCCCTTCTGCACACTTTTCTTCTCTCTTACATTCACCTTGCGAAGACTTGCACTCCTCCTTGGGTGTATCTTCTTCTTTCAATGGTTTCTTTATCTATAATGATACCTCATGTACATCCATTATTCAAAATCCATAGCCAATATAGATATAATCCTTGAATTTCGTGACTGCACAAATATCCTTACCCAATTCTAGGTACTTTTGGTAGCAGTGGGGAATGTTTTCACATACTTCTATCACCTTTCCCAAATATTTCTTAACCATTGGAGGATTAGCCATTATGTATTCTCTATATGAAAAGTTAAATGGAACTCATCCTCGTCACCTAAAATGGAAAATCTTCTATCTGTATAAATAACTTCTTCGTCTTCATAATGCTCCCAATCTTCATCACCCAATGGTACACACCTCATAACTGCAAACTTGAACATGTGATATGAAACCTCAGTTCAACTGATATTTTATGGTCCACAGGTGTATATGACCATGATATGATACCAATTTAGTATATCTAATATGATATTAGAGATATTATCTCCATAAAACTGAATTTAAGACTTGTGGATTTCCAATTTCTCTCAAAACAATGATTTTCATAGATTTCTTGGTAATGATGGAATATGGTGCAACCCAAAGGGAATTAATTCATACCTGTGTATGAAAATTATAAGATCTATTATATGGCTTATAAATCTGGTTGTTTGAACCTCATTCAGTTCTTTTGGAAAACAATTTGCTTGCACCTTGGACCCCACACTCAAGACTAGCTAGAAATTGGCAATGGGAACTAGTCTTTTCCAAACTCGATTTGAATGAAACAAGAAGGTTATTATTCTTTGATATGAATGTTATGTAGGGTATTATGAAACTATAATAATATTTTTATAATTTGAATTCCATTTTAGTTCTTCGGGCAGAGATTTCTGATTATGTTGCAACAATTTAATGGAGAATGAAAATACAAATCCAACAAGACAAACCACATAGGAAATGGAGAAGTATTGCTCAGGAATTTAAAGTATATTCACCATAATAATATCCGGTTTACAATGTAGTTTACATAGGTAGAACTTGAATGCATGAGTAATGAATTCGAATCCTCCAAGTGGACAAGACTGTATCTAACTAAATCTCTAACTCAAGGTCTCCCAATCAATATCGGAGTCCAAATAGACACCTCCCGGATGACCAATAACTCCAACATGTAGTAATAACTATTTAACTCAATGAAACTGAGAGTGAGGTGGGTAGGAAACACACTCCTCCCTATGAAACCATGCATTATCCATGGATTAATAGTGCTATTCTAACTGACTGTGAAGTAACTAGTTGTAACTGAGGGATAAATAAGACTAACTAGTGCTAACACCAACTGACTGAAGTAGGTCAGTGTTGGGACTCCCAATGGCTCATAAAATGTAGGGATTGGTCTAGGAGTCACCATAACTAATGCGTGAAAATGCAGTAAGTGGCAGTTAACCTTTAGTAGTGTTCCCTGCACTTCAATGACTAGTACATAAGGCCCCATTGGGCCAAGTGGACCCAAGTGCACTAGTGGACCCATTTAATTAATTTAGGTTCCTAAGTTATGATAATTGATCTATTATAAAGTATGAACAAGGGAGGATTAATAATCCTAACACCCCCCCTGGATCCTAACTTGGACAATTGTGGGCCATGGTAACAAGACCATAGGTCACCCAATATACAATATAAGAGACATGATACAAATGATGTAGGAAAACCTCTTGGGAAAACCCCCTCAAGATAGGACTTGAAAATCAAGCCTTAATGCCTGAAAGAGACATGTAAAAGACTTGGTAAAAATATTTGCAATTTGATCCTCTGTCGGAGAGTAGTGCAGTGTGATGGTCCTATCATGCACCAGTTCCTGAATGTAGTGCATGTGAACTTCTATGTGCTTTGTCCTATGCTTATGAACAGGATCACTGGAGATCTTGATTATACTCTGGTTGTCACAATAAATATCTATTGTAGGTGAAGTATGAATCCCAAACTCTATTAAGATTCCATGCAGCCAAACTGTCTGAATAGTTGCATTCACAGCTCCCTAATACTCTGCTTCTGCTAAATAAAGTGCAAGGGATGCTTGCTTCTTACTGGACCAACAAATTGGTCTAGGTCCAATCATGAATACAAAACCTGAGGTGTATTTCCTATCATTTCCATCTCCTACCCAGTCTAAGTATGTAAATCATGTGAGATCCAATTGTTCTCTAGCAGCATAATGGATCCCATAATCAATAGTACCCTGTACATAGTTTAAGATCCTATTTGCTTCCATCCAGTGCAGCTCATGTGGTTCCCACATGTATATCGTAGCAACACTCACAGCATAGGATATGTCTGGTCTTGAATGAGTGAGATACAGAAGGATTCCAATGATCTGTCTATAGAGAGTGTTGTCTACCAAAGGTGTGGAACCACCTTCTTCAAGCCTGATTCCTGATAAGAAAGGGCAGGGGGCTGCCTTGCAATCCTCTATGTGGAACCTCTTAAGCATATCTGATGAATACCTAGACTGTGAGATCATGATTCCTAAAGTATTTTGACTTACTTCGAGACCAATGAGATATCTTAACAGTCCTAATTCAATCATAGAAAATGATTTATTAAGAGCAAACTTGATGTTGCTCAATCCAGCAACAGAGCTACTAGTGATGAGAAATTCATCCACATACAGTACAACTAGAAGCAAGAACCCCTCCTTCTTCTTCATGTAGACATTGCAATCATATTTGCACCTTTCAAACTTCTGAGAGATGAGGAAAGAATCCATCTTGGAGTACCATACCCTTGGGGATTTTTTAAGTCCATACAGTGATTTCCTCAGTATGCATACTAATGAAGGATCATCAACAAACCCCTCAAGTTGTTTCATATAGATATCTTCCTCCAAATCTCCATGGAGGAAGGCACTCTTCACATCAATGTGGTGTACTTCCCATCTCTTGGAAGTAGCAATAGCCACTACCATCCTGATAGAGTCCATTCTAGCTATTGGATCAAATGTCTCATTGTAGTCCAAGCCTTGGACCTGAGAATACCCTTTTTCCACCAACCGAGCTTTGTACTTGGTTATAGTCCCATCAGCAGCTATTTTGGTTTTGTAGATCCATTTGCACTGTACCAGCTTCCTTCCTGGAGGTAAAGGGACAAGTTCCTAGGTCTGGTTGTCATGTAGTGAATCAAAATATTCATTCGTGGCTTCCTACCATCTAGGATCATGGAAAGCCTCCCTAAAGGATTGGGGATCTAACCCAAGCATCATAAAGCACCTCTCAGCAAGAAGAGGATAGTGCGAGACAATGGTGTACTCTCCTTCTGATACTGGGACCTCATTCTTATTTTGTCATCTTGATTAGGCCAGCACCATCTCCAGTGGCTTCTATGATCTTCTTAGCCCATTTAGGCTTCTAGAATGAGGTAGATGTTGGATCTAAATCTAGATCCCTTTGAGTTGTAATCTCAATGTCTAGATCAAACTGGGATGACTCCTCTTCTGAATTTGAATCAGAAATGTCAAGATTTAAAACTTAAATTGCAATAAAAGGTGAAGGAATGTTTATACCTTTATCAGCTTCCAATGGAAGCTGTGATGACGTTGGAACTAAGAATGGCATGAAGTGAGAGAAATAGTATGCCTTGGAGGAATGATAACCAATCCCTTTCGCTACAATCTCCCCAGTAGAGATATTGGTGATCTTTACTGATTCAGGTCCAAACAATACTTACTTTAGAAATCTAGTATGGGTCATATGATAAATAGATAACAGATTAGCTGCAAGTGAGGGCACATATAGGACATCTCTGAACACACCATGCTTCAATCTGATGGTGCCCTTCCCTACTGCTGGGATTTAGGAATCATCTCCCCTGTGAATAGTGGGACCTTCTTTGACACTGAGAGAGGAGAAGAGATCCTTGGAGGCAACCATGTGGTTGGAGGATCCAGAATCAATCAAATAGGATATAGATCGAGGTATTCCTACTTTCAAAGCATGACATCTTTCATGTCCATTATCAAACTCTTTTTCTCTTTGAATGTTATTCTGCTTGAGAAGAGCAGACATTTCATCAAGTTCCTTCCTCATACAATGATCTTCAAGGTGATACCCTTTTTCATAGTAGGGACATAATGTTTTCCCAAATTTCTTCTTCTTAGAGCCAGAGGCCCTTTCGGAAGCTTGTTGATTTTGTTTAGGCTTCGAATCAGCTTCCTTTGGCTCCTTCTTCTTTTATTTCCCCTTTTCTTGCACTTTGGAAAAGTCAGTAACCAAGAGATCTTGATCTTTGGAGGTTTGGATGACTCCCATTTGAATCAATTTCTTTTGTTCTTTGATTAAGGACTCAGAGAATGAATCTAAAGATGGAAGTTTCCAATCAGGAAATCTTTCCCACTTGGAATGAAGCATAGATACAATGGTTTAGGAGCTTGTTCCACACTACCAGATGATGAGGTTCAGCCTCCCATCCATGTATAATATTATGGTAGCCATGCTTGTGCAAGGCCAGCTGCATATCAATCCTCCAATCAAGGTAATTGGAAGTTATGAGAACTCATAATTGCTCCGGCAGGGAGACTATAGATACCTCTTTCAAGCTACGTAGCACCTATCAATTTCACTACAAATAACACTAAAACATAAGAACTGTTAGAATCATTCTTTTCCTCCAAACATGAACATATTTTTAGGGTCCATCACACCCTCTCTACTTCTTTGAATGAATCTAGAGCTAGCAAATTTTCATAGGGGACTTCTATGGAAACCCAACTACTTCTGATGTTCGAAGTGGAGAAACAAGCATGAAACCTGCCTAAGAAGGCTCTGATACCATGTTAGAATTTTAATTCCATTTAGAAATTCAGGAAGATATTTCTAATTATGTTGTGCAATTTAATGGAGAATGAAAATACAAATCCAACAAGACAAACCACACATAAAATGGACAAGTATTGATCAGGAATTTACAGTATATTCATCATAATAATATCCGGTGTACAATGTAGTTTACATAGGTATAATTCGAATGCATGAGTAATGAATTCGAATCCTCCAAGTGGATAATACTGTATCTAATTGAATCTCTAAGTCATGGTCTCCCAATAAATATCGGATTCCAAATAGACAACTCCTCGATGACCAATAACTCCAACATGCAGTAACAACTAGTTAACTCAGTGCAACTAAGAGTGAGGTAGGTAGGAAAAGTGTTCCTCCCTAAGAAACCATGCATTATCCATGCATTAGTAGCACTATTGTAACTAACTGTGAAGTAACTTATTGTAAATAAGGGATAACTAAGACTAAATAGTGCTAACACCAACTGAGTGAATTAGGTTGGTGTCAGGACTCCCAGTGGCTCCTAAAATGTAGGGATTAGTATAGGAGGGGCCCTAACTAATGCATTCACATGTAGTAAGTGGAAGGTAACCTATAGTAGTGTTCCCCACACTTCAATGACCAGTACTTGAGGCCCCATTGGGCCAATTGGACCCAATTGCACTAGTGGATCCTGTTGAGCCTAGGAATTACCCCTTTTTGACCATATTCAATCACCTTTTCTTCCCCTGTCTTACTTCATTTAGCATGCTAATCAGACCTGTTGTCCTTACTTTCATCCCCAAACCACCAAGGTATGACTGATCATTTCTTTATCTTATTAATGCTTATGATTGTGATAATTAAAGCTGTGTATCTCTCAAATGTGCTAACATGTTATGATTTATGAAGGCATTTTGAGATAAGTGGACTGCAGGTGGATGAGGGCTGAACAAATATCAAAGAAAGGGATATTCGCTGCTTGAAAGGACCCTTAGCCCCCGATCATCAATGAAGGCATGTGGTTTTAATGTAATATCCTAGACTGAGCTGTGATAGTACAGCTGTAACAAAACGCGCTACATTGCTGCTCGAATATAATCGTGATCTGAAGAGATCGCTACTCCTGGGAAAGTCAACAGCCTTCCCGCATTTTCCATGTCATTATCATACCATGTTTTGTAACAGCCAGTATATTTAGGGTGCCTAAAGATCAGAGATCTTCATGGCTTACCTTTAATAGAATCGAAGGCTATGATTTGCATGTATAAATAGGAGGAGCTGTTTTGACCCAGGGGGTTGGCATATAGATAATTCATTCATTGTATTGACAGCGGAAGCAACCTATAATCAGTCTTTCTTTTAATACAAGGAATTACCTCTGATTTAAGGGAGTTGTACGTTGTTCATCCAGCATCTCTGTGTGAAGGTTGGGCCCGCCTTCCGTAGAGATTGCTGAGTTAAAGTAGGATTTCTGAATTCATGGTTGTGTAATACTTTGTTGATCATATTTCCTTTGTACGCAGCAGTAGTGTGGATTTACAGTATAATTGGGATCCCATTTTCTTAAAGATTGGTAATTGGCACAGAGTGACAGTCGATTGAATAGATAACTTCCTTTATGCAAATTGAGTGGTAGTTGTACGCAGCTCAGTTCGTCCTGTAGTTTCAGTTGTTATCCTACGAATCCTTGCAATTTATCTTTCCTGTTATGATCGTTGATTTTCATTCCTGCAAGTCAATTCCTTCGAATAGCTGAACTTAATCCTTTGCAATTGAATTTCTAGATTAATATTTAATTTATGTTTATGACTTTCAAGAGTAATTAGATTGAATGGGCAGTTTAATTGTTCTGAGTTGTGAATAGGATTTCCTTTTTATCTACAATTGTTGTTTGCATCTTAGATCATTTTTCTGAATTACAGGTAATTGAATTTGTAGTATTTAGAATATGAATAGGATTGCACAGATTCTTGGGATGAACATAGTTATTAGAGGATAAGAGTGTTCAATTACGTTGATTTGGTGTTTAACGCATATACTGTGCATTTATCCTTTGAAATAAAAGACTTTCTCGGGTTGACAATAAATCTCATATGCTCTGTGTGTGTTGATAATAATCTATCTGCATATAGGGTGCTCGACATTTTGGCGCCATTGCCGGGGAAGGATAAAAATTAAACACTATCATTAGTTGCATATGGTAATTGTTTCTAGTCAGTCTCTCTATTCTTTTTGCTGAAATGATTTGGGTTGCATGAATACGAGGAGGGTAAAATGTGATCACCTCCCAACTCCCAAAACCCCACAAGATACTAACAGTGCAGGTGGCTTGGGTCGCAGTCAAGGAACACCATTGGGCAGAAGGACATTCATTGACGATCTTGTTGACAGAACTAATTCATCTACCAGGGCTCGCCAGCAAGAAACTCCTATAAGAAGGAACCCTGTCGATCCTGGGGCTCTAGCGTTGGGATCCACAGTGGAGAATACACGAGCAGCTGCGACTTCATCAAACATCCCTGCAGGAGAAGACACAGTCGTTACAACCGGACCAGCTAGTAGAGGTCCGACCTACCACATAAACGGGAAGGTTGTAACTAAAGAAGAGTGGGATCAATACCACCAGAAGTTCGAGGATCAGTGGAAAAACAAGGGAAAGAACGAGGAATAGAAGAAGGACGAAGAGAAGAAAGAGGAAAAGAATGTGGGAATGAACGAAAAGTAGAAAACAGAGGAGAAGAAAACAGAAGAGGAGATGAGTAACAGACACGACTCTGACGAGGAAGAGGAAATGGGAGAAAACTATCATCATGACAATCACTCCCTGCCTAAAGGAATGATGGCTGCACTGCAATTCCCAATTCAGCAGCCAGCAGGGGCAGCCCCTATGAAGAATATCTCACCATCGGTGCTACCTCGCTTCCATGGAAAGGCGGAAGAAGATCCAGACAAATTCCTTTTTGAATTTGATATTCTTTGCCGCGGCTATGATTATGTCACTGATGCTCAGAAGCTAAAACTTTTCCCTGCCACCCTGAAGGACAACGCCTTACGATGGTTCATGAGCCTTGGGGGAGGAACTGTTGCTAATTGGGATAAAATGAAACAAGTGTTCCTGGAGAAGTATCAGGAATATTGCAACACCAAGTATAAAAGGGAAGAATTATTCAAAATGGTGCAGAAGGAGGATGAAAGTTTGGAGGATTTTGTGGAAAGGCTGCTGTACAATGTGCAGAGAGCAGGGCAGACGAACATGGGGCTGGATGTACTCAAGATAATATTGCTTCATGGAATGAGGGACGATTGTTTAGACATGTTAAATCTGCTAGGAAAAGGAGACATCTCTAAAGAACCTTTTGGAAAGATTGTGGAATTATGTAAGAGATACTCCAGGGGCTCTTCCAGGAATAATAAGAGGGACAAACGGGACAAGTTAGAATGAGATGTCTTCGACAGAACTCAGAATTTGTCCACTGGAGGAGCTACCCGTGCAGAGATAGGCAATCTCCTAAAAAAATTTAAAACAGAAATGATGAGCTCCATCTCCTCAGAGATTGATGTCCTGAAGGCAAAGAAAAAATAGGCAGTAGAGGATCTCACACTAGGTGTGTTCTACCCCCAATGTAGAAAGAATCATCCGCTGAAAGAATGCTTGCTTGATAAAACAGAAGTATGTCAGCTGTGTGAGATGAACCATGACGTGAAAGAATTTCCCTCGCTTCCCCAAGTGAAGGCTGTTCTGTAGGCATCAACTCCAGAAGTGGAATCGGCCTATTTCATTGCACAGAAGAAACCTTGGCAGCTTCGAAACCAAGGTATGCCTCTAGACTCGTTTCTGTTTTTGAATAATATGGGTAATTGGAATAATAACATGCAAAATGTGAATACACAATTCCCTTCAAATTATGCTCAGTTGAATTCCTCCCAACCCGCAATGCAAAATTTTAATGCGTGGAGTCCTTGGACACAACCACCACACCAACCTACGTCGTGGTCTCCTGGATGGAGGAATTTCCCTCCCGAGAACCAGTTTCCTCAACCACCTCCACCTCAACAGTCATCATATTCTCCTCAATATCCTCAATTTCCTCAATATCCCCAATATCCACCTCAGTAGTTGCAGCTGCAGAATAATTCTGTTCCTAATATACCAATACGACCTCAGCTGCCTGCCCAACCCAATCCTAACCCGAATAATAAGACAGTCCATCAATTGGAGACTGTCAACATGCCAGCCTACTCTCTTTCCCCTGTACCTTGTAACGATATTCGTTTACGATTTGGGAAAATAGTAGAACCAATAATTACAGAAGATACTCCACCTTCTGTGCATAAGGAAGAAAGTAATTCACAACATCCATCCGACACAGTTCCTATTATTGAAGATGATGAGCAACCCTTAGATGGGACGGCTGAAACATCAAATGATAAAACTAACAATACACAGCCTACCCAACTGATAAGGCAACCACCATATCCCGAGAGACTAATGCTACCAAGAATGGGGGGGCAACCTCAGTTTAACCTCCTAGGAGAGTTAAGGAACCTTTATGTCAAAATCCCCCTTCTTCAAGATCTTCAAGATGTGCCTATTTACGCTAGAACAGTTCAGGACCTGTGCACTAAGAAACCAGGAAGGAAACCCAAGGATCCTCCCACTGTTCATGTCATAGGGAATTTATCTGCCCTGATAACAGGAAAAACCCCTGTGACTAAATATGATGACCCTGGCAATCCCACTGTTACTGTATAGATAGGACAGACACAGATACCCAACGTGCTAGTGGATCTAGGAGCAGCGATCAATGTTATAACAATGGAGACTGTAAAGAAGCTTGGGCTCACTAATCTTAGACTGACCCCTACTATTTTAGAATTGGCGGACAAATCCACCATCAAACCCGAAGGGATTCTGGACGACCTTGTCATCTCAGTAGATTCATGGGAGTACCCTGCTGAATTTTTGGTATTAAAACCAAAATCGTAGCTTGGGGGACACCCATTGATCCTGGGGAGGCCTTGGTTGGCCACAGCTGATGCTTGCATCAGCTATCTATCGGGGTCCATGACTATATCTGATGGTATGGATACTAAAAACCTCACCCTTTATCCTCCAGCTCGGCCAAGTCTAGAGGCTGAAACTTCCCTTTGGATAGAGCAGGAGGAGGAGGAGGATGTTCAGCCACTATTAACTATAGGGAAGGCCTTAACTTTTAAAAATGAAACAGAAGATGATACTATTAGTAATTTCATTAGTGAACCCACTTCAGTGAATAGAGAGGTCTATCAAATTCTGAACACTACCCTGGGCAAGGAAGAACAAGAAAATCTTACGGAAGAAGCCTTAGTTGGTGACACAAACATAATCCCGGTTTTGAAAAATTCAGAAAGTATTCCTATTGAGGTAGAGCCTGGATGAACTTTGAATATTAATCCTAGTCTCTCCTTAGAGGAACAGAAGTGTATGGTCATCCTCTTGAAAGAACACAAGGGGGCGTTTGCCTGGGAGTATACAGATATGAGGGGTATTCCCTCTAATCTGTGCACCCATCATATTTATATCAAAAGTGACTCCCGGCCTGTGTGTCAACCCCAACGACGCATGAACCCCAATATGAGGGATATAGTGAAGGAAGAGATCCAAAAACTGTTGGAAGCAGGATTTATATATCCTATTTCAGATAGTGAGTGGGTTTCTCCACTCGTAATTGTGCCCAAGAAAAATGGAAAATGGAGGGTTTGTGTTGATTATAGGGAACTAAATAAAGCCACTCAAAAGGATCATTTTCCTTTGCCCTTCATTGACCAAGTACTTGATACCCTATCAGGGAAGAAGTTCTTCTCCTTCCTAGATGGCTTCAGTGGGTACAACCAAATTCAGATTGCTCCTGAGGATCAGGATAAAACCACCTTCACTTGTCCCTGGGGAACATTTGCCTACAGAGTGCTCCCCTTTGGTTTATGTAACGCACCAGCAACGTTTCAAAGAGCTGTAATTGGCATATTCTCTGAATTAGTCAATGATAGTATGGAAATCTTCATGGATGATTTTACTCCCTATGGCAGGGATTTTGAGGAAGCACTGGAAAACTTAAAGAAGGTTTTAATTCGCTGTGAACAGACTCAGCTCTCATTAAGCATTGAAAAGTGCCATATGATGATGAGTGAGGGGGTGGTATTAGGGCATTTTATCTCTGCCAATGGCATTCAGGTAGACCCTGCAAAAATCAAGGTGATAAAGAATATACCTACCCCTTCAACTCAGAAAGAGGTGCGAAGTTTTCTGGGACATGCTGGATATTATCGAAGGTTTATAGAAAATTTCTCCAAATTGGCTTCTCCTTTGTTCTCTCTGTTAATGAAGGATGCACAATTTGTGTGGAATACAGCATGCCAAACAACATTTGATGAGCTTAAAGAGAAGCTGTCCGCAGCTCCCATCTTACGGGGACCTAACTGGACCCTACCCTTCCATATTTCTTCAGATGCCTCTGACACTGCCATTGGGGCAGTATTAGGATAGTAGGATGGTCAAGTACCTTATGCCATCTACTATGTTAGTAAAAACCTGGCCCCTGCTGAACTTAATTATACTTTTACTGAAAAATAATTCCTAGATATTGTTTACTCTATCAATAAATTTCGACATTATATCACTGGGTATCCTACGTTTGTGCACACTGACCACTCTGATATTAAATATTTAATGAACAAACCTATTACCAATTCCAGAGTGACTAGATGGCTTTTGTTATTGCAGGAATTTGATATCACCATTATAGATAAACCTGGAAAAGAAAATGTCGTTGCTGATTTTTTATCCCGTCTTACTAACAGTGATGATAGTTTGCCTGTTGGGGACTCTTTTCTAGATGAACATCTATTCACACTATCAGCTCACTCTCCCTGGTATGCAGACGTCGCTAATTATTTGGTTGCGGGGAAGCTCCCACCACATATGTCTAAACGAGAAAAAAGAAAAATCATTCAGCAGAGTGCCAGGTATTATTGGCTAAATGGTCATCTCTTTTACACATGACCGGATCTTGAGATTAGGAGATGTGTAAGAGAATATGAGATCTTTCCCATACTGAAGGCCTATCATGATGAGCCTTGCGGGGGGCACTTTGCAGACAAAAGAACAGGGAATAAAGCACTGTGGATGGGATACTATTGGCTGACTCTGTTCAGGGATGCTAAAAGGTATGTTCAATCCTGTGATAGCTGCCAAAGGATGGGCCAGCCTAATAAAACAGATCAGATGCCTCTACAACCTCAAGTAGTAGTTGAACCTTTTGATAGATGGGCACTGGATTTTGTTGGCCCTATCAGTCCTCCTTCCAGACAGAAAGTTTACATTCTGGTTTGTACTGATTATATGACCAAATGGGTGGAGGCTGTAGCTTTGGCTAAGGCTAACGACCAGGTGGTGATGGATTTTATGTACAGTGAAATTTTTACCCGCTTTGGGGTACCAAAGGAAGTGGTTACCGATGGGGGACCACAATTTATGTTATGCCAATTCGAATCCTTGCTCCGGAAGTATCATGTGCAGCATAGGGTGGCTTCACCTTACCACCCCCAAGCCAATGGTCAGGTGGAGAGTACCAATAAAGTTATCGAAGCCATCCTAACCAAAACAGTTAAGAGTCATCGAAAGGATTGGGCTGACAAGCTTCTAAAAGCACTGTGGGCATATTGCACGACTTGGCGCAGCACTACAGGTTTTTCTCCATACGATTTAGTGTATGGAAAGAGTGCCATATTTCCAATTGAGTTCGAGATTAAAACCCTGAAGACAGCCACTGAAATGAATCTGGATGTAACAGAAGCCCAGAGAAGAAGATTGAATCAATTAATTGAATTGGATGAGAAGCGGTCAGCTGTAGTGGACCAAACTTTGTTGCTTCAGGAACAGAGATCCAATTGGCATGACCGATTTATTAAAAAGAAAGTCTTCAACGAGGGAGACTAGGCGTTACTCTATGACTCCAGATTCAAAAGGGATTTTAAAGGTAAATTACGTACAAGGTGGCTCGGTCCATACTTGGTTGACAGGGTCTTTGACAATGGCACTGTCTGTCTGGTGACCATTGATGATAACCGCATACCATTACTTGCTAATGGCCACAGACTGCAACTGTATCGTAAGCCTATTTCGAAAGACGCATTCATTTCATAAATCACCACCGATCCAGAGTATCAGCTGACACCAGGGCAGGAACTTCTCTCTGCCTCTGCCGACCCTTGAACTGTAAATCGTGCTTTGAATCACTGTACATAAATAAAAAAAATTTCCTACTATAGCGTATAATTATTTGTTTTCCTTTTGCATTTGATCTTTTCATTTGTTGTTGTTTTTCAAAAATTTGTAGGGTAGTGCGAGGCGAATGATCAGATTGGGCCTGTCGAATGGGAGTCATCTTCCTCTGCTTCCCTACGCTGCATTTCCCCTTTTCCTCAAAATAAATTTGCTGACGGCTGCAACATATTTCCCAGCGGCTGCAACATATTTCCCGGCGGCTGCAACATCTTTTCTCCGGCGATTTTAAATTTATTTTTCGGCAGCCGTGACCTTTTCCCGCTGACCAGAAAATCCTTTTTCCCGGCAGCCATAACCCATTTCCCGGTGGCTGCAACATATTTTCCGGCAGCCGTGACCTTTTCCCGATGACCAGAAAATCCTTTTTCCCACCAGCCGTAACCCATTTCCCGGCGGCTGCAACATATTTGCCGGCGGCTACAACATAATTGTGGGCGGCTGCAACATATTTGCCGGTGGCTGCACCATATTTGCTGATGGATGTGACATATTTTCCGAGGGCCGGCAAACTTTTACCTGGCAGCCGTGATTTTTCCTGCTACCGCCAATCTTTTTCCCGACGCCGTGAACCATTCTCGGCGGCTGCAACATCTTCTTCGTCGGCCGCAATATCATTCTTGGCAACTGCAATTCTGCTCTATTTGGTGGCCATTTTTCAGTATTAAACACCATTTTCTTACAACCTGCGGTGGTAACTCCTATGTTCACGAAAGAAATTGCTTTCACTACCAGATATGGCTCTGATTTATTCCACTCGTGCCGGCCAACTCGGTATAATTCCGACCCCGGTGACGCGATGGTTTCTGTTTCACTCGAGGAAGGAATTATGGCGTTATCCACATCATTGTGATCAAATTACTAACTATGCACGAGATCGGCTTTGCAGTGTCGCATTCGCACGTTCCACCATTCTCTGCAGGCTATCCGATGCACCATCTCATGAGATATGGCTTTGATTTTCACATGATTAAGTATTGATATGATTAATGATCTCAGTCGTACCTTCGTACGTACCACCATTATGGCTTAATTAACCTTTCCCTCGTGCGACGTAAAAACTAATAACCGCCACCTTCCCCAATTTGGCATAAAAATTTCGAACCTCCCTCTGTGCTGAACTTTCCAAATTTTCCATTTTTCTCAACATCTCCGCTCAGCGCCTTGTGCATCCTCTGCACTGCAACCTCCATTCTCGGACTCTGTAACTCTGCAGCCAGGATTATGCGGATCCTAGTTCGCCATGAACCTTTGGATACATAGGAGCTTAGGCAAAATCCCACAGTTCTGGCCATCTTTCAAGCCGTCGGCTAGCTCGAGTTCTTTGAGCGACTGGATGGCTTTAACCGGGAAGCAGCCCTGCAATTTTCCTTAAACCTCACAGATACTCACTCTGAGGTGTGGGGGCTGTGCATAGAAGTCTCCGAAGCCATTATATCCAAGGTTACTGCTATCCTGCAGGTGGGAAAGGCATGGTTTGGACGACGAGTTCCCACAACGAGCGCACGGGAAGCATTTTTACAAGAGGGGGAGCAAGTTCAGTCATCCAGAAGAGGGATTGCACTATCTTCATTGCCGTGGCCATGGGATCAGGTTGATGTCTTCCTCAAAAAGTACATCACTTGTGAAGGTAGATACCAAACTGTTTATAATTCCAACCTGCCTTTACTTTCTCATCTCCGCCATGGCATTTTATTGAACATTCCATACTATTTTCTCCATGATTTGCGTCATATGGAGGCGTTTGTCCAAGCCTCTAAGCACCCATTTTCCTCCCTGACCCACCATGGTCTCATCAAATTAATAATTTCAAGAACCCTTGCTCAGCATAATATAACTTGGGAACAATTCATAGTCCGAGCTCAGGAACCAGCTCTCTTGTTGGGTGTCCAAATAGAACAGGAACAGGTTCAACCACAGCAGGAGGACCAGAGTTACTCCAATATAGTTGGGGGGGGGGATGAAACTATATCAGAAGAAGCGCAACTAGAGGCATAGGCAAAGCAATTGGAGGAGAGTATACATAAAAACCTTGTGGAGAACATAGACAATAGGACAGATCTGCCAGCAGAAGGTGAAACTGGAGCAGCACCAAGTGCTGCGACAGTTGAACCTGAAGATGACAGAGCTGGGGTAATTAAAGAAAATATCGAGCTAGTAACTATTGAATCCTCATCTGAATGGGAAGGAGGAACCTTAATTGTGGAAGAACAACCTGAGGAGCAAGAAAATATTCCTTCGACCTCGGCTGTGAAACTCGACATCCTAGCTCCACAAAATAAAACACCACAGAGGAGAAAGAAAAGATCAATTTACGAACTGAACATAACTTTACCTATCAGAAGGAAAAGAACTAAAATAGCTACAACAGCAGAGGCAGCCAAAAAAAGATGGGCAACCCTAGAAGCACAGGTTGAGTTCCCAATCCTTGCACCGAGGCCAAAGGATGCTCCACAAAGGCTAGTTGAGGAAGAACCTAGCATAGAAGGACTTTTAGAAGAAAACACATTATTAAAGGAGGAATTCCAAGTACTTCAAAGGGAAGTGGAGACATGGAAGGAAACCTGCAGAAAACAAGGTGAGAAGAAAATGTATACATTGGTGGAGGCTGCAGACCAGTTGGAGGGATCGAACTCTACCGAGCTTGGAAAGGAAGATGAGTGTGTGATCTTCCCTACCTGTGGGGAAATATTCAAAGAGATAGGCCACAAGATTATAATGCGCACCTGCACAGTACCACAGTCAGCACCCACAACAGAGGAAAATGTAGAAAAGAAGATGCTGCCACACAAGAACCAGCATATTTAAACATCCTTGTTGAAGTTGCCACTAATTCTGTGGCGAAGGAGAAAAAGGATGAAATCATGCATGATGTCGGGGACAAATATTGCACTATAACCCCAGAATGATCCTAGGACATAGATATTGTAGAAGCTGAGCCACAAGCGCAAGGCATTGATAAACTTGAACAGGGGGCTATAACACAAGAACCAGCAAACCTGAATATACTTGTCCAGTCGGCTGAACAAGTGGGAGAAGAACTTGGGATGGAGGACACTCTGGAATTAAATGAAGAACTTTGCACTGTAACCCCAGAATGTTCCCATGATGCAGAGCTCATAGAAGAAGAATTGCAACAGCAGGAGGATGAAGAGGTAAGCAAGGATGTTGTTACACAAGAACCAACATCCTTGGGAGTTGCAGCAGGGATTCCTGAAATTCAATTAGAAGATAACCCCAGGATGGATATCATACCCGATACACAGTGGAGCAAGGATGAACAAGCCTCAGGTGACACTGAGATCCTTGAGGAAGAGCTGCACGAAGGGGGAGATATTCAATCTTAGAGGCAGGAGAACAAAGAAGACACTGTTACACAAGAACCAGTGTCTCTAAGAGCAATGAATGTATCTGTTGAAGAGAACCCAGGGGATGTTGCTGTTACACAAGAACCAGCAACACAAGAATTGAATTCAGAAATGCAGGTTGACCAGGAGGAAGACACTGTTACACAAGAACCAGTGTCTCTAAGAGCAATGAATGTATCTGCTGAAGAGAACCCAGGGGATGTTGTTGTTACACAAGAACCAGCAACACAAGAATTGAATTCAGAAATGCAGGTTGACCAGGAGGAAGACATTGTCACACAAGAACCAGTGTCTCAAAAAGCCATGGATGCAGCTGTTGATGTTGCTGTTACACAAGAACCAGCAACCCAAGAAATGCAGGTTGACCAGGAGGAAGACACTGTCACACAAGAACCAGTGTCTCTGAAGGAAATGAATGTAGCTACTGAGGAGAATCCAGGGGATGTTGCTGTTACACAAGATCCAGCAACTCTCATAGTAAATTTGGATATGCTGGAGGACACTGCCCCACAAGATCCAGTGCTTCTACCTCTTAGAATTTTCATTAATTTGGACTCAAAGCAAGAAGGGCATTATAAAAAGGAAATTTTAAACCTCACAACAGAAGTCTCAGCCCTGAAGTTGGAAGTGACCAAATGGAAAAGCCAGTTGGAAGAGCACCAGAAAAGTATGATTGCTTTGAGTGAGCATAGAAAAATCATTAAAGCACTGGAAGAGAGGTGGGCTGAAGAACATATGGCCCACAAAATTAGGGAAGAAGAGTTGCAGAGCAAGTTGAAGGAATTGAAAAAGTTTCAATCTATGCAACGAGAAAAAGAACAGATGTACACACTCTCTCAAGAACTCATGGGCACCAGGAAACCCTCTTCCTCTTATCCAGTGTTCCTATTTGAGCAATTTGTCTGGTTTAAATTGAAGGCTGTATAGGAGGGGAGATCGTTCGAAATCACAAACTCAGCAAAGTTCTTGGAAACATTCTTTGGAAGCAATTTTGAGGATCAAAACCTGCTGTGTGAATTATACCTGCATGAAATGGATTTCCCTCTGGACAGCCACTCAAACCCTATTCCACTCGCAGGGGATGTTCAGCTCAGAGCTTTTGCCTCTTTTGTGAGTAATCACGTTCACTGGGAAAGGTCTTTTCAGACCTTTTCCCATAATGAATGGCACACTAACTTATGGATTCGAAGTGAACCCCAGAATCCTGGCATTCTTTTGGCACGGTCCAGAAGTTTTCTTTCAAGACCCCCCCAAGCACAGCATATCATGAGACTGCAAGAAGAAGTGATCTCCACCTACACCAATTATATTTCCAGACATCAGCAGGTGGCATTGGAAGGGAGTAAACATAGATGGCAGGCTGCCTCCTCTGCACTTAGAAGCCGGGGTCCTTACTGTTTCAAAAATTTCAAGCAGGCACTTTCCAGAGTCAAGGGCTATGTGGGAAGCATGAGGGAGTGTGGAGTTGATTGGTTGGGTTTGAAATTCAAATTTCCCCTCATTTGGTGGCCAGCAAAACCGTATAATATAGATTTTTCCTTGACTAGGGCAGAGGAGCAGCGGTGCTAGAAGTATTGGGTTACTCATAGAGGCTTTTTAAAGGAAAATGAGGTACCTGAGTTTCCCTACAACTTATCCTCCCTCCATGAACATAGCTCAGTACATGACTCAGACTCTGAATGATGCAGGTTGTTGCATGAGGACATGCAATAGGATAGTTGGGGGGAGATTTTGAGCCTAGGAATTACCCCTTTTTGACCATATTCAATCACCTTTTCTTCCCATGTCTTACATCATTTAGCATGCTAATCAGACCTGTTGTCCTTACTTTCATCCCCAAAACACCAAGGTATGACTGATCATTGCTTTATCTTATTAATGCTTATGATTGTGATAATTAAAGCTGTGTATCTCTCAAATGTGCTAACATGTTATGATTTATGAAGGCATTTTGAGATAAGTGGACTGCAGGTGGATGAGGGCTGAACAAATATCAAAGAAAGGGATATTCGCTGCTTGAAAGGACCCTCAGCCCCCGATCATCAATGAAGGCACGTGGTTTTAATGTAATATCCTAGACCGAGCTATGACAGTGCAGCTGTAACAGAACGCGCTACATTGTTGCTCGAATATAATCGTGATCTAAAGAGATCGCTACTCCTGGGCAAGTCAACAGCCTTCCCGTATTTTTCATGTCATTATCATACCACGTTTTGTAACAGCCAGTATATTTAGGGCGCCTGAAGATCAGAGATCTTCATGGCTTCCCTTTAATAGGATCGAAGGCTATGATTTGCATGTATAAATAGGAGGAGTTGTTTCAACCCAGGGGGTTGGCATATAGATAATTCATTCATTGTATTGACAGCAGAAGCAACCTGTAATCATTATTTCTTTTAATACAAGGAGTTACCTCTGATTTAAGGGAGTTGTACGTTGTTCATCCAGCGTCTCTGTGTGAAGGTTGGGCCCGCCTTCCACAGAGATTGCTGAGTTAAAGTAGGATTTCTGAATTCATGGTTGTGTAATTCTTTGTTGATTATATTTCCTTTGTACGCATCAGTGGTAGTGTGGATTTACAGTATAATTGGGATCCCATTTTCTTAAAGATTGGTAATTGGCACAGAGTGACAACCGATTGAATAGATAACTTCCTTTATGCAAATTGAGTGGTAGTTGTACGCAGCTCGGTTCATCCTGTAGTTTCAGTTGTTATCCTACGAATCCTTGCAATTTATCTTTCCTATTATGATCGTTGATTTTCATTCCTGTAAGTCAATTCCTTCGAATAGCTGAACTTAATCCTTTGCAATTGAATTTCTAGATTAATATTTAATTTATGTTTATGAATTTCAAGAGTAATTAGATTGAATGGGTAGTTTAATTGTTCTGAGTTGTGAATAGGATTTCCTTTTTATCTGCAATTGTTGTTTGCATCTTAGATCATTTTTCTGAATTACAGGTAATTGAATTTGTAGTATTTAGAAGATAAATAGGATTGCACAGATTCTTGGGATGAACATGGTTGTTAGAGGATAAGAGTGTTCAATTACATTGATTTGGTTTTTAACGCATATACTGTGCATTTATCCTTTGAAATAAAATACTTTCTCGGGTTGACAATAAATCTCGTATGCTCTGTGTGTGTTGATAATAATCTATCTGCAAATAGGGTGCTCGACAGATCCATTTAATTAATTTAGGTTCCTAAGTTAGGATAATTAATCTAATATAAAGTATGAACAAGGGAGGATTAATAATCATAAAAAATATCCCATAACCCCCTATAAGACACTTAATTTGACAGAGGTGCATTTTTTGGGTGCATCACGCATGGGAAGTCTGATTTTGATAAACCAATGCTACAAGGTAACAACGTCAGGACTTCTGTCAGAACCCAATGAATTATGGCTCCCTCTAGATGTAGCTTGTCTACAACTAAGACCTAAAATGTTGTAGGAGACACTCAGTGTATATTTTGGGAAGCTACTTTTCAATTTGGAATCACTAGGAAAAGAAATCAAAATCTAGGATAACTCAGTTAAGCGATTTCCAACTTGACCCAAACAATACCTAATAAACTCTAATTTCAGATATGAAGGTAGGGTTGGTTCCTATTTCATTGTACCTACCTGTAGAAACTTGTGAAATAGAATTTAGTTGAGCAAAGGTTTGTTTTTTACATCAAAATTCAAAATTGGTCCAAATTACCATTACATTGAAGTATAGTGGAAGAAGAATGTAGTGGAAGACGAATTATTGCGAAAGAAAGAATAAAAATTCTATCTTGTTGGATTATGAAAGTATACATATTTAAACTGCATACATCATGTACAGGTTCCACGGATCTTAGATATCATTACAACATTCATCTTGTGATTGCATTAACAAGCGGCTACAAACACCTGCAATTGGACAACTAGAAGTTATACATAAAATATGGACAAAATTTTCAGAGATGGAAAGAGAAAGTCAATGGTATGTAATTCCTACAATATTTACCATAATGATATGTACAATGTGTCCAAATCCTCACTCACTAGCTAAGATTTCTCTCAACTAGCTACAATTGACTGAAGGGGTGCATCTCCCAACTAGTTGCAAGGGGAACATCACCCAAGCTAAGAAAAGATAAGATCTCTTCAAGAAAAATGAACAAAATGGAAAAATATCCTTCAAGGAGGCTCTCATACTCCTTTTTTAAACTTCTAGAATATTTTTCCTCGTTATAGGCCCCGCTTTCTAGGAATTTGAATCAGTAATGAGTTGGTTCACAATTTTGGAAGTTGCACTTTCCTAAGTACCAACTTGACTCAACAATTGCACCCTCACTAGATAATTTTGTACCCTGTATATTTCTTGGTTGTTGTTAACCTTTCTTGAGTTGCACAAATAATGAAACTTCTTTCTTTTCTTCTTTTGAGTTGCTTTCTTGCTTTTAGTTTCCTTTCTTCTTTTAGCTGATTTTCTCTAATCCTTGGAGGGAAAAAAATCATATGGCCTTATCCATACTCCTATGTTCCCTTTTAATCCACCTAGAAAATTTCCAAATCATAAAATAAATATTATATAATTAGTTATTCAAAATTGGGGATCTTAAGATTAGAAAATAATTAACCCAAATCACCACCTAGGCGAATAAACATGAACAAGTCTAGGCGACTTAGGCAATTGTGGTCCATGGCCAAATTTCGGGTCATTAAATGGTGGAAGTGGATTTTAGGATTTCAAAGAAGGTATCAATGACATGAGCATCATACCCTAGCTCATCATCTTGGAATGCATCTAACAACATTACATCCATGGTCGTATCTCATAATAAGTCATCCATACTAACCTCTATTTCATTGTCTCCATTTCCAACATGTGAAACACTAGTGTTAATATAAGCATTCTTAATTGGTGATTTTTAATGTAGTGATAATTGAATAGGTGGTTGATTCAACCATGCTTGGTGTGCTTCCTCTCTAAGGGTCACTCTTTTTTCATCCTTCTCTTGATTTGATATTATGGTGGTGTGCAATGGAAGATGGTAGGCAGGTTGCTCATCATCAAAATCATGCTTAGAAAAATATTAAACATTGCATCAATGATATTAGTTAGCACAATGCAATTAGTTTGTTTAAAAATTATACCAAACAATTATTGTACAAGCATGGGACTTGTTGCAATAGTAAATGTCCAACCATAAGAAAGTTACAAAACAAAGGTTCTTGAGCAATACATTTACATTAATCCCATTCATAATAATAAAATACAATCAATCAATGATTTTTTATTACACCCCAAGGGGATGTCTAAAGGTAGTCCCAATGTAAGGCAAAATAGTATAATTTAACAAATTAATGACTACAAGACTAAAAAAGTTATTCACGAGAGTGCTTTTAAGCTAAATACTACTAAATTTGAGAAACACGAGTAAAAATGACTATATTAAATAAATAATTGAGTCATTGAATAAAAATATGATTAAATAATAAGTCAAACAAATAAAAAAACCTAATATATTTTTAATATATAATATAATAATATTGACAAATGAGAGGGAAATAAAAATTAGGGGAATAAATTGGGGGAAATAAAGTGTAGAAGAAAGATGTAATTGTTTAAAGGGTGAGTATGTGATCCATGAATCAAATAGACACCCACTAGAGTGGAATGGGTGAGCATCCCACTACTGGACCAACCCATGTCACATTCGTAGTAGGTTTCTTCTTTGACGAATATGACAATTCTCTTTGACAACTTGAACATAAAAAGGATAAACCACATTTTTTTATTGATGGTTCTCTATATCGAGGTGCTCTAAGCCCTACTCCAATAATATTGGCATTGTAGGCCTATTTGCATCGGTTTGGTAGTGAGCCACGACATAGGGCATGTCTCCTTATTCATTTCAAGAACCATCATGCACAGAAGCAGGGCCATTGATTGCATTGACATATGCAACAAAAAAATCTGATAAACAAATAATAGGGGATTTTAACTAGCCAGGTGATGTAACCCAACCGAAGGGGCTTCTTCCTCAATGTTGACATAATGAGTCATAGACAGTAGTGACATTGAAGTATCAAGAATTGTTCTTAATATTTTATTTGTTGTTGAACAAATAAAGGTGTAGGTAGAAAGCATCAACACATGTAGCTACATAGATCGATCAACACATGTATATAGATATCATAAGCATGAGTATCTAGATCAATTAATGTAGGTAGATAGATAGCATACGTGTGGACCAAAGAAAGGGAAGCGCGTGTATGTGACCAAAAGTAAGCAACACCATAGGTCCTTAGAATGAATAGGTAGCCTAGGCCTATTTTTATTTTATTTCTTTTGGCTTGAAGGAACAAGAAGATCACACTACCACATAGACATGCCTATTTATTGATTGACTCTTAAAAACCAAAAAGATTTATTGATTGAAGGCCCATGTGGGTTTGTAGTGGTAGTGATTGAAGATGGGTGGGAGTACTTTACTATTATGGCTATAAACCATATGAAAACCAATACCTTGGTTGACTATCCACTATCACCATTTGAAAATATGTTTATAATGTTGTTTTTTCAAACAATACCCATCTTAAAAACCCTTTTCACATCCTATTTTAGGTAACTAGATTCAACAAATCTCAATTTGATCTTCCCAATGGGGATTCAGTTTCGAAAACGGGCTAGGAATTTGTTATCTTTTGGTCCATGCCTACTATCTTATCTTTGACATATTAATTTTTAGAGAGCTCATACTATTTCAATTAACTCTTTCAGTTTGATAGAAAGGAACCATCTCCAATTTAATTAATTCCCATATTCTTGCTTGGTTTGTAGGACACAAGGGTACCATTAAACCTATTGACCTACAGGTTGGAGAAAAATTAATTCTCTTTTGGTTTTGGTGAATTTTCCTTTAATATCATATCAGAAGGATTGATCTAAGGACCTGAGTATTAAACCTAGGTAATTGGAGCCTAGAAAAATATGATTAAAAATTTGTTGGGTTGTGTAGTGGATGGCTGTTGGGAGAGGTATAGTCCACTATGAAATGGCAGTGAGCAAAGGGATCCAACACGACTTGCAAATCTAGGTCAATATTTATTCTAATTAAAAAAAAAGTATTATTGTTTTTAACAATATAATTTATTTAAGATTCTTGATTTCTAGCTCAGGTACCGACTTACGATCAATGCATTGGTTTTCTATACTATGATCAGGATTGGACCTACAGATCAAGAATGTGAAGGTAAATACATATCTAAGCCTAAGAAAGATGGTGTGAAAGAAACTTTTATACCTATATAAATAGTGGTAATTAATTCCCTTATATACACATGAAATCCAATGACGTATTTGGATTTCACAATGAATCTAGGTGTTGTTCTTCACCAACATGTTCCAGAGGGTTGGAATGCTTTTGCCTATGTCTTAGAAGGTGAGACAATTTTTGAAATCTTGGTTCATCAGCTATTGGTGATCACCACACAGTTCTATTGGGTTCTAGAAATGGATTGAGTATCTAGAATAAGTCAAACAAGCCCTGCATATTTGTCCTAATTGGGGGCCATCCACTGCATGAACTAGTTGTTCAATATGGTCAGTTTGTTATGAATAATAAACCAGAGATAATTCATGCTATTGAACACTATAAACATTCTAGAAATGGATTTGAATGAGCTATTTGTTGGCATTCTGATCCTGTTGATCTTGGTGATGTTGAATAGATAACATATTGAATTCAAACCATGATACCAAAATCACTATTGAGGACATCCCTTTGAGAAGACTGGATATTCGCTTTAAAAATACTTTCATGAAGCTCTTTACATTATTGTTTTGTGTATGATTATCAGTTTGTTTCTTGTTGAACTATTTTGATTACTTTTTCATTTGTGATTACATGGACTTCTATTTTTATATTCTTTTAAAAAATTCTATTAAGAATTTGACATTAATGCTTTGACAGGATGTTCACAAGGATCTAGATGGATATATAATATAATCATGGGAAACTAATGCATCAGTCATTGTATTAGTTCTTTGGAACATTTTTTTTAACTATGTACTATGTATATAGAATTATACCGTGATCCTAAGAAACTAATTCCTCAATGGAAGTATTATATTTTTAACACAATTTTGTAAACTAACTTTGAGTGTTGCATGGTTACCAGATCGATATTTTCAGTTATATCTACCAAGACTAATATTTTGCATAGTGACACATACATTGATGTCTATAGTCAAAGTCTCTTCTCACCATTTGACATAATGGGGATGATTACTCACCTAAAGGGGACACCTAGTGTACATGAACACGTGTACACTGCACTAGCACCAAGAGAACTTGAACAAATGGTACACCAAGTTATAGTGATATTTGAATGCTTAAAAATATCAAACACCAGATAAACATTGTTTTGTGACTCCAACAATACCCATCGTGTAGAAAAAACTTTTAACAATGAGTGTTAGCCTTTTCACTATGCCAAGCACTAGTTTTAGTGTGACACTAAATTTTTTTGTACCAAACATTCAACAATAATGCTTGGTATCTTTAGTTCCAACTCAATAATAAGCATGAAATTCCACACACATCATTGATAACGTATCATTCCCTATAGTCTAGGCTATATGCATATAAAACATATTGGGAAATCAAACTGGACTCAATAATAAGTTGCGACTAATCATTTGTTCATTTGTGTTAAAATTCAAAGACAAGAAACAAGGATAAACACCAATACAAACAGTGATTTAATGTGGTAAATCCCCATAAGGGGATACATCCACACAGGAAAAGTATTGAACGTCATTAATTAAGAACAAGGATATTAAATGAAGGGCCATTATTCCATTCAACCTACCTCACACAAAACATATCCCGACCATGCACTATATAATTCATAAATTAACTTACATGAGTAAAAATGATTCTATTTACGCTTACACAAAACTTCCTGTAAACAAATCTAATTTTTGTTAGTTGTCAATATTAACAATCTCCACCTTGACAACACAATTTTCTAATACTTTTCCCAAGACTATTCATCGCCTTTTTTTCAAACCAAGAGAAATTAGACACTATCGTAACTTCTCTAATAAAATTGGTTTTGTAAACATATCTACACAATTTTCTTGAGTATGAACCTTTTTCAAAACTACTCCACCTTCATAAATGGTGTGTCTTACAAAATGATACTTTACATCAATATTTTTAGTCTTACTATGATAAGCAGGATTTGTAGCCAAATGTATAACACTTTGACTATCACAGAAAACAAACACGCTATTTTGCAACCTTCCAATTTATCTAAGTAGACCTTTCAACCAAATCACCTCTTTGCAAGCATGTGAGGCATCAATGTATTCATCCTATTTAGTGGATAAAGCAACTATTTCCTAAAGCTTTGACATCCAACTTATAGCTCCACCTACAAGAGTAACGACATAACTTGAAGTATACCTTCTCTTATCCAAATCACCTACAAAATCTGAATCGGCAAAACCACATACATAATCATTGTTTATGTTAAATGTGATACAATAAACACTTGTGCCTCTTAGCTACCGAAGCACCCATTTCATTGCATTCCAATGTTCTTTTCCCATATTTTCCATGTACTCACTAACAAAACCTACTGCATGTGAAATATCACGTCTAGTACACACCATGGCATACATTAAACATCCTATTGCATTGTCATATGGTACACAATACATATAATCCTTTTCTTCAATGCTACTAGGACATAGACCTGGAGAAGGATTAAAATGTGAAGCCAAAGGAATATTCACAGGTTTTTCCTTATTCATTTCAAATCTTACAAATATTTTCTCAATATACTTCTCCTGTGAAAAACTAATCTTACCATTTCTTCCGTCTCTATGTATTTCAATATCCAAAATTTGTTTTGCCACTCCAAGATCCTTCATATAAAAATTCCTATCCATCTAAGACTTAAACCTATTAATCTCATCCATGATTTTACTCACAATTAGCATATCATCAACACAAAACACTAACATAACGAATATTCCATTCAACCTTTTGAAGTATAAACAATGATCATATTCACTTCTAGTATAACCTTGGCTCACCATGAAAGAATCAAACTTGTTATATCATTGCTTAGGTGACTGTTTCAGGCCATACAATGATTTATTTATCTTTCAAACTAATCTTCCTTTATGATGCTACACAAAACCTTCTAGTTGTTCCATATAAATATCCTCCTTTAAATATCCATGTAAGAAAGTTGTTTTTAACAACTAGTTGCTTTAATAATACAAATATATGCAAGCTTCACAATTGGTGAAAAAATATCATGATAGTCAATTCCTTCCATCTGAGAGTACCCTTTTGCGACCAATCTAGCTTTGTATCTTTCAACATTACCATCGACACCTTTCTTCAATTTGAATACCCACTTACATCCAACAACTTTTTTATATTTGGGGAGTTCAACCAATTCCCATGTCTTGTTTTTCTCCAAAGAATCCATCTGTTCTTTCATTGTCATCTTCCACTTAACATTGTCAACGCAATCAATGGCTTCCTGAAAAACAAGAAGGTTCTCCGTCATTAGTAAATAAAATAAACGAAACAAAATCAATATACATCTTAGAAGGATTTCTCTCCCTGTTGTTATTCTTAGTGTAGGCTGTGGAGTTTCCACATTTTATTGAATTTATTCATCTTCTATGACTTCTTTATTACCATAAACTTCTTCTTTCTTATTTGAGTCATTAGAAGATTGGTTCTCCAACTAAAATAGTTGTTTTGACAGTACATGTTCCTATTCCACAATAACTTTTACATTTTCTGATTTAATCAAAGAGTATTCATCAAAAATTACATATTTGCTCATGATGATCTTGCGGGCAGTAGGATCCCACAATCTATATCCTTTTATTACCTCATTATATCCAACAAAAATGCACTTATTTGATCTAGGGTATAACTTAGAATGCTAATTTTTAGGAGTAAGCACATAAGCTTCACAACCAAATATTTTCAAATTCGAATAATCGCAGGGATGACCAGTCCATACCTCTTCCAAAATTTTACAATTTATTTCAATTGATGATGATTGATTTATTGGATAAACAACAGTGGAAACTGCTTCTTCCCACAACTCTTTCCCCGGATTAGCATTGTTGAGCATGCTTCTTGATCTTTCTAGGAGAGTCCTATTCATGCATTCTACAACACAATTCTACCGAAGAGTGTATACATTCATTTTATGTCTTACGATCCCATATTCTTTGCAATACTTTTCAATATCTAAAGATGTAAACTCACCTCCATTATCCATCCTTAAACATTTGATTGTCCTACCAGTTCTTTTTTCCACCATAACTCTAAATTGTTTAAACATGTTAAGCACATCATATTTCTTTTTTAAAACATAGACCCAAACATTTCTTGAAAAAATATCTATAAACAATAAATAATATGTTGCTCCCCCATAGGAAATAGTAGGAGATGAACCCCACAACTCACAATGAATGTAATAGAGAACTCCTTTACTAACATGACTACCTACTTTTAATTTTTGTCTACACTGCTTTCCAAATATACAATGTCTATAAAACATCAAGTTTAGAGATTTAAGATTTGGAAGTAATTTACAATTCATTACTACCTGAAGTCCTCTCTCACTCATATGACCAAGACCTTGAGGCCGTAATTGAGTGAATATTGACACTTCTTTAGATACTAATGTTGTATCATTAAATTGATTTCTTCCAACCAATTTGTAAATATTTCCTATTTTCAGTGCCTTCATGACCACTAAAGAACCCTTAAATACTTTTAGTACCCCACTTAAACCAGTAAACTTATGACCACAAGAATCCAACATTCCCAAATAAATTAATTTTTTATTTAATTCATGAACATGTCTAACATCTGTTAGTGTTCTTATAACTCCATCAAACATTGTAATTTTAACACTTCCAACCTCAATAGTCTTACATGAATGATTGTCTCCTAAAAGAACTATACTATCATTAACTGTTTGATAGGAAACAAAACAATCTTTGTGAGGAAAGATATAGTGTGACGCACCAAAATCTAGTATCAATTCTTTATTATATTCATAAACACTACAAATGGACAAAATATCATTGATCATACCTGAATCAGACTTAACTGAATTCACCTCAGATTTGGAGTCATCTTTCTTGGATTCATGTCTTTTCCGACAATCCTTATTGAGATGACTAGTCTTGTTATAGTACCATCTTTTTAATTTTCTCTTTCTTCCCTTTGATTTAGACCTAGAAGTACCTCTTTAATTTTGTCCTCTTTCTTTGGATCAACCTCTAACAACCAAAGTTTCAGGTGTAGAAGTTTCAAAACTAGATTTGTTTCTCAATTCCTCAAACAACAATGCTCCAAACACAATGTCAAATTCCAAGGTATCATTTGTACTAAGGCTAATCGAAGAAACTAATTGACCCCAAGATTTATGTAAGGTTCAAAAAAGATTGAATTCTTTATCTTCATCATCAATTGTAACATCCATACTAGTCAACTGACAAATAAGAGTATTAAAAACATTAAAATGATCTACTATCTTCGTCCCTTCTTTCATTCTCATACTGTACAACTGTCTCTTCAAGTAAATTATGTTTGTCAAAGATTTTGTCATATACAAACTTTCTAACTTTCTCCATAGGCTTGCTGCTAACTTTTCTTCAATAATATTAAACAACACATCATTCACAAGACATAATCAAATTGTACTAAGTTCTCTAGTATATAATTCCTCCCATTCATCATCTGTCATAGTTATGGATTTCTTTCTCTTACCATCTAAGGATTTTTGCAACCTTTTTTGTACTAACAGATCCCACATCTTTAATTTCCATAATTCAAAATTATTTTTACCATTAATTTTCTCAATTTCAAACCTTGTACTAGACATTTTAATCACAACACCTTCGAGGTTTGACTTATTTTCAATTATATATGTGCATGCAGGCTGATTTAAGAATGCTTATGATTACTTAATCAATGAGAGCACATGTAGCATCTCATCGTTCATAGAGAGGAACTTCATCTAGTAGCAGTGGTTCTCCATGGGACTTCACATCTCCACCGTCTCAACATCATCCACGTCCATGAGACTTCACCTCTCCATCGACTCAGTAGCATCCACATTTAGCAAGTTCCCCATGAGATCACCTCCCCATCGTCTTAGCAATGGAAATGATGGGTGTCTTCAAAGCAAGACACTCTATTCATGGGACGACTATGGGAATCATCTACTACAGATCCCTTCTCCATGCGCAGCAACAATGCTCAACAACCAAATCAAATGCAGGAGCTCTGATCGCAAGATGAAGAATTCTTCACGCACTAGTTTTCTAGAAGCAAGTTCTCTGGAAATGATGATAAGCATGCTCACCTCTCTAGACAAATATGGGAAGTCTCTGCTACAGATCCCTTCTCCATGTGTAGCAGCAATGCTCAGCAACCAAATGAAATCCAGGAGTTTTGATCATAAGATGACGAGTTCTTCATGACTCCTCTTCTTCATGCACCGGTTTTCTGGCAGCGAGTTCTCTAGAAATGATGATCAACAAGATCACCTCTCCATCGGCTCAAGAGATGACTCTCTTCATATTCACATCCAAGAGTGGATGAATCCTCTTCACATTGAACTGCAATGATTCTTCTCTACAACCAACTCTTCTCATGGTCCAATTGTAGTGACCCACTTACATTCAGCCACACACACAATGCAGGAAGACTCCACGCTTACTCTGCAGGCATGTCCAACAATAGTAATGGAAACAATAGCAACGGTTCTAGACGCACCAACTTCCTCTTCACCATGGTGGCTTCCTCTTCAGATGCTCTCTGCTCCCCCTTCAATGGCTTCCTCTTCACTATGGAGGCTTCCTCTTTAGATGCTCTCTCCTCCCCCTTCAACAACTTCCTTTTCAGTCACCTCACTCTAATACTACTTGTTAAATTTTAGATACAATAAACAAGGATAAACACTAATGAAAACATTGATTTAATGTTGTAAAAAACCCATAAGAGGAAATATCCACGTAGGAAAAGTATTGAATCTCATTAATCAAGAACAAGGATATTAGATGATGGTCCATTCTACCATTCAGCCTACCTCATACAAAACATATCCCAAACATGCACTATATACTTCATAAATTAACTTACATGAGTAAAACTATTGTCGGTTATGCCCGTTACACAAAAATTCCCATAAACAAATATAATTTGTGTTAGTTGTCAACCTTAACAATCTCCACTTTGACAACAAAATTTTCTAATACTTTTCCCAATACTATTCATTTCCCTTTTTCAAACCAAGAGAAACTACACACCATTGTAGCTTCTCTAGAGAGAAACAAGTTCGCTAAAGAGAGAAGGTGCAATCCATATGAGAGAGAAAAAGAAACAATGTTATTCTTAGGGTCTTACACTGTACTTGGTTGAAGTCTATATCGAGGAAGTTTTACTGGGTTTTCTCCCCCACGAGGGTTTCTTAGGATGAATCTTTGTTTTCTCTTTTGTTATGCCATGCTTGTCATACTTTTTGTTATCCTTTTGTTTTTGGCATAAAAAAAATAAAATTATAACATTTGTTGGCTCCCTCAAATTCTTGATCCATCATTGATAGAACACACTATCCTTCTCCATCAGTTGTCACATGCACGATGGGTCTATGTGAACATTGACCATGGTTCATCTGTAGGGAAGTCGATGTTATTTTTTATACCCTCTACACTTAGTAACACATGATTGGTAATGTAGGTAATGGGTGAAAATGCGAAGTTGGGTAACACTTCCATGAGAATCGGGTGCCCAAACAACATAGTGGACGTTATTTGGCCAAATAATTATATTTATTCGGTCGAATAATGAAGTTATTCGGCCGAATAACCTTTAACGGTGAACCGTTTAATTTGATGGAACACATTGCTGGATGTTAATTTTTACCAGCGTTTCAATACGTATTCGGCCGACAATTATTCGGCCAAACAATTATTCAGCCGAACAACTATTCAATCGAATAATTGTTCGACCGAATAATTTTTCCACATAAAAGTTCAGTTGCAGCCTCATTTTCGTTGTTTTCGCTTGCAGCGATTTGTCCTTGTCCTCATCCTCCCACCACCCATCTAGCCACCTGATTGGTTGGTCATTTCTTGTCATCCCCCTCCATGTCACCCAACCACCTGACATGTACATCTTCCATCCTGGAACCCCTCTACATGTCTGGTTTCCTCTCGGCATGGAGGTATGTTTGTGGAGGTTGCTTCGTGGAGGTGTGTTCGGCGTGGAGGTGTGTTTCTGGAGGTGTTCGTGGTATTTTCGTGGTGTGGCCTTGCTATGATTCCCCTTGTCAGGTAAATATGTGTGTTCATTGTAATTAAAGAAAAATTTATGTGTTCATTGTAAATGATTGTTATGTCTATTGTTCTGAATTTTGGTTATATAAATGCATAGATCAGAAATAATATCCATTAAATGTTCATGCCGTTAAAATGATAAGTTATGTTTTGCTATAGCTGATAGCAATGTCGTGGTTAATATACTTCATTGTCCCTTTGTAGACGATTTAATTAGAATGTTATCTTTTACATGGAAGAACAGTATAATCTTTTAGAATTTATGAGACTTCTTTCATTGGGAATTAATTACACGAGATTGTACACGTAGTTTATTCCTTTATCAACAACAACGAGCTTGCTGCTTATTCCTTTATTAATTAGAAAATTTTGATTTATTGTTGTTAGATCAACTTGAACTGTCATTGAATTGATCTCACAGTTTTTTTTGACATTGATAGAGTTCTAAAGTGTTGTATGAATCTTAGTTGAATGAGATAAATGTTAAAGAGTAGCATTGATACTCTGGTATTTAATAAGAGTACAAGACGGTCTTACTTTTTCTTGTCACTGACATCTTTGTCATAGTTTCATTTGTAATCTGGGAACAACTAGTCATAGTTCCATTTGAAATCTGGTAGACATTGAAGCGTTGTGGCTCCATATCTGGAAAAGAGAGAGTACAAATTATTTCCACAACTTGGCATTGACCTTGACATGACAAACAAGGAACCTAAGGAAATGGATAGAGTTGTTGAACTCTGTCCATTTGGACAGAGTTGATCAGCTCTATCCATTTTGACAGAGTTGATGAACTCTGTCCAAATGGACAGAGTTGAACTTTGTCCAAATGGACAGAGCTTATCAACTCCCTAAGTAAACAAATTATTTCTTCATGTATTTTCATTGGTAGGGGACAAGATTTCAAAACCTTTTCATTTCGCGTCTTTCCTGAGTCACAACTTCTGCTGTAGTGTAATAACTATATAGTTTTGTCCATAAGCTCTACTACTTGCTTTAGTCCATACAACTACTAGATGAAGTATAAGTCCCATGGCACTTTATGACTATCTTAGTCCATGATGCATTGCATTAAGTTCCATTTCCATTTCATGCTTTTCCGAAACATAGAGAGAAAAGGTTAAATAGAGAAAGGCAAGTTTAAAGAAAGAATTGTTTTATCTTCTTACGGGGATGGAGACCAAAACAACCAGAAGTGTAACGTAAAACCATAGGGATAGGCTGGACTAATGGGGGGAAATCCATAGGCCTATGTACTCAGACCCTAGTCACTCGCCTTAGTCCAAGTTGAAATCTATATTTCCTTTCCTTCTGGTGTGATAAATCCATGAAATCATCATAGCTTATTGATAGCAGTCAGTACTAAAACTGAACATGAGTGCAGAAGAAGAAATAGAAGCTCTATCTATATTTACTAATGATGCTCTCTCTAACAACTCTATAACAACTAGGTATCTAGTAGCCAGCAGTAGTGTCTGTCTGTAGAGTAGGTAAGTACTTGCACTTGCCTTAGACTACTTTTTTATACTTAGCAAAATGTAGTTCATAAACAAATAATAAACAAAAAAACATTATTACACATAAAACATCAAATTTTCTGATTACCGATCTGTTTGATCTTATGTGTTTTTAATCTGAATCATAAAAGAAACATATAACTTGTATAATGCTTATTAGTTATCAGTTTATATTTACTATTGTATTAGGATATTGTGCATTTTTTTTAACTTTAATCTTAGTTCATAGGTATTATAAGGAAGATATTCGTTCATCAAATCTGTCCATGGATAGAGTTCATGAATGAATACTCTGTCCATGGACATAGTTGATGAACTCTATCCACATGGAGTGATGAACATAACTCTGTCCATGTGGACAGATTTGAGGAACTCTATCCATGCAAAGTTCATCAACTCTGACTCTGATCATTTTACTTAGCATAAGGGTTTTTTTATGATTTTATGGAATAACGAAAATTTTTGTAGTTGACATAAAGAAATGTAGCTTTAATTTCATATTTGATGATATTGTTTCCATTAATTTTAAAAATCTAAAATACATCAAAAACACAGAGATTGCTACGTTAATTTCTCATACATCCAACAATAGTGTAGCTATTTTCATTTTAAGAACTATTATATAATATTAGGGACATCTAGGTCTTTATTAAAAACGTAGTTTTAAAAATCTAAAACACATCAAAAACATAGAGATTGCTACATTAATTTTTCATACATCCAACAATAGTGTAGCTATTTGATTTTAAGAACTATTAGATAATATGAGGGACATCTAGGTAATAAAAACTTAGATTTTATAGTAGCTAGTTCTCTGAAGTTGAGGAATTAACATGCAGAATTTCAATATGTTATGAGTTGATATATTAGATAATATTAAGGACATATAGGTATTTATTAAAAATTTAGTTTTTTCGTGGCTAGGTATTTGAATATGAGGAATTAACATGTAGAATTTGAATATGATATGAGTTGATTTTTGCAATCTTGTAGATATCATATCAAATGGAAACATATAATAAATTAGCTTTAATCATTTAAAGAACTATTAGATAATATTAGGGATCCAGGTCCTTATTGAAATCTTGGTTTTTATAGTAGCTAGGTCTTTGAAGTTATTTACTTAACATGTAGAAATTGATATTTGTGTAAACTTGTAGATATCATATCCAATGGAAAGAGAGTAGCCTTTGGGACAAAAGCATGGGATGTCATCACATTCTTCTAGAGTTGGTGTCCGAAATGAAAATCAAAGATTATCGACTTCACATCGGGATTCAAGCTTATTGTATAGCTCACATTCATCTGATCATCAATGTGGCTATAGTGGTAGAGATCATTCCCCCTTATAATCTATGGGTGAATGTGGATCTTGACCTTCTGTACGGGAGACAAGCATGGAAGCAAAGAAAGGTTCGCAAGAGGCTCGTCATCCTACATAGGGTGGCAAAGGTAAAACAAGGATGTGATATTTCCAACTAGCTAAGGGTTGTACACCCATTACGACCTATCCATCAGATTTACCGGAGGAGATTCCATGGAAAAGTGGTCTTCAACATACGACCCTTGAAAGTTGTAGGTATCACTATGACAAGCTGCAAAACGATCTTTCTAGTTTGGATCTCGTTCCAGAGAACAAACAAAGTATAGATATGTTTTTTCTATTACAAAAATTCATTGAGGTATATGAGGATCTTGGACCAACAACATATGGTTTTGTTGCCTTGATGCAAATAAGAAAGGCACAAGTGATGGGTCTAGACAAGTGGGTTGTTGTGAAGGAGAGAGTGACTAGAGAACATTCCAACTCAATGTTCAACTTCAAAGAGGGCCTAAAGCAGAAAGCATTGGAAATGCAATATTTTAAGCACCCTGAACTTGCACATTTTTTATATGATCAGTTCCTTGCAGCCTATGGTGGGTTGCCATGGAACAATGAGGTTCCTAATTATTTTGCTAGGTTTTTTTATGCTGAATTTTTTTTAGGAATGAAGCTAGACTATACTGATATTCATTCCGAGTTTTATGGAGTTGAAAAGGGGAGGATATACAATCGAAAATGTGCCCTTAGAGATCCTAGTACTCTTCGACCTCCACCTGTGATATCTTGTCCACCTAGGATTGTGACTTACAAACCGGAGATGGAGCCCACATCACAAGTTGGGACAACTACAAGGCATAATGTTGTCGAAGGTTTGACTTCGTCATTTGTAGGAGTTGATGTTGGATTGAGTCGAGAGAGGGCTCGAGCCACTATTCGGCAATATTTTGTTTACAAAACAAATGATGAGTTAGATTGTATGGCCATTGAAGATCTAAAGGCCTATGCCAAGCTTTGTCGTAATATAGCTTCAGATAGAATATCTAATGACATGTCAAGTATAGGAGAGGTTTGTGTACTTTCAATCTATTAATTTTATTTATTTATTTTGAATTAAACTTTTTGTTACATTATATCAATGTATTATAAATTATTTTTTGATGTATAGTAATAAATACGTTACGTAAATGTTTATTGTTTTCAGTTTTCTCGATTGTTAAATGAGCATAATTTTAGAGTCTCCACTAATCAAAATGTTGGAAATGTAGAAGAGCATTTTGGAGAGGTATATTTAAAATTTACACATTTATATTTATGTTTGAAAGATATTTTTTTGTTTTTAAATTTAACTATGTATCTTATTGTTAATTTGACTTATCTATGCAGGTTTCATTAGATTCAAACTTTTTAAATGATTTTCCATCTATTGTGAACTATTGTTTTGTTTTTTGTTTCAGTTTTAAGTTAATTGCTAAGTTTAATAGTTTTTACTTTTACTATGATTTATTTATTAACAAAATTTAAATTTTAAGGGAAGAGAACATATTGAAATTGGAGGTGAAGATATAGGTTCTTTGATGGATGTGGATATTGGCACCGAGGTAATTTTGTTCATAATTGAATTGTTCTCTGATATATATGTTTAAATAGTTTAAATAATGTTTGACATTTGTAAATTGCTTTTATATATGTTGAAGCTTGGGTCTCTTCAATCTTTTCAAGGAAAAGGAAAGACTCCATTGGAAGATAGTGTTGGAATTGTAAGTTTAATATTTTATTTTTTTGAATTTAATTTAAAATAATCTAAATAATTTGTAAGATTTATAAATTGTTTTTATATATGTTGTAGCTTGGGTCTACTCCACCTTTTAGAGGCAAAGAGAAGACTCCGTTGGATGATAGAGAATTGGAGGTAATTTTGTTAATAATTGAATTGTTCTTCGATATATTAGTTTAATGTTTTAATGTTTTGATTTTGGTTTAAAGTTCTTTAAATAGATTATGATATTCATAATTTGTTTTTATACATGTTGCAGATTGTTACAAATATAAGGGAAGATCCTAGTCGAGGATAGTGGTGGACTTACATTTAGAGAGTTATTTATATTGTTCTTTTTATGTAGATATATATATTGTAGTTGATTTGGACATTGAGGAGCTTAATTTTTGGATTATATACATGTACATTGAACTCACATGTACATGATTGTTTTTTTGGATTATATACATGTACAATGAACTCACATTTTCATCATTGTTTTTTTGGATTATATAAATGTGCATTGACCTTAGATATTGCTTTTTGGATTATATACATGTATATGTAAAGGTTAGGAATGTTAGGAAGTTTTGATAGGTGCAAATAAATGAATGTATGTAAATTATTAAATTTATGTATGTTTGTTGTTGAGAAGTTGAGAGTGATAGAAATGTTATGAAGTTTCGATAGGTGCAATCTAATGTTAATAATGAATATATGGGGAATGTTAATGTTAAGAATGAATATATGGGGAATGTTAATGTTAGGAGTGAATGTGGGAATGGGGGAATGTTAGGAGTGAATGTGGGAATGGGGGAATGTTAAGAGTGAATGTTTTGATAGGTGCAATCTAATATTAAGAATGAATATATGGGGAATGAATATGGGAATGCTAATGTTAGGAATGTTAGGAAGTTTTGATAGGTGACAATATATGAATGTTTTTAATGGATGTTAAGAATGAATGTTAGGAAATGTTAGTAATGTTATGAAGTTTTGATAGGTGTAAATATATGAATGTTAGGAAGGTGTAAAATATTTTTAGCGTTGAGAATGTTAGGAATATTAGGTATGTTAGGAAGTTTTAGGTGCAAATATATGAATGAATGTTAAGAAATGTTAGGAATGTTAGGAACTTTTGATAGGTGCAAATATATCAATGTATGAATGAAAGTAAGAATGAATATATGGGGAATGTTAATGTTAAGAATGAATACATGTGAATGTATGAATGAATATATGGGGAATGTTAATGTTAAGAATGAATATATGGGGAATGTTAATGTTAGGAGTGAATGTGGGAATGGGGGAATGTTACGAGTGAATGTTTTGATAGGTGCAATGTTAGGAGTGAATGTTTTTATAGGTGAAAATATATGAATGTATGAATGAATGTAAGAATCAATATATGGGGAATGTTAATGTTAGGAGTGAATGTGGGAATGGGGGAATGTTAGGAGAGAATGTTTTGATAGGTGCAATGTTAGGAGTGAATGTTAGGAGTGAATGTGGGAATGGGGGAATGTTAGGAGTGAATGTTTTGATAGGTGAAAATATATAAATGAATGTTAGGAAGTTTTAATAGGTGCAAATATATGAATGAATGTTAGGAAATGTTTGGAATGTTAGAAATTTTTGATAGGTGCAAATATAAGTTTGGTTCCTTTACCTAGATACATCATCTCAAGATGGAATTCTACCTACCACCACTTTTAAAAGATTTGAATCATAGGTAAATACATTATCAGTGTTGTTACTATAATTTATAAACCGTGTGCATGGTTTGCACCATAGTAAAATTACTATTATCATGATGCCTCACTCATAATAAGTTGTAGTTTATAATAACTAATATGGTAGATTTTACTACCTAGAACTTCTAATCTAAGGTCTATATTAATGAGACATTATAACTAAGAGTCCTATACTATATTAGAACCCAATAAGCACAATTGACTTTATAAATAATGATAGGATTCATTATTATTGTCATTGGCAAGTTGAGCATACAAAACATTATTTGTAAAGGTTTACACTAAGGTCGAGCCTTGTCATTGTTTATTTGACATGGTTTAAAACACCTTTACTCTATAGTCAAATGAAAATTAATTAAAATCAATTCTAACCTACCTTAACCATTGATTGCAAATGATATGTTTTGAGCTTCGAATAAAATGTACTTATCATCGATTGCAAAAGATATGGTTTTAGCTTCAAATAATATGTAATTATTTTATGTCATTTTGCAAAGTATCATACAAATTGTTATTTGGAAAATTTTATGTTATGGTCGACCTTGGGATTGTTACCATGGCAAGGTTTTCACGACCTTACTCTATGGTCAACGACATAGAATCATTGTTAATCAAATATCACAGACCTCGATACTATTGATTATATAGTTTTATATTTTCATTTGTGAATATATATATATATATCCATTCTATAGTCGAGTGCATAATTGTTTATTGATCATGGCAATAATTTGATAATTGGAAAATGAAGATTGACTATAGACAATACCCTTGCATGACTGAAATATTTGGAGGGCACGTGGTCTACTCTTGTCCATGCATTGGTGACTTAAAAAACTTGAAAAACCCTATTCACTTGTCATTTTCCTTCGAGGGTTTCGCTAGCCTATGGGCTACTCTGTGTAGTTTCCATGGAAGCCATGAGAGGTTGTTCCTCTGCTTGCTTGCTCTGTATCTTGTATTTGTTGTTATTGTAGTCTCAAAACTCAGTCTTAGTCATGAGTATTCATGGTTGTAAACCTTATTGCGTGAGTGGTTACTTGTTTATGTGTTTGGCTCTCGGCCTGTCCATAGTTTCAGTTTTGTTCTTCTTGTGGATTGTCACGTCTTTGTGAAGCTTAACCTTCTTTGTCACTATCTTCACTCTAGGGTCGGCATAGGGTTTGAATACTCCTCTATTTAAATTGCTAAGCTAGTGACAGCTTCTTCCTTGCTAGACAACTCTTCTTCTTACCGGTAAAGACAACTCGATTTTTGATATGGAAACTCTTTGTCAAATGATTAATACAGTTAGGGTTTTAAACTTACAATCTGAGCATTATACTAACGCTCGGTATCGTTCTATGTACAGGAACCCATGACAGCTCCAAGATTCAGTGGAAAAGAAAACCATGGACGGCTTCAGTGGACTCGTGGCCCAACCGGTAAGCCCTGATTTCAAACATGGGTTTTTCTCTACTTGTAAATGAGGGTTGTTGAAGGAGAAACACAGTATTGGAAGTCTGTTTTGGTTTCTTCTATAGTTAAGATGTTTTAGTATGATATTTTCTCCAGTTTTCTTTAAAACCCTTGTTGTTATTCTGGGTATTACTGGCCCTTGAGCCGTGATATGTATTTGGTTTTTAATTAAGAAATTAGCCTTATGGATTGACAATGTAATACAGTTGGGTTTATGAAGAAATATTTTGTTAAACTTTGAGATCTGTCTTGTGTTGTTATGATTTTGTTAACCTGTAAATTATGTGTTTATTTTACTGTTTATAAAAGAGACTTATTCTAAGAAAAAGACTGTAAACAGTCCAAAGCATGAGTTTTAGTCTTCTTGTTAAGTTTATTTACACAGTTATCAATGTAAATGGGTAAAAGTTAAATAAATTAATTTATAAATGGATAAATTAGTTGTTTAGGGTTTTGACCCTCAGGTTTTTCTTTCACAGGTTATAAGCCTGTTAGTTAAATATATTTAGCTCCTAAATATGAAATACTTAGTTTTATTCCATTTAATGTTTATATTTACATTTATTTTTAATTACTATTATGTAACTTATAATTGTTCAGAACTCTGTAAAGAATAGAAGGTTACTCTGGAACTCTGTTTATTTTTCATAAATAAAGGGTTTATAAACAGAACCCTAATCTGGTTTTATTAAATAATAGCTTATGTTTTAGTTAATAGTTAAAAGGATATACTGTGTGGTTAATAACTTGTTTATATACTTAGCTATTATCTTCTATAAACTTTAATTTGTATCAGTATACTATTACTGCAACTCTAAGTAGGTTACTATTTCTTTTTCTTTCATTTTTATTTAGTTACTCTAAGTAAACAGTAAACACCATTAAACCATAACACTGTTTTTCATTATGTTTAAAACATTGAAATAAGTTATACTCTACTATCTATAGATTCAAATCCTAATAAATATTTCCATTCTCTTAAGAATTATTTCATCTACTTAAAGCATTCTAATTGTGCTAGAGTACGACTTGGTTTCCAGGTGGGGAAAAACACAGTTTAGAAATTTATTTTCATTCTATTTCATTATTCTCTAAACCAATTTCATTTCTATAATAATCTAATAAGAATACTAAATCTAACATTTCACAAACTCTGAACTTTTAACATTCATATAGCAGTTAAACTAAGATTTATTTAACTTAAACAGTAAATAAAATAACATAGAACCTGTTGAGGACAAGACAACAATGGCTTTAGGAGGTCATTCCTCCCTACCAAACTCCTAGAGAGTGCTCAAACAACGCTTCCTCAGGACCCCCGAGCCTATTCCTGGTCTTCTTGGTTGAGAACTAGTGGAGAATGCAAACAGTAGAACCCTCTGTCAATTGGCTAGTTCAATACCTCAGTAAAACACTCTACTCTCAGCAGTATGATCTCCAGCTTAAAAGCTGCAACTAGATCAATCAGCAGTTATCCCCTCAAACACTTTCCAACTTTCCCTTCCATTGAATTTCTCTGAAGTACATTCATTCACCCTGAATGATCACTTCTCTATAATGAGCAGCCTCAACTCTCTTCAATGGGAATTTTTATAAAGATTGCCTAGGTCTTTTGGGTTAGTTTTCATTAATTGAGCCACCTACTCTCATTCCACTTTCTTGGGGAATCATGACCACAAATGTAGGGAGGTTGCCACCTGCAACAGTTGGAAGTGGTTTGAGGATGCTGCCACATGTTAGTTTTCTTTCCACCCAGTCTCCTCCACCAATTTGACGAGTAAACACTCTTTTAATAGCTCTCCTAAGCTGTTGTCTCCTCCTTTATTTATTTATAAATAAAATATTCAGAATTTACATTAAATATCCTTGACCCCACCGGGTCATCAATTACAACTTAGCATAAAATTTAACATATTGTTCCTCAAATAATATAAAATTGTTTTTGCAAAATTGGGGCATGTGACATACACACCCCCTTAAATTATAACATCGTCCTTGATGTTATTTATTCCTCATCCTCAGAATTCCCCTAGAACAGAATTGGATATGCATCCCGCATATGACTTTTCAATTCCTAGGTGGCTTTCTCTGGACTAAGGTGCTTCCATTGCACCTTCACCTGACCAATGGTGCGATTCCGAAGTGTGATCTCCCTCCACTCGAGGATACAGTCTGTTTCCACCAGAAAAATCCTTCTGGTTTCACCTGTACATCATTCCAATTAACAACATGAGTAGCATCATGAACATATTTTTTTAATACAGAAATGTGAAAAATATTATGAACTCTTAAATTGGGTGGTAAGGCTAACTGATAAGCTACCTGTCCAATCCTGGACAGTATTTCAAAAGGACCACAGTAACGAGGTGCTAGTTTTGCACAACTACCCAACCTCAGGGAGATCTTTTTGGGTCTCGCCTTGATGAACACATGTTCACCTACCTAAAACTATTTTGGAGTTCTTTTAAGATCTGCTTGACTTTTGTGTCGATCTTGTGCAATTTTCATATTACCTTGCACTTGCTTTACAATTTCTTCCATTTCTTTCAATAATTCAGGACCTAATACTAATCTGTCCACCGGATTACTCCAAGAGATAGGAGTGTTACACTTCCTTCCATACAATATTTCGAAAGGACAAAATCTAGACAAAGCTTGATAATTATTATTGTAAGCAAATTCTACCAGATGCAAATAATCCTCCGATTTACCTAGCTGCTCCTTTACATACATTCTTAGTAAATCTTCTGGTACTTGGTTTACTCTTTCAGTCTGTCCATCAGTTTGAGGATGGAACGAAGTACTAAAATTTAGTGTAGTATTTAATTCTTTAAACACATATTTCCAAAAGTTACTTGTAAATTTAGGGTCTCTATCTAAGATTATAACTTTCGGTATCCCATGCAGTCAGAAAATTTGCTTTAAAAAGATATTAGCTATGTTTGCAGCTTTATACGTAGTTTTTACAGGTCTAAAATGGGCTTCTTTACACAATTTGTCAACTAATACCATTATAGAATCATTTGAATTCTAATTTTTAGGCAATCCAGTAATAAAATCAAGACTGATTATCTCCCATTTCCAGCTAGGAATGGGCAATGGCTGAAGTAATCCAACTGGGTGTTGATGTTCAATTTTTATTTACTGACATTCAAAACATCTAGCGATATATTCTTCCAGTTTATTCTTAATATTTGGCCAAAAATATTCTTTTCTTAACATAGTTATAGTCTTCTGATAACCCAGATGGCTTGAGTATGGAGTTTTATGGATTTCATCTAAAATTAATAACTTAACTTTAGGTACATTAAGTACATACATTTTTTCTTTATATAGTAAAAATCCTTTTTCATTCAAGTTGTACCATTTACTTAAACTTTCTGTTGGATTTTCTTTTGCTTTTACTTGTAATTTTTGGTAAATTTCATCTTGTTCCAACCCTGCTTTAAGTTGTTCTTCCAGATCTGTTGTATAAGTGCTGATAACTGCTGTAAAGTTCAGCCTTGCATTTCTACTTAATGCATTAGAAACTTTATTTTATTTCCCTTTAATGTGCTGAATTTTGAAATCATACTCACTTAGAAAAGCTAGCCACCTAGCTTGTCTAGCATTTAGATTAGGTTGATCTAGTATATATTTTAGTCCTTTATTATCTGTCCTTAGAATAAATTTTCTTTCAATTAAATGATGATGCCAAATCTTTAGAGCATAAATGACAACACCTAATTCCAAGTCATAAGTTGCATAATTCTTTTCATGAATTTTTAATTTCCTATATTCATAAGCAATAACATGCCCTTCTTGAGTCAATACTCCGCCTAAACCATCATTGCAGGCATCAGTACACACTACAAAATCTTTATTTGGATCAACTATTCTTAAAATAGGTGCGCTGGTTAATAAAGTTTTTAACTTTTTAAAACTCTCCTCACACTTCTGATTCCAATCAAATTTCTTTCCCTTCTTCTGCAAAGAGGTTATTGGATTTGTGATTCTTGAAAACCCTTCAATGAACCTTCGGTAATAACCGGTAATTCCCATGAAGGATCGAACATCAGTTACGTCTTTAGGAACTGGCCAATCTTCAATCGCCTTTATCTTTTCGAGATCCACCAAAATTCCTTCCTTAGTCACCACATGACCTAAGTACTGGATTTTATCCTTAAATAAATCGCATTTACTAAACTTTGCGAAGAGTTGATGATCTCGTAATTCTTGCAAGACAATTTTTAAATGTTCCTTATATTCTTCTTCAGATTTCGAATAGATTAAGATGTCATCGATAAACACAACCACAAACTTGTCTAGATATTTATGCATTACATTAATCATTAGACACATAAAAATAGCTGGAGCATTAGTTAGCCCGAATGGCATGACGACAAACTCGTAATGGCCATATCGAGTCCTAAAAGCTGTCTTAAAAATATCTTCATCTTTAATCCTAACTTGGTGATATCCAGATCGCAAATCAATTTTTGAAAACACCGTAGCTCCACGTAGTTTATCAAACAGATCATCTATGCGAGGCAACAGGTATCTATTTTTAATAGTCATCTTATTCAACTGACGGTAATCTATACAAAGTCGTAGAGTTCCGTCCTTTTTCTTAACAAAGATGACAGGTGCCCCCCAGGGAGACACACTGGTTCGAATATACTTCTTTTCAATAAGTTCTTTTAATTATGACTTAAGTTCATTAAGTTCAAGTATGTTCATCCGATAAGGGGCCTTTGAGCTGGGTACTACACTAGGTACCAGCTCAATGGTAAAATCGAGTTCCATTTTCGGAGGCAGTCCCAGAATTTCTTTCCGAAATACATTTGCATACTCTTTTAAAACTGGTATATCCTCCAATTTTAATTTATCTGTATTATTTAGATTTTCCTCATTAGTTACTACTACTGCATAAGCCTTACAACCTTTCCTAACAGCTCTCTTGAGCTGCAAAGTAGAAATCTGCCTTGCAGTTGTTTTTCTAGGGATTCCCTTTACGCTTATCGGTTTTCCATCATTATTTATACAAGTAAAGGTTTTATCATAGCAATTCAAAATCACCCTATGCTACTCTAACCAATCCGTACCAATGAGTATGTCATAAGAACCCAGAGGTAGTACATTAAGCTTTACAAAAGTTTCAAATTAATCCATAACTACTGTACAATTCTTTACAAAACTAGTTACCTTCCTCTGTGCACCAGTAACTAACTGAACTAACCAAGAACTTACAAACTTTTCAACAGGCAGTTTACATTTTTCTACCAAATTAGGTGAAATATAACTTAAACTAGATCCTGGATCAATTAAAATAGCTATGGGTGTTTGGTTTATCTTACCTTCTACTTCCACCATGGAAGTTTGATAGTCTGCTTGTCGATTCTCCAAGGCCACATTGATCTTGGGAATAGTCCTCACTAAATCTTCCACAGTCATATCCTCCTGTATTATATGGATATTACTCACAGTCTTTTTCCGATTACGACAGACTGAGGCATAATGTGGGACATTACACTCCCAGCAGTTTATGGGTTCTTTTCATTCAAAGTTTTTCGTGTAATTACCATGATTATTAGCAGACTCTTTACTCTTTTGATTGTTCTGATTGTTTGGTGAATTATTCTTATTCCCTTGGAAATTCTTATTAGAAAAATTTCTGGCCTTATTATTTTTAGAATTTAGATTGGGCACAAACTATTTCTTCTTTTGATCATAATTATTATTCTTCTTGGCCTTCCAGTTGGCCATTCTCTCCTTTTTCCTATTCTGTTCATAACAGAAATTAGCTTTCCTCATAGCTTCTTCCATAGTTTTAGGATTGTCATACTCAATCATATCCTTTATGTGATAAGGTAGACAGATGAGAAACTGTTGTACCTTCAGTTTTTCATCCACAAGGTATGGCACATACCTAAGCAGACTCAAAAACTTACTGTTCAAATATTTCATAGTCATTGTACCTAGTTTAAGATCATAGAATTTTTTAGCTTTTTCTTCATAGTACTGTTCAGATAAAAATTTCTTTTTAAAGTACTTCTTGAAAGTCATCCAATTTATGTTGTTCTCTTTTATTCTTTTCACTCTCTTTAAATCTTGCCACCATATATCAACTTTCCATGAAAGATTATAGATAGCCATTCTAGCCTTTAATTGGTTAGAATAGTTATAAATCTGAAAGTACTTCTTCATCCAAGATAACCAAGGTTCCGCTTCCTCCCCCTTCTCAGTTTCCCCATTAAAGGTTGGCGGTTTGTCTTTTTAAACTCTCCAGAAATTTCTTCATATGGTTTGTATTTTCTCTTTCTGGTATAGTGGTTATCCTCACTACTATCACTAGTAGAATGAAAATTACGTTGATCACCAAACACTTCGAAAGATGAGCTTCTTTCATTTTTAGTCTGTTTAATCTTTTTATACTTATATTGGTGACTTATATCTTTGGAATCAACTCTTTTACCCCTTCCCTCAGTTTGAAATCTTTCTGTTAGGATTTGATTCAGCTCCTCCTCAGCTCTCAGAATCCTCTCATTTTCTTTTTTAACAGATTCCATTTTAGAATTTAATCCTTTTACTGTTTGTAAACGTTCTGAGGAATTAGTGGTTATGCCTTATTGTATAGGGTCTCTTTGTAATTTTTCTTGTTCGGTAAAGGGAGATTCATCTTCCACATATTCCTCTAGTCTTTCCATACCTGTTGTTAAACTCAGAAACAAATTTCTCTGTTGAATAACATTAAAAGAAAACAACATCAGCAAAATGATTTAATACTCTGTTTCATATAAGCAAGTTGAGCTTCATCAAGGCCTAGTGTTTGAACCTTCTGCTCTCATACCACATGTCATAACCCCAAAATTTCATAAAAATTTAAAATTTTTAAGATAACATAAAATGTCTAAATACGCAGTTTACTAACTACTAGCGGTTAGCAGAAAATGAAACAGTTTAACAATTAGTATTAATTAGTTTCATAATACAATAACTAATACAACTTTCATTTTCATAAGGTATATAAGAATGACCTACATTCAGATTTCTTTTAGCTTTACTAATAATTTTATTTTTTGGCAAGTAGGTGAAATCTATCTTTGAAAACTTGGGCTTACTTAGCATTATGCTAACACAAATGGACTGTTGGTTCTTACAGGTTCAACAAGTAACAATCGATCAAATAGGAGTTTAATTCGTAAGGTAGCAAGAAGTATTTCTATTGCATGTTAATATGCTAGTAAATAAACTGATTATTCTAAAGCAAGCTCTGATGAGGTAACGCAATTGTCTTCTATAGACTTTGTTTCTAAGACAGTATTCAAGTTCAGATATAAATATCATTATCTTTATCATACTTAGCAAAACAAAATATACTTACTGTGTGCTTAGAGCTCAAGTTATTCGTCATACATTTACTTCTATTTTAACATGCTTATATCGCTAAAGTTATGTTTCAAAGTATTGTCTTTTATTCATGAAAATACTCCTATCAATCTTGATGGTAAATATTTCCAATAGAGTACATGTTTCTATTTTGTCTCTGTCTTACTAGCCACAGAGATTATTAACCTGTTGTTTTTATGTACATATGCTAAACATCAATTTTAAACTTTAGTACTTAAATTATCACCTTGTTGCATGTATTATTGTAACAACATACAATACCACATTGTTTTATATTGTACCAATCTAAATGTTACTTGCATTCTGTAGAGATCTTATTACTTGGAAATTTCCATGACATTATAAGTTTGGTTCCTTTACCTAGATACATCATCTCAAGATGGAATTCTACCTACCACCACTTTTATAATATTTGAAACATAGGTAAATACATTATCAGTGTTGTTACTATAATTTATAAACCTTGTGCATGGTTTACACCATAGTAAAATTACTATTATCATGATGCCTCACTCATAATAAGTTGTAGTTTATAATAACTACTATGGTATATTTTACTACCTAGAACTTCTAATCTAAGGTCTATATCAATGAGACATTATAACTAAGACTCCTATACTATATTAGAACCCAATAAGCACAATTGAATTTACAAATAATGATAGGATTCATTATTATTGTCATTGGCAAGTTGAGCATACCAAACATTATTTGTAAAGGTTTACACTAAGGTCGAGCCTTGTCATTGTTTATTTGACATGGTTTAAAACACCTTTACTCTATAGTCAAATGACAATTAATTAAAAGCAATTCTAACTAACCTTAACCATTGATTGAAAATGATATGTTTTAAGCTTCGAATAATATGTACTTATCATCGATTGCAAAATATATGGTTTAAGCTTCAAATAATTTGTAATTATTTTATGTCG
>LPNX011102010.1:644056-665172 GCA_001517045.1 Pseudotsuga menziesii | reverse complement strand
ATATCCATTCTATAGTCGAGTGCATAACTATTTATTGATCATGGCAATAATCTGATAATTGGAAAACGCAGATTGACTATAGACAAGACCCTTGCATGGTTGAAAGATTTGGAGGGCACGTGGTCTGCTCTCGTCCATGCATTGGTGACTTAAAAGACTTGGAAAACCCTATTCGCTTGTCATTTGCCTCCGAGGGTTTCGTTGGCCTATGTGCTGCTCTATGTAGTTTCCATGGCAGCCATGAGAGGCTGTTCCTCTGCTTTCTTGCTTCGTAGCTTGTGTTTGTTGTTGTTGTAGTCTCAGAACTCAGTCTTGGTCATGAGTCTTCATGGTTGCAAACCTTACTACGTGAGTGGTTACTTGTTTATGTGTTTGGCTCTTAACCTATCCATAGTTTCAGTTCTGTTCTTCTCGTGGCTTGTCATAGCTTTGTGAAGCTTAAGCTTCTTTGTCACTCTCTTCACTCTAGGGTCGGCATAGGGTTTTAATACTCCTCTGTGTAAATTGCTAAGCTGGTGATAGCTTCTTCGTTGCTCGACAACTCTTCTTCTTGCAGGTAAAGATAACTTGGTTTTTGATATGGAAACTCTTTTTCAAATTATTAATATAGTTAGGGTTTTAAACTTACAAGCTGAGCATTATACTAATGCTCGGTATCATCCTATGTATAGGAACCCATGATAGCTCCAAGCTTTGGTGGAAAAGAAAACCATGGTCGGCTTCAATGGACTCGTTGCCCAACCGGTAAGGCCTGATTTCAACTATGGGTTTTTCCCTACTTGCAACTGAGGGTTGTCGAAGGAGAAACACAGTGTTGGAAGTCTGTTTCGGTTTCTTCGTTAGTTAAGAGGTTTTAGTATGATGTTTTCTCCATTTTTCTTTAAAACCCTTGCTGTTATGTTAGGTATTACCAGCCCTCAATCCGTGATATGTATTTGGTTTTTAATTAAGAAATTAGCCTGACAACTTGACAATGTAATACGGTTGGGTTTATGAAGAAATATTTTGTTAAACTTTGAGCTTTGTCTCGTGTTGTTATGATTTTGTTAACCTGTCAATTATGCATTTATTTTATTGTTTATAAAAGAGACTTATTTTAAGAAAAAGACTGTAAACAGTCCAAAGCATGAGTTGTAGTCTTATTGTTAAGTTTATTTACACAGTTATCAATGTAAATGGGTAAAAATTAAATAAATTAATTTATAAATGGATAAATTAGTTGTTTAGGGTTTTGACCCTCAGGTTTTTCTTTCACAGGTTATAATCCTGTTAGTTAAATATATTTAGCTCCTAAATATGAAATACTTATTTTTATTTCATTTTATGTTTATATTTACATTTATTTTTAATTACTATTATGTAACTTATAATTGTTCGGAACTCTATAAAGAATAGAATGTTACTCTGGAAATCTGTTTATTTTTCATAAATAAAGGGTTTATAAACATAACCCTAATCTGGTTTTATTAAATAATAGTTTATGTTTTAGTTAATAGTTAAAAGGATATACTGTGTGGTTAATAACTTATTTATATACTTAGCTATTATCTTCTATAAACTTTAATTTGTATCAGTATACTATTACTGCAACTCTAAGTAGGTTACTATTTGATTTTCCTGCATTTTATTTAGTTACTTTAAGTAAACAGTAAACACCATTAAACCATAACACTGTTTTTCATTATATTTAAAACATTGAAATAAATTATACTCTGCTATCTACAAATTCAAATCCTAATAACTATTTTCATTCTCTTAATAATTCTTTCATCTACTTAAAGCATTCTAACTGTGCTAGAGTACGACCTAGTTTCCAGGTGGGGAAAAACACAGTTTAGAAATTTATTTTCATTCTATTTCATTATTCTCTAAACCAATTTCATTTCTATAACAATCTAATAAGAATACTAAATCTAACATTTCACAAACTCTGAACTTTTAACATTCATATAGCAATTAAACTAATATTTATTTATCTTAAACAGTAAATAAAATAACATAGAACCTGTTGAGGACAAGACGACAATAGCTTTATGAGGTCGTTCCTCCCTACAAAACTCCTGGAGAGCACTCAAACAACGCTTCCTCAGGACCCTCGAGCTTGTTCCTGGTCTTCTTGGATGAGAACTGGTGAAGAATGCAAATACTAGAACCCTCTATCAACTAACTAGTTCAATACCTCAGTAAAACACTCTGCTCTCAGAAGTATGATATTCAGCTTAAAAGCTGCAACTAGATCAATCAACATTTATCCCCTCAAACACTTTCCAGCTTTCCCTTCCATTGAATTTCTATGAAGTACATTCATTCACCCTGAATGATCACTTCTCTAGAATGAGCAGCCTCAACTCTCTTCAATGGGATTTTTTTTAAAGATTGCCTATGTCTTTTGGGTCTGTTTTCATTAATTGAGCCACCTGTTCTGATTCCATTTTCTTGGGGAATCATGACCACAAATGTAGGGAGGTTGCCACCTGCAACAATTGGAAGTGGTTTGAGGATGCTGCCACATGTCAGTTTTCTCTCCACCCAGTCTCCTCCACCAATTTGACCAGTAAACACTCTTTTAACAACTCTCCTAAGCTGTTGTCTCCTCCTTTATTTATTTATAAATAAAATATTCAGAATTTACATTAAATATCCTTGACCCCACTGGGTCATCAATTACAACTTAGCATAAAATTTAACATATTGTTCCTCAAATAATATAAAATTGTTTTTGCAAAATTGGGGCATGTGACAACTAAGGTAAAATTAGCAACTTGATTCTGAATTTTAACATTTTTTATTACTGAGGTAACATTAGCAATTTAATTATTATATTTATTTTATGTTCATTACAAGAAAAGAAAATGCGCACTACAAAGTTGCAACAGTGAGGAAACTACAAATAGCATTCCTATAACCCCCCAGGATTTAAAGAAAGTTGATGAAATGAATATAGAAAAATGAAAAGAAAGACTTGTAGAGTTATAGGGAGAATTCAAAAAGTTAAGGCCCCCCATGTTTGATGGAGAATTTGAGGAAGCAATAGAATCTTTGTTGTTAAATACCGAACACAATTTTCAAGTGTACAGATATGATGATAATTTGAGGGCACCTTATCTTTGTTTTCAGCTAAGCGGAAAATCTGCTCTGTGGTGGAAGGAGGCTAAAAGTGTCAGTAACATATGTAGTAAAGAGTTGAGTTGGAATTTTTTTTTTTAAATATCGAAAAAATTTATATGTCAAAACAATATTATGATGAGAAATCCCAATAATTCAATGCTTTGAGACTAGGATTGTTAACCATGGAAGAATTTGTAACCAAGTTTGTAAATTTACAGCGCTATGTACCATATCTAAGAGTTGAAAAAGATAAGGTATACAGTTTTATCAGTTGTTTACCCCCATTGTATAAGGAAAAGATTGTGTTTGAAATTACTAAACAATTAATGAAGCAATTAGAAAGGCAGAGTTGTGCTACCATTTGTTTAAACAAATATCCAAATTGAGTAAAGGTTGGAAAAATAAAAAAAATTGAAAAGATCGATCAACGTAGGAAAGGATTTAAACCCTCACCTTTTGGAAAAGGAACAAGAGGTCATACTGATAACAATTACAATAGGATAGGTTTAACCAATAGCAATGGGGTAAAGAGTATCGAAACTTCCAGTGGAGGATGGAATAGTAACCCGTAAGCATGTTGCAGGAATCTTCTACTGTGAATGACATAGCCAAGAATATCCCTATAGTTAATGTTTATTTGGAATATCGGCAGGTGGACCATCAATCCACCATGTTGGAAGTAGAAGGTAAAATTTTGAACATACATGTTTCTATACTTATCGATTCGGGATCTAGTTTAAGTTACATTGCGCCAAAAGTAGTTGAAAAGTGTAAACTTAGTAAGGAAAAACAAACAAATGCATGGTTGGTATAGCTGGCAACAAAGGTAAAAAGAAAAGTTACAAAGATAGTTAAAGATTTGTTATTAGGTTTTAATGACTTGGATACCTCAGTTAATTTAAATATGCTTCCCCTAGGATCCTATGACATTTTTATAGGTATGGATTGGCTAGAATCTCATAAAGTTGTTATCAACTATTTGCATAAAAATTTTAGTAGTGTGGATGAGGATGATAAGTATCATACAATGAAAGGAAATTTATAGACCTTTATCTACATGAAAAATTTCAGCACTACAACATAAAAAGTGTATTAGGAAAGGGTGTCAACTTTATGGCATCAAAATTAAAAAAATTGAGCCCGAAAAATTAAAAAATGGAATTGGAACAATTTTCTATTTTAAAGGAATTTGAAGTTGTATTTTGTGATAAGATATTAGTATTACCACCTAAATGATATTTATATTTTACCATAGATCTAATGTTGTTTTCAACACCAGTATCACAAGCTCCATATAATATGAGTATCCGAGAATTAACGAAATGAAGAATACAATTACAGGAGTTACTAGAGAAAGGATATATTCAACCTAGTGTATCTCCTTGAGGAAGCACCTATTTTGTTCATGGGTGTGCTAGTAATATGATAAATTGTAATGTATTATTATTCTTTACTGTTGATATTGACTCTATGGAAATCGTTCAAAATTTGAAATAATCTATTATTAAAAAATGAAAGAATATAAAAATAGCTCGTAGCGATGCATGGATAACTTATAGTTGATGAATAGATAACCAACCATTGATAGCAAATAACTAGAAGAACATGAGCTAAAAAAATTTCCAACCGACGAATTTTTTTTGTGTTTGCGTTATAAATAACGGTTCCGTAATGAAAAAACATTGTTCGGCCGAATAATTGTTTGGCCAAATAATTATTTGGCCGAATAACCTCTGAGACCTGAAACCTGCACAATTTTTATGTTTCTCCATTTTTGGAAGGTAAAATGGATGCCTTACACTACAAATAGACTGTCGGACTTGATACCATTAGTTTCGTCATTGAATCTACTTTCCGTAGGTATAGATTTTGTTTTGTATAGGTGATATCCGATATTTTAAATTTTTTTTATTTCTTAACATGTGTCGAGTTTCGTTTCATCTCTTTCAACATGCGGTGAAATGAAAAATATATAACTTTAAAAATACACCACCTAAAAAATTGAAACAAATATGGTGCGGTTAATTGGAGTGTCTACTTCAAAAGGGTATTCGTAAATTTTTAAATTTTATAGTCAATTGAGAAAAAAGTGGCGCAACCAAACACATGTTGAAAATCGACAAGGTTTTTCCATTGATCGAATTCAAAAAAAAATTATAATTAGTATGTAGATCCATTGGTTACAAACTTATAGTCCTCGCAATAGTATATTGTGTGTAGATTGTCATAAGATATTTTGTTTTTTCAAAACACAAGTTTAACAATGATTTTAGGGGCACAACCAAACATGTCTATTTTTTAGTCCTTTCATTTTATAAGGACACACTGTCAAACACTTTCCAAAACGACATATCAAATATTAATAAAAATAATTGAAAAAATTATGAATAGAAAGCTAACATAATTCTCTAAAAGTTTTGTTTTTACTTAAAAGTGAAATTATAAACGAAAATATCACTTTCATTTTCCCAAAGTTTAAAAATATGAAAAAATCAAATTTATTTTCTCATAAGACCCCCCAAAATAGACACCCATCTTCATGGATTCACCCTAATGTTCATATTGGGAGGAACTTATATTAAACATACCCTTTTCCATTCTTGTTCAAGTAGTTTCCCTATAAGCTCATAAAAAACTGATAATTGTTCATATCCAACATCGACCTTCTAATTAGGTAAACAAAGTTTTACTTTCTGAAACTTGCATTCTTCCTTAAGCCTTTTTTGACATTGAGTTAGAAGTCCTAATTGATGCTGACATCGACCAAATGTGTAGATCTGTTGGTTACAAAATTATAGTCATCGCAATAGTATATTGTGTGTAGATTGTCATAACATATTTTGTTTTTTCAAAACACAAGTTTAACAATGATTTTAGGGGCACAACCAAACATGTCTATTTTTTAGTCCTTTTATTTTATAAGGACACACTATCAAACACTTTCCAAAACGACATATCAAATATCAATAAAAATAATTGAAAAAATTATGAATAGAAAGCTAACATAATTCTCTAAAAGTTTTGTTTTTACTTAAAAGTGAAATTATAAATGAAAATATCACTTTCGTTTGCCTAAAGTTGAAAAACATGAAAAAATCAAATGTATTTTCTCATAAGACCCCCCAAAATAGACACCCATCTTCATGGATTCACCCTAATGTTCATATTGGGAGGAACTTATATTAAACATACCCTTTTCCATTCTTGTTCAAGTAGTTTCCCTATAAGCTCATAAAAAACTGATAATTGTTCATATCCAACATCAACCTTCTAATTAGGTAAACAAAGTTTTACTTCCCGAAACTTGCATTCTTCCTTAAGCCTTTTTTGACATTGAGTTAGAAGTTCTAATTGACGCTGACATCGAACAAATGTGTAGATCCGTTGGTTACAAACTTATAGTCATCGCAATAGTATATTGTGTGTAGATTGTCATAACATATTTTGTTTTTTCAAAACACAAGTTTAACAATGATTTTAGGGGCACAACCAAACATGTCTATTTTTTAGTCCTTTCATTTTATAAGGACACACTGTCAAACACTTTACAAAACGACATATCAAATATCAATAAAAATAATTGAAAAAATTATGAATAGAAAGCTAACATAATTCTCTAAAAGTTTTGTTTTTACTTAAAAGTGAAATTCTAAACGAAAATATCACTTTCGTTTGCCCAAAGTTGAAAAACATGAAAAAATCAAATTTATTTTCTCATAAGACCCCCCAAAATAGACACCCATCTTCATGGATTCACCCTAATGTTCATATTGGGAGGAACTTATATTAAACATACCCTTTTCCATTCTTGTTCAAGTAGTTTCCCTATAAGCTCATAAAAAACTGATAATTGTTCATATCCAACATCGACCTTCTAATTAGGTAAACAAAGTTTTACTTCCCGAAACGTGCATTCTTCCTTGAGCCTTTTTTGACATTGCGTTAGAAGTCCTAATTGAGGCTGACATCGACCAAATGTGTAGATCCGTTGGTTACAAACTTATAGTCATTGCAATAGTATATTGTGTGTAGATTGTCATAACATATTTTGTTTTTTCAAAACACAAGTTTAACAATGATTTTAGGGGCACAACCAAACATGTCTATTTTTTAGTCCTTTCATTTTATAAGGACACACTGTCAAACACTTTCCAAAACGACATATCAAATATCAATAAAAATAATTGAAAAAATTATGAATAGAAAGCTAACATAATTCTCTAAAAGTTTTGTTTTTACTTAAAAGTGAAAGTATAAACGAAAATATCACTTTCGTTTGCCCAAAGTTGAAAAACATGAAAAAATCAAATTTATTTTCTCATAAGACCCCCCAAAATAGACACCCATCTTCATGGACTCACCCTATTGTTCATATTGGGAGGAACTTATATTAAACATACCCTTTTCCATTCTTGTTCAAGTAGTTTCCCTATAAGCTCATAAAAAACTGATAATTGTTCATATCCAACATCGAACTTCTAATTAGGTAAACAAAGTTTTACTTCCCGAAACTTGCATTCTTCCTTAAGCCTTTTTTGAAATTGAGTTAGAAGTCCGAATTGACGCTGACATCGAACAAATGTGTAGATCCGTTGGTTACAAACTTATAGTCATCGCAATAGTATATTGTGTGTAGATTTTCATAACATATTTTGTTTTTTCAAAACACAAGTTTAACAATGATTTTAGGGGCACAACCAAACATGTCTATTTTTTAGTCCTTTCATTTTATAAGGACACACTGTCAAACACTTTCCAAAACAACATATCAAATGTCAATAAAAATAATTGAAAAATTATGAATAAAAAGCTAACATAATTCTATAAAAGTTTTGTTTTTACTTAAAAGTGAAATTATAAACGAAAATATCACTTTCGTTTGCCCAAAGTTGAAAAACATGAAAAAATCAAATTTATTTTCTCATAAGACCCCCCAAAATAGACACCCATCTTCATGGATTCACCCTAATGTTCATATTGGGAGGAACTTATATTAAACATACCCTTTTCCATTCTTGTTCAAGTAGTTTCCCTATAAGCTCATAAAAAACTGATAATTGTTCATATCCAACATCGACCTTCTAATTAGGTAAACAAAGTTTTACTTCCCAAAACTTGCATTCTTCCTTAAGCCTTTTTTGACATTGAGTTAGAAGTCCTAATTGACGCTAACATCGACCAAATGTTGATAGTTGAGACTTTACATCTACACTAGCATCCTCAAATAGAATCGATTATCATGACATGGAAATGAATTGTATTTCCTTACAAAACTACCTCAAGTCATGTAACTGCCATATGCAACCACCTAAAGTGCTATATATGGGTTTTGCACTACAATCTAGTAATTTTCCATATTTGGTGAACTGTTTTACTGTTGTTACAATTGACACCTTTTCTATTACACTTAGCACCTTTGAAATATCCTTACTTCAGAACCAAATAAAACCATGGAAAGATTCAATCGCTTGATATCGTAGAGGTACAACTTTCTCATTGTTGGGTGGATCTGCCCATACAAAATGAGTAACTGTATTGTATGCACAAGTGATAAGTTTCAACAGAGTTGGGGGTTGGGATCAGTCTCGCCCACTTGGATAAAAATGGGTACATTATCAAACATACCACTCTCCCCTTTCCTCAATCTTACTCGGCCCAATTGTTCCACAATATTTTAAGCTAAAATGAACCTGTTTTGTTACAAAAAAATAGAATTGCTACCAAGAGGGGAAGTGTTAGATATGAAGATTGAGCCTCAAATACTCGATGAGGAGACCCCATCATCCAAGTAGTAAAACCCCACATAGTATAAGTTTTAAGCGAGGAAAATTTATACATGAGTGAAAAGGAAAGAATGGACATCTACAAATTGATGAAGCAGAACCATTTGCTTCACATATTATTGAATTGTTAAGTCAAATTGGATATTCTCTTATTATTTCATGCAAGTAGAGAATATTGTAATTGCTTGGGTTTTGGTAATTGTACCATAACAATTACAATTTTTTAAGCTAATATTTTGCAGAAATATTTGTCGATTTTCCTAATTTTTTGCAATCCTTATTCTTATTGTAGAAATACCTTTTGATTCCCTTTGTCCTGATATCAAGTTTCTAACAACTCTGAGGGTCAGAGCCTCTATTGCAGTCGATGCAAGTCAGAGAGTCCAAGTGTGGCAATCAACATGCATGCATCTGACAATCTGTATGCATCCGTATCATAGTGTCTCTCTTCTTGCTGCCACCACTCTTTCTTTTTGTCACACAATGAAGAAGATACTTTACATGGTCTTCAAAACTTATAGTCCCTCTGATTTCAACTTCTAACACCAGCTTCCTGCTCTTCTCCTCTAGCTCCCACTCTCCTGCAACTCATGTACAATTAGAATCCCTGGAATATTTGCAATTGGAGGTGGGGGCTCATCGTCTATGGTGACCACTAAATCTTATATTATCCACTAACTCCTTGCAATCCCACTCATGCATTTATTTATTCTATTTAAATAGATACAGGTGGTGTAATTTATTGCAGGCCCACGATGGGTCAGTGTTGTTGGACGACTCTATGACTCTAACCGGTGAGAAGACCGCTATTCCTAATAACAATTCAGTAAGGGGCTTCAAGGTGATTGGTAGCATAATGATCAAAGTCGAGAATGCTTGCAGTGGAATTGTTTCCTGTGTAGACATTCTCGCTATTGTTGCGCGTGATTCCATTATTGAAGTAAGCTCTGTTGTACTTTTTATTGTTTTGGATTTTTTTTAGAATTGAAGCTATCTTATTATATCATATGAAGTAATTATGAATATATATGTTATGAAATTATTAATTACAAGTTGGGTGGACCTTCATGGACGGTGATGTTGGGGAGGCAAGACTAGACAACTGCAAGTTTAAGCACTGCAAACAATAACATTCCACCTCCAACGTCCAATCTAAGCATCTTCATCACACTATTCCAAGCGCAGGGGCTCTCCACAATGGAAATGATTACACTTGTTGGTAATATTATTTGTCATTAAGTTTGGAAATGGTTTTGTATAAGTAAAATTATTAAAATCAACAAAGATTATGAGACTAGTTATACCTTTATATCTATGTGACTGGTTGTGACCACTGAAAATGATAACTATCTATGTTTGATTGCATAAACTGACGGTTTCATCTTCCCAGTGCGGGAGCTAATCCCGCCCAACTGAGTAGCCCCACTAGTTCAACCTAGGTAGTAACGATATAATGTTCCATAGTGCTTAGTGAGTTCAAGGTCTCTGGTTCTATCAAGGGTATTTATATATTTCTCTAGCTATGTTTTTATATAGGTTTTAGGGTATTCAAGTTCTATGTATGACTGTCTCACAATCCTACTAGCCCCTCAAAGCAACCAGGGGGCCACACCAAGTATCCAAGCCCAACAATAATGACTAGATCACTACTTGCTACTCTTGTATTGACTAACGACATAAATATGGGAATCGATATTAGAGTTTGTTGGCAGATGCCTTTAACCCTTAACTTTATAAATAAAGCAATATATGACTTTCTTTTTTATCCTGATTGAATCTCCTTGAAAATTAGTATATGGATGCATTTAAAATAATAGACAAGTCAATTTGATTCCATAGATAGGGGTTTACAACAAAAACAATAATTTTAATTCCTTCTGGTTAACAAAGTTTCTCTTAATAAGTGGAGGTAATGGTAATGGTTTTTACCAGCATGAGAGCAAATATTTTTCTGATTCACAATATTATTTTCAAGTCAATAGTCAATACTTGAAGAACGAGCTGAACTTAATTTTGTTTCCCTTTTTGCAGAGGGTAAGTCAGAAAGTATTTGACTACACTGAAAGTAATCTTGTTTTGCTTTACAAGTTGAAGGTAATTTTGTTTCCCTTTTTGTACAGGGTAAGTTGCACTGAAATTTCAAGCTCCATAGTGGTAACATTTTCTTTGAGGAAGTTTTGTAATCAAATTAAATTTTTTAAATTCTATGAAGTAATAAACACTATCAAAACTGTATGACATTGTAAATTTTCACTTACAAAATACTTAAATACTATAAATAAACCAAACGAAAACATAGTACCCATCTTCAACAAACTATAAATAAATCAACTTATTCTAAATATATAACATATAACTTGTAAGATTATTAAACTTAACATTTGAAGTGCACTTCTCACCCTTGGTTTTAAGAAACACAATGGGAGTGCAACTTCTCATAGTTTTAAATTTCATTACTCACATTTTATACATTTTTGCTAAAACTCACAATAGGAGTGCAACTTCTCATAGTTTTAAATCTCATTAATCACATTTTATACATTTTTTATAAAACTCACTGTTTATACATTTTGCTATAATTGGATAATATATACTTTCTATATTAAAAAATATTTGTTCAAAATTAGACCAATAAAATTTAAATAATAAAAATATATTGTCAATTTCATAATGCATGATAACTTCTTTGAATTATACGACACTATAACATGTATGACAGTGGACCATACCAGATGAAATGGTATAAAATACTATCATAATTACAATTTAAGGTAATATATTATGTGAAGTACAAGTCAAAGTTAGACAGAATTTGAAGTGAAGGACAAGTTTAATGTTAACGACATCATACAACAGCCTATTCTATCCAATTTCTTTTCATAATGCCGCTGGTCGGTTGAGTGCCCACTGACCATTTCTGATTTGATTATTTTCCCTTTCAAATCGTGCTAAAAACGGACCACCATCATGTCTAGGTAAGGGACCTCCTGCTTCTATGTTGCTCAGAAAATCACTTCTTCCATTTCCTCATCCACCATAGGAATTCCCGCCTCGTCTTCTTGTTGCATCATTACTGAAGCCATCTCCATCAGTAAATGAACGTTTCTTCCTCACAGATACTTGACGCTGACCCATTGGAATAGGGGTTTCCTGAACTGCAGCTTGGACTGAAGCTGCTTCCTCGAATTCAATAAAAGCTTAACTGGCTCCACCTCCTTGGGGACTTTGAACTTGAACCCCAGAAGGCTTAATCGCTCCAAACTTCTTAAACTCTGCCTCAACCTAAGCAGGAGTTATATTCGCATGTAAGCTGCTAACAAAAACTGAGTACCCAATTCCTTCTTCAGTGTTTTTGTCTGTCATATTGACAGAAGTGGGTCCTAATGACTTATTTGCAGAATATGACTTTGCCGCAATTGAAGTGGAATTAGGTACTTCAATTTGCGCAGAACTTACATCCTTAGCAGTATCTGGAATTTCTTGAATAGGCGCAGGTGGACCTTCAATGTGAACTTGTTCAATTGCACATACTTTCTGAAACTGGCCAGCTAAGGTTTTTGGGTCTTCCCTCTTCGGCACTTCTACCTTCTGAACAAGGATAGTTGAGCAGATTCTAGGTGGTCTCACACACAAGCCACTTATCTATGATATAAATGCTCCAAACTTATTTATTGCCTTTATGGAATTTGGAACTTATGTACTACTCTATGGCCTCACAATAGGTCTGCTTGAAGTAAGTATCCTTTCCAGCCTGTATAATGCTTAAACATTGAAGTAACTAGTCTGATTTTGTCTTATCCTGCGTTACTGGTTTCATATAAACCCTGGTATAATATATATCAAACTGGTGTTTTCAGCGTTTCTACTCCTGATAAGCAATGCAAGGAATCAGAAATGATTCCAATTTTTTGTTTTCTTCTCTTTCTTTCTTTTATGTGCGTTTTCCATATTTGACTCATGCATCCTCTGGTCCTTCATCAGATGCTGGAATTGGCTACTCTTCAAGATTTTGCTTTCAAATCTCATTAGTTTGAGTTAGCATTGTTTCCAAAAGTAAATTCTTGCTCTGCTAAAAATGGAAACACTATAAACCCAATAAGCTGCACTCCTTGAATGATTGAGTTCCTCCGCTTATGAGGGTAGTTTGTTACTGCACAATACCACATGCTATGAGGTAGTTTGTTACTGCACAATACTACATGCTAGCGAATAGGTCAATTCATCATCAGTTTGCTAGAATTTTGTGTTACCTAGACCTATACCAATTTAAATATACTTCAAAAAAATTGAAAAAAATAAATTACATATTTCTACATTCATTGTATAACTAATTTAAATTTATATTGCAAAAGATAGATGGTTGTCATTGTTCTCCAAATCAAAAATCAGACTTTCTTTTGTATTGGTCTCTGGATTTTTGAGAAAGCAAAGATTTTATAAAGTATAGATCATTGAATATGCATTTCCAATCTGTTGTTTATGTTGAGCACGTTCAGTCATGAGGCATTGAGCATTCACTTCTCAAAAGGTCTTCTTGGTTGGTTGGCTCAGTTATTTCTGTTACTTTTGTCATTATATGTACTTAGTGGTGGAGAAGCTCCAATTTTAGACCAGGTTGCATATGGGGGCTATGATTTTGTAGGCATAGCTCTTTCTGTTTCAGCACGGATTCTCTAGAGTTATTCATATTATGTCGTGATGCCGTGGATGTGCTTTTGCATGGGAATTTATGTAAATGAATGGAATATATGGCAGGAATGAAATTCTGGTCGATAGTTTAGTATCCATCTAGTTTAGTTTTGCATGTGTTTAGTGTTATTTTCAATCATTACAAAGATGAAATTTAATGCTTTTCTCTACAACAATTGACCTTTGAGACTTGTGATCAAAACCACACACAAACCAATGACAATGCATATTCTACTTGACAGACATATAATGGAAAAGGTTATTTTGCATGGGTTGATATGTGATTTTAAGTTCAGTAAAATAAATACTCACATAATTCCCAAAGAATCAATTACTTCAATAGCTACTTTAAAAAACATTAATATAAACATTAATATCTCAAAGATTTAGGGTAGTTTATAACATTCATTATAAACAAATGTTGTTTTGTTGCAAAGAACATTGAAACCCAAAGGCAGACTCCTCATTTACCTAAACTTAAACTTGCTCTAAGTTTTACAATCCTAAGAACAAGGAACATGCAGCATTGCTGCTACCCCTTGTTCACTGTTGGACCTCTAATCTTTAATAGAATCAAGGTGACCATAGCGCTACCCCTTGTTCACTGTTGGACCTCTAATCTTTAATAGAATCAAGGTGACCATAGTAGAGAATAACACAAAACATATTTTCCGAAACTTGAGGAAGGATTAAAAAGAGGACGGGAAGCCTTGGTTCACACCCTTAAGAATCTTCACATGAATGAACAATTAGTAAAATACTATAGAAGTTGGAGTACATATTGAATAGTAAAAGTTCTTTTATTTTTATATTTAAAAAAATGTGATGATGTAATCATGTTTTTAGAGATGTTTCTCAGCTCAACAAAAAGTTTCCACAAGTTGATTTTATTACTTGGTAATTGGAAAAACATTCAATTGGCTCCTAAAAATTACATATTTTGGGTAGGTTATTCTGTTGATTTGTATCCAACATTAGCTCACTTTATTTGTTCTTTGTTCTCAGTATGCTTGTGTATGAACTGATTTATTTTTGGGTAGGTTATTCAGTTGATTTGTATCCAACATTAGCTCACTTTATTTGTTCTCATTATGCTTGTGTATGAACTGATTTATTTTTGGGTGCTTGTTTTTGTTGATTTTATTATGTTTACATTGTTTGACAACTCTCAAAGGTGCATGGTGTTTACTGCCTGGGGAATTTCCAAAATGGAAAAGATCCTTCTACTCTTCTTGGTGGCCAGTGGCTTTATTTATACACACAGAATGTGGTCCATTAGTTTTTGCATTTAAACTTAGCACTAAGTAAGAATTAGACAATATGGTAATATAAAATAAATAATGGCCTATGGACATTATATTATGTTTTCATTTTATAGTTGATAGTAGCCATTCATCTAACTGTTTGTTGAGTCTTGAATGCTTTTGATACGCATTATATATGTTTTAAAAAAATTGATTCTGCTGTTTGAATACTACCTCAAAGTTGATTGTTTGAAAATCAGATAGATTTTAGTATTTACTATCCATTTTTCACGATTCTGAGGCCCTGGTAGCTTAATAACTCACTTAGTCTTGAGTGTTTTAAAATCAGATAGATTTTACTATCCATTTTTCACGATTATGAGGCCCTGGTAGCTTAATAATTCACTTTGTCTTGAGCATTATTTCATTTACCTGTGACAGTCAGAGACGTTTGATTATGTCATACGACATCAATATTCCAGTTAGACAAATGACAATGGTGACGTTTTCCTAGTAAATTTGTAATCACATCTTGTAAAAATGGGTTTTAAATTGTATGTGCAGTACATAAAAGAAGCAAGTGATTGTTTCCCTTGAAAGTTTTACTTAAAATTATTATCCTCCTCGAATCATTTATATGTGTGATAGGAGTTGTGGTCTACAACATGCTTGTAACTTATTATCAGGGCAATGATAGGATTTTTTAGGACAATTTTTTCAGAGCTGTGGGAGAAATTGTAGGAAGCTTCAAGAATGTTTGGCCATCTGCTTTAGATCCATTTTGACACAGGCCATGAAGAACCTTAGAAAATCAATATTTTATTACGTATATGAGTGTTACATATAAAGGAGATCAAAATCATTATCTACAGTTAGATAACGAGATTATTAACTAGATTTTACTAACTAATAACTGAAATAGTATTTACAATGTAATCCCAAAGGATTATTCAACATTCCCCCCTTAATCCGAAGGGACATCTGACATGCCAAGCTGCATTCTAAATTTTTCAAACTTTTCACGGCCCAATGTTTTAGTAAAGATATCTACAATTTGCTCTGAAGTAGGACAATGTGTCAAATGAATGGTTTTGGCCTCAACATGATGTCGAATCAAGTGATATCTGGTGTTGATATGTTTGGTTCGATCATGGAATTTTGGATTCTTGGCCAATTGAATTGCAAAAGTGTTGTCAACAAAGAGAGGCGTTGAAGTCATTTGTTTCTCCTACAAGTCTTCAAGTATTTTACGAAGCCAAATGATTTTTTTTGTGGCTTGATCTGCTGCAACATATTCGGCTTAAGTTGTAGAATCAGTAGGAACATATTGCTTTCGTGATCTCCATGTGATAGCTGCTGATCCAATGTTCATTAAATAACTTGAAGTAGAGACCCCATACTCTTTATCTCCATCAAAATATGAATGTGAATAACCAATAATATGAAAGTCTGAAACTTTAGAATATTTGATGCCATAAGATTGAGTGCCTTTTAAATATTTGAGCACTCGCTTTGCTGCATTCCAATGACCTTCACAGGGATGATGCATAAACCTGGAAAGTATTCTTACAGAAAACGTTATGTCAGGACAAGTAGTAGTAAGATAAATTAAACTTCCAACAAGCTTCCTGTACTTTGTTGGATCTTCAAATGTGCTACCTTCATTTCAAGTAAGATTTAGATTCTGCTCCATTGGTGTTGAAACAAGATTACAATCCTGCATACCAAATTTGTTTAATAACTCTCCAACATATTTTTTTTGAGAGATGAAAATGTGCTTTGGTTTTTTATCTACTTCAATTCCTAAATAATAATGCAATAATCCCAAATCTGTCATATCAAAAACCTTTCTCAACTCTCTTTTGATAGATACTATATAATCATCATTATTTCGTGTGATAAGCAAATCATCCACATAGACAACTAGATATACAACCGATCTTCCAACTTTCTTAACAAATAAAGTTGCATCATCTAGATTGAAGTGCTTATAATTCAATTTGAGAAGATGTTCAATTAAAGTTTCATACCAAGCTCGGGGTGCTTGCTTCAAACCATATAAAGATTTGACTAATTTGCATACCTTTTGTTCTTGACCTTTGATAGAAAATCCTTCAGGATGATCCATATACACATCTTCTTTTAAGTCTCCATTCAAAAAGGCGGTTTTAACATCCATATGATGGATTTTCCATCCTTTTTGTGCTGCTAATGAAAACAAAGTTTGAATGGTGCCCCATTTAACTGTAGGAGAAAATGTTTCTATGTAATCAATACCTTCTTTCTGTGCATACCCTTTTGCTACAAGTCCCACTTTGTGTTTTATATATCCACTTATATCCAATCAGTTTAGTTCCAATGGAGGGTTCACCAACCTCCAAGTTCCATTTTTTATGAGAGCATCATACTCTCTTTGCATTGCACTTTTTCATACATCACTATTTACTATTTATTGAAAATATGTAGGTTCATCAAACACATGAAATTTTAATTCACAGTCTAGTGTTACAAAATCATCATACCTTTTTGGAAATGTCTTAGTCCATATTGATCTACGAACTTCTTGTTGTGGTGTTCGCTCTGTTTCTTCTTTAAGAGCAGGTTCTGCATTATCTATGATACTTAATTTATCCATTCCATTAACAATATCATCAACTATCTCATCTTCTATTTCATCAACTTGTGCATTAGAATCATCAACTGGTGCATTAAAAGGAAATTCCAAAACTTGACTTAGAACAGGAATCCCCCCTTCAATATTTGGAAGTTCATTATCCATTTCATGATAGATTTTTTTAGAATGAAATCTATCAAGTTGAGCAAGTTTTTTATCAATAGTGAGTGCATCTTTCTCAAATTCAAGAAATATAACATCTCTAGAAACAGTAAACTTCCGGTTATCTTCATCATACAACCTATAAGCTTTAGAAGTATTAGAATATCCCCAAAAAATACACTTCCGACTTCTTACTCCCAATTTATGTCTTTGTTGCTCAAGAATCAAAGCATAACATGTGGAACCGAAAATTCTAAAATGCTTGACAGCTGGAAGATGATCATTCCACATTTCATAAGGTGTTTTGTTTTGTACTGCAGCAGAAGGACATCTATTCTTAATGTAGACAGCACAAAGAACTGCCTCTCCCCAAAATATTAACTTGACATTTTTAAAAAACATCATTGATCTTACCATATTCAAGAGTGTCCTATTCATACGTTCTGCCACACCATTTTGCTGTGGATCACAAGGAACACTTGTTTGATGTTTAATACCGAGTCTCCTACAAATATTTTTCAAAATATTGAAATGTATATTCACCACTGTTATCAGTTTGAAGGGTTCCAATACTGAGTTGAGCTTCATTTTTGTTCGAATATAATCTGCCGGGATTATATTATAAATAAATAAATAAATAGAAATATGAATAGTTGCATAGGAAGGTGAAAAGGCTGGTTCTCAACCGCCACATGAAATGTATAAATGTATGATATGCCAATGGAATAGAATCAAATCGGGATTTATTACCTATCAGTGGTATCAGAGCACTGCTGTAACTCCTGCCTGGCTGCATTCCAGTCCTGGCATTTTGCCTGCTCCGTTAGTCTGCCAGTCGCATGCATTGTATGCTTTATTTTCTTGGAGACCTGCCTAACCCTAATTTGTAACCACGCTCTCTCTTCTTACTGTTCCATTCATCATTCTGTTGTGGGTGCTTCTTGCTATGTGGTGAGAACTGTGGAGATCTGTGAGTTTATATCTGCGTTGATGCTGCATGAAGGCACTCCTTTAATGCTGCGTGAAGGCACTCTTGTGTGACTGCGTTGTCTCATAAATGTGAACCCTAATTTTTTGTTGACTGTTGCGTTTTTGGAATTGCTGTGAATTCCTTCCTGGTTGAGTGTTTGTTGTGTGTTGAGCTTGACGCAGTGACCATTACATGTGAATATTGATGGTGTTTGTGCCCTCTTTCTCAATGCATGGAGAAAACTTCAGTGAAGAAGATGATAATATTTTCTGAAGAAATAATTTTTTACTCAGTCACGTGAAGGCACAGCCATGACTCTCTCCTTGAATTTTAAAGCCAGTTTTCTTCTGCGTATTAAGTATTGTGTCATTTTTGTCAAACGCTGCTTATTCTTGTGTACAAGAAATTTCGGCCAATATTGCAAAAATTTGTCAATTGTTTCCAATGTTTTTTCATAATTCCTTTCCCATAAACTTTTTGGCATATGAGCTCTTTCAATTGACTACATATACAAGTAAAGCACCCCCTCATGTTCCCGAATAGTCACATACAGGCTGTTGGCAAGTGGGCATGAGCTCCGGTTGCTGCCTGCGTTTGAGACTGCGCAGTTGAAGAGAACTGTATCTCTTCACAACATAATGTATGCTGACATACATTGAAGACCAGCGTGGAGAGACGTGACCTCTGGCGCCGATTTTCTAAAGAGATATGACCTTCTGTTGAGTTTATATTGAGCGTGGACTGTATATGTTGAAGGTTGATATATGTAGAAAGTCTGAAGGCGTTGTGGAACACTCCTTTGAGGACTGACGATTTGAGACTGCGTGACTGCTGAAGACTGCATTGTGCTCTCTTCTCATAGGCGTAAACCCTAATCCTTTGCATGAAGACTTAAACTGTAATTTATTTGAAGCAAGGTGACGGAAGACCGTTGGTGGAGACTCACGTTCTCACACATTTGCGTGGAGAAGCTGTTGAGTATTCAAGACATGAAGATGGAGTCCATCCAGACTTGGAGTTGTCTCTGGTGCGTGTGAAGACCGTTGTTGCGATCGGTTTGAATCATTGATATTGTTGTTGCTGGAGAGAGATATTCACGCCCTCATGAAGCTCGTTCAGCCCTAATTTTTACCCTAATTTCTGCCCTAAATCTATGCCTTGGAGAATGAATGAAATGTCTGCAAATTTTTTCATATTTATGAACGGTGTGGCTGAATGGTGAGGCTATTGTATGAGCCTGAGATCGTGGAGTATATGCGCTGCATGGAGTCTGTAATTTCCATTTATGTTGCTGCTTCACCTCTGGCTCTGATTTTCTGAAGAGACGTGACCTTCTGATGAGTATATATGTTGCATTGATATCTCTTGAAAAGTTGTATTCTCCATTGTGAAAACAGCCTATTTCTCTGCGTGTAACTCCACCATATATAAGATGCAAAGTCTGGTGTGTCTGCAAAGTCTGGTGCGTCTGCTGAGTCTATTTCTTGGAAGTGCATAAAACCTAATTTATGCCCTAATTCCTATGCCTGGAGTTTTCCACCTGTTATGCCTTGATTCCAAAGGAGCAAAGAAACAAGCTTGGTGCTCGAAGCAGAAAATGTATTTTCCTGGGGTACGAAGAATACTCCAAGGCATACCGTCTATATGATGAGGTAAACAAGAAATTTGTTATTTCCAGAGATGTCATTTTTCTTGAAACTAATAAAAATGACCATTCCATTGAGAGACAGCTTGATCATTTGGAAAGTTATCCTCATTCAAAGACATATTCTGAAAATGAATATGAAATTCCAAACTTTGAAGGGGGGATTCCTATTCTGGATCAACCTTTGGAATTTCCATATGAAGCACCAACTCCCCCGCATGAAGAAGTTCCTGCTACTTCACTTGAACAAGAGGTTCAACTGGATGATGTGATTGAGAGAATTGAAAGACTCTCAATCAATGATGAAGCACCACCAGCTGATCAACCAGGACCATCACGGAAGATTCCTAAATGGGCCACAAAGACACTTGAAAGTGTCCATCCAGATGAAGTTGGAAAGACAGGAACAAGAAGTTCGAAAAGACATGGAGGAGAAGCAGATAATTCAGGTGATGACATGGATGTATCATTTGATTGTGAATTTAATTTATCTGCTAACTTTGAACCAACTTCCTTTGAAGAAGCTTCTACTCGAGTTGAGTGGAAAGAAGCTATGCAGAATGAGTATGATGCACTCATAAAGAATGGAACTTGGAAGCTGGTTGACCCTCTAGTTGGAACCAAACCAATTGGATGCAAGTGGGTGTACAAGAACAAATACAGATCAGATGGCTCACTTGACAAGCACAAAGCGAGGCTAGTAGCAAAAGGCTATGCACAGAAGGAAGGAATTGACTATCAAGAAACGTTCTCCCCTACAGCAAAATGGGCTACCATCCGTACCTTACTCTCTTTAGCTGCTCAGAAAGGGTGGAAAGTTCATCAGATGGATGTGAAGACTGCTTTCTTGAATGGAGACTTGAAAGACAATGTCTTCATGTCTCAGCCAAAAGGCTTTTTT
>LPNX011102010.1:566591-637025 GCA_001517045.1 Pseudotsuga menziesii | reverse complement strand
CTGACTCTGTCATATGCTTTAGATAGATCAATCTTGATCATGACAGCTTTTATGGATTTAACATGCATTGAATGCATACCCTCCTGAATAACACCAACCACATCATGAATCTGCCTACCCGGCAGAAAACCAAACTGTTCTCCAGAGATATACCTACTCAATACCTTTCTGATTCTAATCGAAATGATCTTGCCAATAATTTTATAAACAAAATTACACAAAGATATAGGCCGAAAATCCTCAAAAGATGAAGGGCTGTCAACCTTAGGAATAAGGGCAAGAAAGGTTGAATTAAAAACAGCTGGGATCTTGCCACTTATCCTGGACAATTCAATTACTCTTAAGAGATCTTCACCCAAAACATCAAACAAGCATCTGTACACCTCAACAGGGATACCGTCCGGACCAGGACTCTTATCATTTTTGCTGATGTTTAAGATATGCTGAATATCTTGAAGGGTAATAGCTTACATAAGCTCAGCATTATCATCCTCAGTAACAGAAGTAGGAAAATTACCAGCACTAAGAACAATTTCTGGAAGATGAAGATCATCTTCTTCTTTAAATAGACTTTCAAAGTGCTGAATCCCAGCTTCTGCTATAGCCTCAAAACCTTCCACAAGATTTCCAGAATCATCAAAAAGTTTCCAAATTGAGTTACGACATTTCCTATGGGCAGAAAATTTATGAAAGAAAGGAGTATTATCATCTCCACAACGCAACCATAAAACCCTACTTTTCTGACGAGCCTCCTTTTCCTTAAAAAGAAGAATAGCCTGCTTGCGAGATTCTATTTCAGTCAATAGATCCTTATCAACTGCTGATAGAATACCAGAAGAATGACTATCATGAAAGATTTTTAACTCAAATTCAATATCAACCAAGTCTTTTATATTCTGAGATTTTTTATTCAGAGACCATTTGATAGAAAATTCTTTTATGCGTTTTAGATTCGCACAAAATTGAGCCTCAGGAGATAAGGCAGATCTATCATCAAAGTGAACCCAAGAATTTTTTAAGGCATAAACCAAATCAATATGATCCAGCCAGCCTGCATTAAACTTGAAAGGACTATGGGCCTTGAAGTGCTAAGAGGAAATTTGCAAAAAACCAGGTTGATGGTCAGAAACACCTCCACAACCTATCCATTGTTTAAGGAGGAAATCGCAATCTAGGAAGTCATCCGAGACTAATAGATGGTCCAATATTTTACAAATACCTTCTTCACCAGCTCTGCGATTACTCCAGGTAGGAATTGAAACCAATGGATTGATGTCAACTAACCCCATATTCTCCAATAGATTATGGAAAAAATTAGATAAAGGATCAATTTGAGCATGAACCCCCCAAATTTCAGAGAGACCCATGGAGAAATTAAGATCTCCTCCAAAGACTAAATAAGGAGACAAGAGACTATCCAACTTGCTCAGATTGTTCCAGAAAGATTCCCTATCAAGATAGGGCGCATATAAATTTACAAAGGATATTTCTTTTTGTAAATCATAATAAAAAAAAACAGCACACAACCCTGCTTTTAATGCCCATGCATTAATAAAAAGAAAATTACAAGACTTCCATCCTACAATCAGTCCACCTGATCTGCCCATAGCATCCACCGATATGAACTGCCATCCATGAATCATCAGTTCCAATTCATGAACCAATACATCCCCCTCAATCATTGTTTCTTGAATAAAAAGAACATCAACAAAGTGAAGATCTATAAGCCTTTTGACTGCTAGTTTCTTGGGAAGACTAGCCAAACCCCTAACATTTAAGGACAAAAGGATCATATGGGAACTTGAGTGAGGGAAGATGCTCTAAGCACCCCAACACCTCTCCAATCAGATTTCACTAATTGGGTATCCCCGGTCAGACCTTCCTCAACTTCAGTAATCCCAATTTTATTTTTGACAATCCTAGAAATATCCTGAGTAGATTTAGTACTTGAACGAAGAAAATACCCCTTGCTAACAACTGCCTTACAAGGAGATACAAAACCAAGATCCTTCAAAGATGAATTTGGAGCAGATGAGTATAAAGCCTCAGAAGTAAGATTCAGAAATAAATTCTCATCCAAGGTATTAGATAAACTTATCTGTTTAAGATTGGCTAAAGGGTCAGAATCAAGAGAAACAGACTGAACATCCAAGTTCTCATCCACAGACTTGCCAACCTCGGCAATCGACTGATTCTCAACTGAATTGGCTTTATCCAAAGTTTCAACCACTGAGATCCATGCCTTAGCACAGGGCTGATTCCAATCTTTTTTGACTCTCCAAATTTTAGAAGAAGACTGCTTTTTAAAGGATAGGGAACAATCATTTGCCAAATGTCCGAGACCATGACATCGATAACATCTAAAGGGGAGTCCCAAGTAATCCAAAGGCTGAAAGAAATCTTGGTTACCTGTTTTAATGACCAATTCAGGAGGTAGACCCAAATGAAAATCTAACAGGACAAGGACCCGGCCTATACAGCAGACCCCAGATTGTAAATAGGAGAAATCAGTCTCCAGATGGGTTCCCAGAGTATTCCCAACAAGTCTGAAGAAATCCACAGACCAGAATTTAAAAGGCAGATGTGGAAGTTTGACCCAAACAGGAACATGGTCATACCTTTCCTTACGGGGATCAAATAAAGGGGTCCACCTCTTGATAAGAAGAGCAACATTATCCCATTTCCAAACACCAGCAAGAATCCTATCAGAATCATCAGCAGAAGAAAATTTAAATGCTATCCATCCCCGTGGAAGCATATAAATCTCAGGAATAGAACTGATAATCCCATTCCAAACCCTAACAATCCACCCATGAAGAGTATCTGCATTATAGTTCCGCCTTCCAAACCTCCTAACCAAAGTCACAGCATTAGTAAGAACAATGTCATTTAATAGCACATCTTCCCCCAATGTCATTAAGATTGGATTTATTTTCTTGATAGGTTTAGGGATCCTCTTCTTAGGCTTAGATGGACCAATTTGACCAGAAAAATGATGCTCAGAATCCAATTCATCAGGATTAACATCAGAAACCAAATCATTAACAGGATTCAAAGATATATGATTTTTAACATCAGAAAAGGAAGCAAATCCCAAATCTACACTCTTACAAGCCTCTTGAACCATCCCCTCCGCCTGAGTAACCGGGTAGCTAGGCTTATCAGAATGATAATCAAAAGAATTCCCACATGCCTTTTCACAACTTTGAAAACCCATCGAATCCAAAAGATGACCCTGTTTAGGAGAAGAATGTAATATCCCATCCAAATAGCTAGTCCCAGGCTTCTGACCAGCAGGTAAAGGATTCTCACATCCCCTTACGCATAGAGAAGTATGGCAATGTTCCTCCAAATCAGAAAGCTGAGTCCCATCCTCAACCAAAACACACTTTCCAGATGGCTGAGAGTTATGGGAAGACACATCCCTAAGACCCAAGACCCTCTTAAAAGAGTAATCCCCAACAGCAGAAATATCTGCTCCTATATTCATTTGAGAGCAAAGTGACCTACCCACAGGATCAGAAACAGTCGGGCAAGGAAGAATTGGGTTTGACAAAAGTATCCCATCCATACCAGCATCATTCAAGCATTCCGGAGGAGAAGAAACTCTGTCCAAATGTTCATCCCTACCAATGTCAGTCCCCAAAACATCCAGATTAAATGGAAGATATGTAGCAGAGATCCTCTTCTCCACTCCAATGCCCTGCTTGGAGCATTTCAAATGTCCTGGCGGAGTGTGGGCCAAAGATTTGATCGCTCGCAATGACATATTATAGCACAAAAACCCCCAGATAAAGCCGGACAGCGAGCTATGTAAACAAAGCTAGAAAGATAACACACAACACAATGACACCAGAAGTCCTAGCAATCCAAAATGGAGGCCCCAGGAAACCTAGAAAGGTAAAAAAATAACAAGATTCACTCGTCTCATCCAATACTGAAAGAAAATCAGCTAGAGGAACCCGCATTGGCCCCTGAGAGTGCGTCACACAGTACCTTCGCCACAGATATTCAACCAAAATCCCATCACCCGAATACCCAGAATCAGATAAACAGATTCAAACGAATGCAATACACAGAAACTACTGCAATGAACAAGCAGGAAGCTCAAAATTGACTAGCATGAAGCCTTATCCTTAGGCCAAAAATCCAATAAGCCAATATCCAAAAAAGGCTGTGATCGCTTATAACCCCAAGCCCATACAGGAGTCTAATAACACTGCTTGTAATTATAATTATCTGATGCAATGAATACTAAGGAGAGCCGAGCATACCTGGATAAAAGCTTGGATAACAACAAACAGACCACCCTGGTGCTGAAATCCACCACCACAAGAGAAGGCCCAAGATCATAAATACCACCTGCGCAATCCAGAAGGGCCTTCACCTATCCCAAAACTACCAGCAAAAGCCGATACAGCCTACCCCTGCTGCTCAAAACAACAAGGCCAAGAGCAATAACCTTCACCTGTCTCTCAAAACTGCGCTAAAGGCTTCAATCACCAACAGCTAGATGCACAAAACCACCTCAAGCAAACTAAGGCAACCAATGAAAGCCTGGAAAGCCAACTCCCGAGATACAAAACCAAAAAAATATCCAAGGGCCAAAACGAACTGCTCCTGTACCTCAAGAACCAGAGACAGCCTGTTAAAGCCTAGAACCGAGACTACCTTACCTGAACTTTGGGCAACGAGGGTATGGAATAAACCTCTAGATCAATTGGAAACAACCAAGGCCTCAATCGCAACAGGAAAAATCGCACCCACATTCAATATCCAGAGAAAGCATAAACCCAAACCAGTAAAACTGTAAGGGAGCAGATGAAACCGAATATCAAGCCCAAATCAAATAGAGACACCGTGCCCACACTCCGCCTGATAAGAGGATCACAACTGTCCAAAATGCATCTCACGCATCGCATCAACCAAAATATCCAATACAGTAAACTCGCTCACACCAAAAATCAAGCAGAAACTATAGAGGATAACAGGCGAATAGACAGCTCCAAAGAAAAGAAGCATCGACAGTATAATAAAACAATCATACCATCGCATGAAAAAACACAGGGTCACCAGAATCAAGGAAGAAACAGGTCAACAGCCAAAATTACCTACCGGAAGCTTGAAGAGACGATCAAGAAACTTCATACCTTCATCTTAATCTACGCCCACTCCAAGAAAGTCAGTCTTTCGTGGGAAACCAGAGCCAAAACTGTCATCTCCTACACCTCACGCTACCAAAACAACCTGTTTAAGTCTGGAGAGCCTTCACCAGAGCTATCAATTCCTGCGGAAGCCGAGAGCCAAAACGGGCTGCTTCAACATCGCAACTATCAAAAAGCCAGCCTGAGAAAAACCTAGACAGCCTTCACCAGGACTTTAAAATCCTACGAAAATCAAGAACCGAGACGGCGTAACCTGAGCCGTAGACTGCGGAAGAAAGGTTACAAGAAACCTCCAAGTCGACGCAGAATCCAGCCAAAACAATTAACCAAAACCACAGAAAATTCAGACTCCAGAGGAGCCACACGCCCTGACCAGTCTGAAGGTTAATGAAGCCGAAAACATAGCCAAAACCCATAGAAAAATAGGTGCCAATACTCCGCCAGCATAATGGCCAAAATGCTACACTCTCGTCGCGGCAACAAAAACCAAATACAATGCCTCGCTCACACCATAATACCATGCATTAACTACTGTGAATAACGTGGCAACAAGACAACACCAATGATTAAAGGCGTCGACAGAATAATAAAAATTACAATCATACCCTCGCACGGAACAATAAACACAGTGGACACCAGAAACGAGGATAAGCAGATCAACGGCCACGATTACAGCTCATAACAATCAAGAAACTCCATTAAAACTGCATAAGAACCTTCGCCCGCTCCAAGAACCTTCGCCCTCATAGCATCATCATCAGGAAGACATTAGCAAATTATGGCAGAGCAGGTTGTGTTGTTGCCTTGTTACACTTTTCTTCATGCTTAGGAGATGGATTACTTGATAATCACTTTCTTTGAGAAAGTAGTTTTTATTTTTCCATTTCATAAAAGATGAGACAATTAAGTATGCCAAATAACAACAATAGAAGGTGAATGGGACTTTAAAAAAATGGAAATTGAGGAATTGATCGAGATTATGGTTGAAAATGTTGGTGATAGTTCACATAAATATTGTAGGGCATCAGTGAGGCTAAAATGTACAACCAACTATTCATAGACTAAAGTAAAGTTAGTCTATCAAAGAAGATTAGGATAAATATCTAAAAACCATAGTTAAAAGAAGATACTAAAAGGTTAAGAGTATAAGAGAAATGCCAAAAAATTGAAAACATGGAAAATACAAAACAAAGGATGTCAAATCATTTTGGAGCTATCCGTCAACACTAAGTGAGTGGATTGGGAAGTGAACCCTCATTGGAGTCATCAATCTATGAAGGGGGCAATGCACTATTAAATAATTTCCAGAGGAGAGTATTTGAGACAAAGAGAGCCTCACTGCATGATCCTGGGAGGGTAAGGAGGTTCAACCCCTCTAGCATCCTTGTAACAAAAAATTATTTATGCTCTCTATATTTCAATGATAAAGGTCAGCTGACCAACCCCAAGGAGTATATACACTAGTACAAAATGAGGAATTAGTGACTACGTGATTAAAAAATCTAGTCACCGCAGTTTTTTCAAGTGATTTACTACTAAATATGAGCAATTTTGAGTGACCCAACTATAAACGACTAATTTAGTCACGAGTTAACAAATATGACTAGATAATAAGTGATAGAGTTAAAAATGACTAATGTAAACGACTAATTTAGTCACGACATAAAAAATGACTAGCTACAAGAATATGAATTAGTCATTTATGTTAGTAATTTTTAATTATGTCACTCCTACAATATTGGAAAATTTCAATTGTGACAATGAAGTGTTGCAATTTAGTAAATTTTGTAAATTGTCTAACTTCTATCTCCGACCATGTGTAGGTTAACAATTCTAAATCCAAAATGGAATTTGTGGGGCTAGGAATATTTAGTGTTTTTCCCACGTGGGGATAATGTTAGGGTTTTGTGGATTATTGCAGATGATGTGCTTTAGTTAAATGAAACCATGAACTAGGTTGGAAGCTCGATTTTATCATGAAATTAAGACTCTGGCGGGAAGGAGTCTGCCAAAGAGGAAATTGACGCTTCACTTTAGATAATATTTAGAGAATGGAGGCTTCTTGTTTATACCTCATATCATCTTTACACAATCAATTTTTATTCAACAACAAACCCTTGGTCGTGTATTCAAAACCTTGTATTACCGAGACATGATCGTACTTTAGGTAACAATTCTTTCCCTTGTTGCTTTAGTTTGATTTTCTCATGAAATTGAGACTCTGGCAGGAAGGGGTCAACCGTAGAGGTAATTGCGGCTTCACTTCAGATAATATTTAGAGAATGGAGGATTCTTGTTTATACCTCATATCATCTTTACATGATCAATTTTTATTCAACAACAATCCCTTGGGTGTGTATTCAAAACCTCACATTGAATACCTAGACATGATCGTGCTTCAAGTAACAATTCCTACCCTTGTTGCTTCATTTTCATCCATTTATAAGCCTTTTTGTACTTTGCAAATTTAGATGAGAAAACCCTATGTGAAGCGTTTGGAATTTTTTTATCCCCAATTTAATCCCCATGTGGGTGTTTAACTTTGTTTAATAGTTTTAATGGTTTTTTGGGGGTTTGAAAGTATTTTTTTTCCATTTGCACAAAAACAACTTTCTTGGGTTGAGGTAAAAGATGTTGAATTCATGATGAACATCGATAGTGTGGAAGTGGATTGATTTATTTTATTTTACTTTTTAAAGGAGGATTTTTTTTCCATGGGAGAAGGATACATTTCTTACATGGTGTTATGACATGCTGGATGATTTCCCCAACTATATGCCCTATTACATGAACAATATTATCAATAGATTTCATAGATTTGGCACAAATTAAAATTCTGCATAGTTCTTGTATACGAATGGGTATAGGAAGACTGGTGTGGAAAAATTCCATAGTAGATACAAGATCCAATCCTTGGATGAAAGGAAATATCATAGGAATGTTGGATGGAGAGAGAACTATCATCACTCAAACTGTAGACAATAGTATAGTGGATGAAGGGATCACATTTTTTATGCTAGCAAGGGACATTTTATGGGACGGTATAAAATTCATAGCAGGTCATCTTGTTTTACCATCACAAGGATTCAAGGTCCAAGGATGTGGATACGCAATTAGTGTGTTTTTTTCATGCTTAAAAGTATATGTATTTAACCTATGGAACCTTGAAAGGAAATTTATTATCTTCACTCAATTTCGAAAGAATAATAGGTAGGTTTTTTTCAAGAAAGGTATTATAGGTAGGTTAGTTTACAATATTACCCATTTTAATGAAGTTGTATTTTTTTTATACTATGATTAAATAGGTAATATTATCATTGAGTAAATTTTCACTATTCCTATGCTTCTCAATGAGTAAGTAATTGATTAATGATAAACTAACAATAAAATAAAAACTATGTATTCACTTAATCAATCCTTTATCTTTAATACCAAACTGGAAATCCTAAGAAAAACAAAGATATAGTTTGAGCTCGACGATTCAAACTTAGGATCTTATACAATCATGGCTGGAGTGCAACCCTTCCACACCAGTCTCAGTTCCAAGGTAAGAAAAGGATTGCATTCACATTTAAGTTTGACTGAAGGTCTCATTAGGATTTTAATGGTACAAAGATCGCATTGCAATTGGAAACCCTTTTTCTGCAACCAATTAATTTTCAATAAAACTAATATTTATTTATTTTTCAATCAAGAATTGTATTTTGGGCACACGATTTCTTCATTTGATGCGAAAATTTGCAATCACAAACCCCTTTTGCTCGATGTTGCTATGTTCGCAGTCGGAGGGCTCACAAAAACCCCTGTAAATGTACCTATAAAACCCTTATCATGAAATCAGAAGCAAAGAAGAGAAACATAAATTACTTATATGTTGTCTTTGTTTTTAAGTGTAGGAAATACCATTGATTGTAGGGTTTGTGGTGGTCGCAACTCGTTGGCACAAATATACAAAATTAAGGGGTGGAAAGTGTTCAAATTCTGCCCACCAACTCCTTGTTTGTGCAAATTATATGACCCCAAAATCATCATATGCAACCTACAAAAACTAGGAATCACAATGGTAAGAGTTTGCTCACAAAGTGTTTGTCAAAATATGTGAAAGAGAAAATTTCTGTTTCTATTATACAGAGCCCAAAATTCAATTATTCTTGTGCTTTTCATTCCTCCATTTTATGGCTTTTACTTTTCCATCCCGGTTAAAAAAACATTGCTCTCAAAATAAATATTTGTGTACCTGTTTTTGTTCCTTAAGAAAGAAAAACCCCTTGGAATGTGCATCAGGTACCATATATTTTAAAAAGCTCTTTTAAATTAAAATTTATTGACTTTCCTTTTGGCATCTCTTCCTTTATTACTAATCAAGGGTTTTGTCTCTCATATATGCTCATTCTCGTCTTTGTCTTCCCAACTCAGGATTAATGATATCTAATATGATTTTTTTTCCTTCACAGGATATAGACTCAAACACAAATATTCAGAGGCTCTAGGTGTATTCTTTCATACCATGCACAAAAATAGCGTGCACAAATGGTGGAGAGAGAAAATGAAATAAATATTTATATTAACAATGTTCGAATTGTACATCTCTTGCACATGATGAACCACAATGGGTGACATGCCGATAGAAACCGTAGTTAGTTAGCTAGTTTGATCAACTAACTTCTAACAATAACATAGAACATTACCTTTCATTGGTCATGTTACCCCCCATTTTTATGGGTATTCGCTTATGATCATCATTAAAAGTTCAACGAGGGTTACTTGATGCAGGATGGTAAAATTTTTCTCCATGTTGTGATAGATGCAACTAGCTATGAGTGGGATGTGTGACTGATGACTTGGATTTTAATGATGCTTGAGCACATGGATTGGCATGATGATGGCTTAAAGGTGCCTTACGTCATCACTTTCTCATCTTAAATATCCGGTGTCCTTGTTTTTTCACATAATTGACATGAGTACATTTTCTCCCTTGGTGTGAGACCATCCTAGGCCTAAAGGGATAGTTTGGAATCACATTTGGGATGATCTCATTTTCTTCAATAATCTCATTATCTCTGGATTTTTGATTAGTTTGCATAACATAAGCCTGATTTGAGAACTTATTAGCTCAATTAAAGGGTCAATATTTATGGACATAAAGCTTATTCTGGTTCCTTTCCAATGATATGGAATGCTTCCCTTGATTTGGTTTATGTTCATAAGGGATAGAATTTGACATGACAACCCTTTTTCTTGGATCTAGATAGAGTTTGTGAGGGTTTAGTGGATCACTTTTACTTGTTTACTCCACCCTAGGCGAGATCTAGGAAATTATGATTATATTATTGTAAAGGAAGTTGATCTTCTCTACTATAAGAGAGCCTCTTCCTCAATCATTTCTAATGTTTGGATTTGGAGGGAAATCCCACTAAGAATTAATGGAATATCTTTGGGCTGTTATGGATGGCTTATTCCAGAGCTATGATGTGTATGTCTTACTAATGGTTTGGTTTACTCTTGGATCAATAATTGTTTTTATTTGGTTTTGTGGTTAAATAGGTGGTGTATTTTCAACTCTTGGTTGTATGCCTTAGGATTCCATGATTAATGAATATTATGCTCAAGTTAGTTTTGAATACACCACTCCATCTATTCCCCTATAGATCCTTCCATGAATTCTATCCTTCCTTGAATTTGGTGGGGATTGGCATTCGATTCCTATAAATCCTTGGATGTTAGTAATATCTTCATTACTATCCTTGATTTACCCTATTTTTCCATTTGATAAGACATTGGTCCCTAATCCCATCATCACCATTATCTTTAACTTCAATAAGAAAACATTTTTTTTTCTTTTCTTACTCTTCAAATTCACCTTGTGTTTCATTGCTAAAACATAGTAATCGTATTAAGGGACTCCTCCCTTGAGCTAGAGAAGATATAGCCTAAAGATAAGAAGAGGGTTAGGTGGGGTGACATTGGAATCCCTCTTATTTATATATTATCCAACATAGATTTCAAAGCTTTAATATCAAGAGTCTGATTTGTGTGGTAATAGGTCATAGACTCACATTTCCTTAGCAGATTTTATGTGACATAAAAATTAATCACTCCTAAACATAAATTTATTATGTGTTTCTACTAATAGAGGTTGTGAAAATTCTATTAAATATATCTCAAATTCAATATATTATTTAATGTCTAATATATGAGATTAGGTACAAGGAAATACTGCAAATTCAATGAGTGTTAATTGAATGCTTGAAGTAGATAGGAAAAAATGGAAAAAATATATTTTATTCTAGTAATTTGAGAAGAATATTTCTGCATATTTTCTTGGAGATTTATCCTAAATCTCTACAAGATTCTAGAAAATTTGGCCTAGTACATAATATATATTCTTGTAAGTATGCTAAAAAGGATTTGTACTAGAGGCATTTTCCAATTGGTAGGCCCATGCTAGTTTGAACTTCCACTAGCTCTCTCGAAAGTTATTCAAAAGTTTTAGTGCTACTTCACTAGATTTTTATTAGCTTTTTACCCTATCTCTCGACATCTCATTTCTGAGTAACAGTGCCTTTTTCTTGTACTTGATATTATAGTCTCATATGGGATGAAATGTTAGGAGATGGTTTTAGTTTTTGCACAACCCATGTTTCTAGAGGATATACATGGATTAAGCACAATTAACATCTTTCTCCAATCTTTATTGGGATAGTCATTGATGAGAACAAACAATTATTTAATGAATCTACACATGTTGATGGTCATTTCCTCCATCATTATGTCTTGATTTCATTTATTTTTGTACAACGTGTGGCATTTTTGGCCACTTCTCGTGTTTGGATTCAAAAATACAACTTGACAAATTGGATTGGTTTTGTGACCTAAATAGCTAGTGGTTAACCTTTTTGATATTAATATTATGGTCTTCAAACCACCAAGGAGTCTCTCCCTAGGATTCATTTTTCTTTTAGGGGATATATTGTGGAGGTGCATAAATGCAGGGGCCAATAGTAAAAGAAAGAGGGGCTTCACAGTCACTGCTTACCTACGATATCTCTTATGATACTCAAAATTACATAGGTATGATTTGGAGAAAGAATCAATCCCTAAAAGCAACTCATTCTTCTGAACCTTATCCGACAACAAACTTCTAAGTTCTAACAAATAAGAAACCCACCAAGAAAGGAATATAGGGGCCCTCAGGCCTCTAGATTCCCTCTCAGTAAATTGATGAAGAATCATGTCTCCATACCTTCTTAGGATGAAATATTTCAAAATAAGTTTGTTGTCTGTTACTCCTTGAAGGAAATATTAGTCCTCAGACAAGACCATGGAGAGAGTCCTACTGTAGCATTTTGTGACATGGAGAGAGGCCTACTCCATATTTTGTTACATGGAGAGAGGCCTACTCCAGGTTCCTAAAAAATAAACCACTGATTAAAATTATTTGGGTCCCATTGGCAAGATTAATTTGTTCAAAGCTTTGGCTTGTGCGAAATAACTCAAGATTTAACTAAAAGGAATCACCCCCTCTAACGGTTAGTAAAAAATGACAAATCTCCTCAGAGAATCTATCATGGAAAATTATTTTAGAGATAGGTCCCTCTCCTCCCTAGACCATGGAGAACAAGAACATATTTGATGCTAGGAACTATAGGAATAGATCTCCTTTGGAAAGAAAATCTCAAATCCTTTCCTAGTCTATTTCAGACCAATGTAAATAAGCCCTCTTCTTGGATGGAACAACTAATGGAAATCCAGGCCTTGCTAACTCCAGAGGTGTCATTTTCGATCCCAGAGAAATTCAGATAATTAAAGATGCACTCAAACATGCATTTAATCAAACAACATATAAGAGGCATTTGCTTCCCTAGAAGGTTTAGACTCTTAGAGATCATATGGCTCACCTATAAGGACATCATTTGTATTTGACACTTAACTTTGATTGTCTCTTTCATACTTTAATTCGACACCTCTGATAACCACAGGATTTCCATATTTTTAAACAGTTTAGATCATATAAATTCAAGTGAGTATGCAGAAAAATCAACAATGAGGAAAATACAATGGCCAACAAAGTTGTTGGCCTTGCTAATGGTAATCTCCTCAATATTCTTCAAGATGATTCTAAAACAACCACATGATCCCCAATTTCACAAGAATGAAAAAGAAATTATCTATACATAATGAGAAGGAGATGGCCAAAATGTCAAATGACTCTCTTGGAGATAGCCAAATCCAACAGAGTTGAGCTACCATGAAGAAGATGTCAGGGATGACAAGACAACTGTTAGAGTTATCAAAAGAAATAGTGATGGAAATGGATGATCTGCATGGGATTTAGGTTATGATATTTTTAGTTCTTTAATATGTTCCATGGCTAACTAATGAAGATGTCTTCAGTATGGATATTATATGTCACAAAGTTTCTGTTTTGGATGAGAAAAACGTAAGTTGCAACTTTCCCCTAGATATAAATATGTGATACTAAGTAGAGAACACAGCATGTTTTGTCTGTAAATCTATTTAAGCAGTTAATACAAGATTGTTTTAAAAAAAAAGGGGATATTTTGGCTACCTAAGTATACCGTGTCAGGGCTTATGCATTTGTCTTCTCTCTCATATTGATTCTTTCCTGTTAGAAATCTAGCTACTATTCTGAATTTTTCATCTCTATGGAAATGTTTTTTAAGATCCTTCAAAACATTCTCATCCTACGGATAATAGATTTCAGAATGCTTCCAAATCCAGAATAAAGAAGAAATTCCATCTTTGGAAAAACAAACCCAACCCCAGCTGTCTAAAGTTATCCAAATCGAGTATCAAAAGAAACCATGATGGAAATGGATGATCTGCATGGGCTTTAGGTTCTGATCTTTTTAGTTCTTTAATATGTTCCATGGATAACTGATGAAGATGTCTTCAGTATGGATATTATATGTCATGAAGTTACTATTTTGGATGAGAAAAATGTAAGTTGCAACTTTCCCCTAGATATAAATATGTGATACTAAGTAGACAACACAGTATGTTTTGTTTGTAAATCTGTTTAAGCAGTTGATACAAGATTGTTTTCTTTTTAAAGGGGATATTTTGGCTACCTAAGTATATTGTGTCAAGGATTATGCGCTTGTCTTCTGTCTCATATTGATTCTTTCCTGTTAGAACTATAGCTACTATTCTGAATTTTTCATCTCTGTGGATTTTTTTATAAAGATCTTCCAAAACAGTCTCAGCCAATGGATAATGGATTTTAGAAGGATTCAAAACCCAGAATAAAGAAGCAATTCCATATTTGGAAAAAGCAACCCAACCCCAGCTATTTAAAGTTATCCAAAATCGATAAATAGATATGCATACTTAGGGAACATGGACCCTGGGGTGGAGAGCTAAGTGAGCCCCCTACTCCTGAAGACCATACCAATGTAGATCCAAAAGAAGGGAAAATCCCTACAACAAAAGAAAAAAAGGAAAGTGACCCTCCCACTGAAGTCCATGGATTCCCTCTCGTCAAAGGTCCCCTTCCCCTAAGAAAAGCACACTCTCTTGCAAAAGATCTAGGAGGATCATGATCATCTTCTCAAATCTCTCTCTCGTATCCCAACTTTATGTTCTTGAAAAAAACCAAATATTTAGTAGAACTTGCTCACTGTTTTCCTATGAATTGGTTTCAAAAATGATGACAGGGGGCTATGATTATCTCCTCTTAGTATATAGGTTTATCACTGTGCTCTTGTGAATTCATTTTTATAAATCATTGCTTACCTACGATATCTCTTACGATACTGCCACGTTCATTCATGTTGCATGCTCTCAAATCTTTCAATTAAGACCCTAACCAATTCAAATACCATATGTTTGTACTCCATCAACTTCTCAATTTGTTTCCACCATTTGGGAGCTACGGGACATTATGAAGTAACCATATAAAAAATTTATTATGTAGAGAAACATCCAAGGCTGTTAATATTGTCTTCCAACTTTAAGAGAGATTATTCAATGTTTGATGAGACTCTCCCACTACCTTTCATTATGTGTGCTTCAACTTTCATTTTTGTGTTGAATAAACTCCCCAACCAATCATCACCTCAACTTCCAAAAATAAGGTGTAATCCAGTGCTCTTGTCGTATGGTAATTACTTATTAGAACAGGCCCAGAATAGGCACCAGTAACAGGATGTTGAACTTCTTCTCTATTGTCACCATGACTTATGGAATAATTGCACCCTCCACAACAGGGAAAGTGTTAAATTTATAACATGGATATGATTTTAATAACAGTAACAGTATTCTTAAAATTTGCAGACTTCTAATATTAAATTTTTGAGTTATGTAATAGTAGTAAAAAATCATCCACAAAATTATACACAGGAACACAAATAAATTTTTCATGGGGAAACCTTTCAAGGAATAAAACCCCAAACAATGAATAATCTTCCTCTAAATGAGATGACTGAGTTTTTACATGAGCAGATAAGAAACAGACTTTTACATTAATTTGAATTCCCCCCCAGGGAACACATACCAAAAGAAACATGTGGAAGAATGATTGTCCTGAACAAGACTAATTCCATTAGTTAAACTAACCCAAACCCCAATCAACTGAACATAGGCTATATTGACCAAGACTAAGGCTGATGTTGAGTGCTATTGACTATTGATTGTGATGAAATAAGGCTTGGGTGCTTGGAACAGTTTACAATCATAGCTTGGCTGAGTAAAGAAGGCCCTATATAAGGATTGATTGCTGAGAAAAGGCCCTAGCAGGGCTCAACTGCTAAAATAAGGCCCTATTTAGGGCACAAATGAGTGGATAGAGGCCTAGTAGTGCTTCCATGAGCTAGAGGTAGGCCCAACCAAAGCTATTGCTTGCCTCCTCTAACTTCCAATACCCCTTGTGGATGCATTTAATTTTGAACCAGAATTTTAATGGTGATGAGATAGAGAAAGATTGTTGGTTGTGGAGCCTAATCTTCCAGATCCAGAGATATTATTCAGTCATATTTGTACCCCAGGTGTACTGTACACTCATTCCCCCTGCCTTGGGGTTCAGGGGCGGAGCCCCCGAGAATGTTTTTTGGGATATGTGTTGGCCAATAGTTTTGCGGACCCATGGTATTGGGTTAACCATAGTATTTTACCATAGTATTTCCCCTATAAAAGAAAGCATTGTAACACAATTGTGTATGGTATTGTATTGTATTGGAAGAGAGACTATGAGAGCAGGAAGAGGAAGTGTAGCGGTTTTGCTACAGGTTGTATCACTTCACCTTTCTGGACTGTAATAAAAGGACTAGCAATTTCTTTGTGGACGTAGCCCATCGTTTGGGTGAACCACATTATATCTGTGTCTCTTTGTAATTTTTTAATGTGTTTTGCATCTTGTTTATTAATTTAACTATATATTTATTATTGCTCTGCGGTCCTATTTTCTAACAATTGGTATCAAATCCAAAAGGTATATTTAGTTGGTAAACTCGTAGGAAATAAGGGTTCCTGGTTTGAGTGGGAGCAATGGAAGAAGAAGGAAAGTTTAGGGTTGATAAATTTAATGGCCAAAACTACCAGTTATGGAAGATGCAAATGGAGGACTATCTGTACCAGAAAGATCTGTACCTACTGTTGGGCAGAAAAGAAAAACAACCGATGGCTATGAAGGATGAAGAATGGCAGGTTCTTGACAGAAAGGCATAGGGAACAATACAACTGTTCCTGGATTTGTCGGTGGCCTTCAATATTTCAAAAGAAAAAACAACAAAGGGTGTGATGAGCGCATTGAGTAAGCTCTACGAAAAACCCTCGGCTTCTAACAAGGTATTTTTAATGAAGCGTTTATTTAATATGAAGATGTAGGAAGGTGGATCTATTGCTAACCATTTAAATGAGTTTAATACACTTACCGGTCAGTTAAGTTCTGTATAAGTGAACTTTGATGATGAGGTTAGGGCTCTTCGAATCTTGTGCTCATTGCCAAAAAGCTGGAATAGCTTGGTCATGGCTGTAAGTAACTCTGTCCCTAGTTCAAACACTCTTAAGTTTGATGATGTTGTTGGTGTTATTCTTAGCGAGGAAATGTGAAGAAAAAGCACAGGTGAGACATCAGGTAATGGGTTGACCATAGAGAGCAGCGGGAGACAAAACGAGAGAGGAAGGATCCTAGGAAATCGTGGAAATTCTAAAAAGGGCAGATCCAAGTCCATATTTGGAAAAATAGAGTGCTAGAACTATCATTAAGAAAGGACATTTGAAGAAATACTACCAAGAACCAAAGAAGAAAGGTGAGAGGCAGCAAGAGACTACTCAGGAAGACAATGTAGTAGGTGAGGTGTTACAAGATGCTTTGATTCTTGCATTAGATAATACTAGTGATTACTGGGTAGTAGATTCAGGGGCTTCATGTCATGCTACACCCCATAGGAAATTCTTTCATGATTATGTTCAAGGTGATTTTGGGCATGTGTTATTGGGGGATGATGAACCATGTAAAAATGTTGGAAAGGGTAAGGTACGGATTAAGTTAAATAATTGAAATGACTGGTTGCTAAAGGATGTAAGGCACATTCTTGCTATTAAAAGGAATCTAATCTCAATAGGGTAGTTGGAAGATGGAATTTGTTTGTCTGCGTTTGGAGAAACATGGTGGAAGGTCACTAAGGGATCAATGGTAAATGCAAAAGGAGATAGGATAGGTACGTTGTATTTATGTCCTCATAATACTGATTATTCTATATTTGTAGCTTCCACAAAAATAGGTGCATCACTATGGAATCATAGGCTTGGCCACATGAGTGAGAAGGGGATGTAGATTCTCCACTCAAGGAAACTACTTCCAGATCTGAAGAAGGTAAGTTTGGAATTCTATGATAACTATGTTTATGGAAAACAGAAGAGATTTAGATTTCTCAAGGTTGGGAAACAAAAGAAGAGTGAAAAGTTAGAGCTTGTCCATACGATGTATGGGGACCAACTCAAGTACAATCTCTTGGTGGCTCTCATTATTATGTTAATTTTATTGATGATGCAACTAGAAAAATTTGGGTTTATTGCATTAGAAAAAAATATGATGTGTTTGATACTTTTAATAAGTGGAAAGCTTTGGCTGAGAATGAGACAGGAAAAAGGTTGAAATGTCTCAGATCTGATAATGGAGGCGAGTACTACAGCAAGGAGTTTGATAGTTACTGTTCACACAATGGGATTCACAGAGAGAAGACAGCCCCTGGAACACCACAAGAAAATGGTGTCAGAAAGGATGAACAGAACAATCATGGAGCGTGCAAGGTGTATGATATTGCATGTAGGGTTTCCCTTATAGTTTTGGGTCGATGCTGTAAACACTACTATTTATTTAATAAACAGAGGTCCTTCAAGTGCTTTGGATGGTGGAATTCCAGAGGAGGCATGGACAGGTAAAAAGGTAAAATACTCATTTATGAGAACTTTTGGTTGTGAAGCATTTGTCCATATTGATAAAAATGATAGAACAAAGCTTGAGGCTAAATCCAAGAAATGTACCTTTATTGGATACAGGGTTGATGATTTTGGTTATCGCTTATGGGATCTTAAAAATCAAAAAATAATTAGGACTAGAGATGCATTATTGAATGAAAAGGTCATGTACAAAAATCAGTTGCAGGGAAAGAAAGAAGAAAAGGAAAACACAGAGTACACCGTGCTTGATGAAATCAAAGAAAATGAAGTTCCAAAGGCACCAGAAAATCAAGAGCAACAGCGGGTACCTGAAACTCCTGCAACTGTAAGAAAGTCTACTAGGTTAAGTAGATCCCCTGAACGATTCTCTCCTTCACTATATTATTTATTGATGACTGATTCTGGTGGACCAGAATGTTTTGAAGAAGCAATGCAGGTAGAAACTAGAAAGAAGTGGTCGAAAGGCATGGATAAGGAGTTGGACTCATTGGTAAGAAACCAGACTTGGGATTTGGTTAAGTTTCCTACAAAAAAAAGGGCATTGCAGAATAAATGGGTTTACAGGTTGAAGGAAGAAGATGGAGGAAAGAAGTGGTACAAGGATAGATTTGTTGTAAAGGGGTTTACACAAAAGAAAGGTATAGAATTTGATGAAATATTTTCTCCTATTGTTAAAATGACTTCAATTAGAACTATTTTAAGTCTAGTGGCAGTAGAATATTTGCATCTTGAACAGTTAGATGTAAAAACAACCTTTCTCCATGGGTATTTGAAGGAAGATATTTATATGTAGCAGCCACAAGGGTACGAGGTCAAAGGGAAGGAAAGTTTGGTTTGTAGGTTGAAGAAGAGCTTGTATGGCCTGAAGCAAGCTTCAAGGTAGTGGTATTTAAAATTTGATAAGTTTATGACAGAACAAGGTTACGATATATGTCATTCTGACCAATGTGTTTATTTCAAGAGGATAGATAATGGAAGATATATTATCTTGTTATTGTATGTGGATGACATGCTTGTTGCAGGGTCTAACATGCATGATATAAATGTGCTCAAAATAAAACTAGCTAAATCATTTGCGATGAAGGATTTGGGTGCTGCAAAGCAAATTATTGGTATGAGAATAGTAAGAGACAGGAAAAATCACAAATTGATGTTGTCTCAAGGTGAGTACATAGAAAAGGTGTTCCATAGGTTTAGAATGCAGAATGCAAAACCAGTCAGTACACCTTTGGCCATCCATTTCAAACCAAGAAAGGATATGTGTCTAGAGACACATGAAGAGATAGATTACATGTCCAAGATTCCCTATTCATCAGTGGTTGGAAGCTTGATGTATTCCATGGTGTGCACGAGACCAGATATTGCACATGAAGTGGGAGTTGTGAGTAGGTATATGAATAATCCAGGTAAAGAGCATTGGAAAGCAGTACAGTGGATTCTCAGGTATTTGAGAGGTATCACTTCTCATGCATTATGTTTTGGAGGTTCAGACACTGCTCTACAAGGATATGTTGATGCAAATATGGCTGGTGATAAAGACAGCAGGAGGAGCACCATAGGGTATGTGTTTACTATGGGCGGAATAGCAGTAAGTTGGATTTCAAAATTGCAACAGGTTGTTTCACTTTCAACAACAGAAGCAAAGTATGTTGCTGCTACAGAGGCTAGTAAGGAGATGATTTGGTTGCAGAGGTTCATGGAAGAATTGGGTAAGAAGCAGGAGAATAGTATGTTGTACAGTGATAGCCAGAGTTCCATTCATCTTGCAAAGAACTCAACCTTTAATTTGAGGACTAAACATATACAACTCAAGTACCACTTCATAAGATCTGTTCTAGATGAAGAACTGTTAAAACTGGAAAAGATACATACTACCCAGAATCCTACAGACATGTTGACAAAGGGAGTAACCAAAGAGAAACTGAGTTCCTGCTTGGTTTTTGTTGGCCTTCAAGCATGAAGGTGAAAATAAGAAATTTTCCAAGTCCAAGGTCCAAAGCATAGTCTAGCAAGTGTAGTAGCAGTGGAGTTGTTGTGATCAGTCCAAGTGGGAGATTGTTGGTTGTGGAGCCTGGTCTTCCAGATCCAGAGATATTATTCAGTCATGTTTGTACCCCAGGTGTATTGTACACTCATTCCCCCAGGTATTGGGTTAACCGTAGTATTTTCCCATGGTATTTCCCCTATAAAAGAAAGCAGTGTAACACGACTGTGTATGGTATTGTATTGTATTGGAAGAGAGACTGTGAGAGCATGAAGAGGAAGTGCATTGGTTTTGATGCAAGTTGTATCCCTTCACCTTTTTGTACTGTAATAAAAGGACTGGCAATTTATTTGTGGACGTAGCACATCGTTTGGGTGAACCATGTTATATTTGTGTCTCTCTATAATGTTTTAATGTGTTTTTTATCTTGTTTATTGATTTAACTGTATATATGTTATTGCTCTACAGTCCTATTTTCTAACAGAGACAACAACATTAAACCCCAAAAATAGTTTCCTTGGATCACCTATGAAGATGTGTAGTGTGTCTATCTCAAATGAGAATGCTTCTTTATTTATAGTCCATCATTGAGAGAAAAATCCGTAAGTTAAGGAAACCTATAGTATAGACAATTCAAGGTATCACTACCAGCGCAACATAACCTACAACATAACCAACATTTGGCTATCTATAATAAGGTGCAGATTCTCCCAAAACATTCAATGAAGAGTTCCTTCAAGTATCGTTTGGTGTAGTTCCTAAATATAACTCTGCAATTTTCTAATTTGTTAACCACTCTCACATGGACTACACTTTGATAAGTTTGAAATTGCGTTAAGATTTGAACACCATAAGAATTACTTGAACAATAGATAAAATTTCCTTCCATTCAACACGAGTTTATATACTCTATCATCAATTAAATTTTCCTCTTGATCTATCACAAATTTCCAAATAAACACCATATTATTCATTTCTAGATTAATGAAAGAACACCATAATTTTCCTCTTGATCTACTTTTGTCTCTTAAGAAGCATTGTTTTGACCTTCCTTGAGCTTCAAGACCTTTTAGTCTCTATTTGCATTGCCAAACGCAGGGAGTTGGAAGGTCATCTAGGTACATGGAGATGATTTTTCAATGTTGACATCTAAATAATATTTTGGTTGGGATTTTTAGAATATGGTTTTGTAGACCATTGTCACCTACATTTGAACACTTCAGAGACTCTTTTCAGTGAAAGTTGTGGACCTCAAATTTGGATAAATGGGAAACTAACTTACTTTTTGCATTGCTATATTTGAATACTTAAATGGTTTTCACCATATAGTGGTGTTTGTCAGGATATATTTAATTAATTATTGATTTCTTATTAACTGTTGATTACTTGACTGGAAATTTTACTCGGAGTTTGATTGGGTGGATGAATTTATGTATCCTAGAATTAAAATTTCCATCATTGACAATTTTAACATTGCTTTTGTGTATTTTTTTTTGCAGATTGCATGTGCTTTGATTGGGTCTCTTCGTGCATGCTATACAAGTGTTCTGTTAATTAACTTGGAATTAGATTTACTTTATTTAGTTTCTATAGAGAGTAGCATTCAGATCATGGGACGGACTTATGCAGTACTATTGGAGGCCTCTGCACTTGCTCTTGACATTTTTTGGCTTATTCTTTTCTCGAGCGAGATATGGTAATATGGATCCTTGCCAATTTTTATTTCTTGAAATAATTTTGAACATAACTGCTTTAGCCTACTACTGCTTATTCTAGTATGCTATAGATTACAAGTTGTGTCTTATATTCTAGTATGCTATGGATTTCATTTTTGTGTTGAATAAATTCCCCAAAAAATCATCACCTCAATTTCCAGAAATAAGGAGGTGTAATCCAGTGCTCTTGTAGTATGATAATTACTTGTTAGAACAAGCCCATAACGGGCACCAGTAACAGGATGCTGAAATTCTTCTCTGTTGGCACCATGACTTATGGAACAATTGCGCCCTTCACAATGAGGAAAGCGTTAAATTTATAACATGGAGATGATTTTAATAGCACTAACAGTCTTCTTAAAATTTGCAGAGTTCTAATATTAAATTTCTGAGTTATGCAATAGTAGTAAACAATCATCCACAAAACCATACACATGAACACAAATAATTTTTTCATGGGGAATCCTATGGAATAAAACCACAAACAATGATTAATCTTCCTTAAATGAGATGACTGAGTTTGTACATGAGTATATAAGAAGCATAATTTAACATCAATTTGAATTGTCCCCTATGGCACACATACCAAAAGAATCCTATTGAAGGATGATTGTCCTGAACAAGACTGCTGCCACCAATCAAACTGACCAAAACCCCAATCAACTGAACATAGTCTGTATTGGCCAAGACTTAGGCTAATGTTGACTGCCGCTGATTGTTGACTGTGCTGAAATAAGGCTTGGGTGCTTGGAAAAATCTCCAATCACAGTTTAACTGAGTGGAGAAGGCCTTAGACAAGGATCGACTGCTGAGAAAAGGCCCTAGCAGGGCTCGATTGATAAAATAAGGTCCTATCTAGGGAAAATATGAGTGGAGAGAGGCCTATTAGTGCTGTTGTGAACTAAAGGCAAGCCCAACTAGAGTTGTTGGTTTCCTCCTCTAACTTCCAATACCCCTGTGGCTTCCTTTAATTCTAAACCAGAGTTTTGATGGTGATGAGAGAGAGACAACAACATTAAACCCTAAAAACAGTCTCCTTGGATAAGCTATGAAGATGTGTAGTGTGTCTAGCTCAAATGAGAATGCTTCTTTATTTATAGTCCATTGTTGAGAGACAAATCCATAAGTTAAGGAAACCGCCCTTAGGGGCTTTTAATATTTTTACTTTTTTGACCTTTTGAGGTCTTTTGACTTTTTGATCTTTTAATATTTTAATCTTTTTCTGGGCCGTCTTACCTTCCTACTGGACAATGGATGTGGGTTTATCCACTTTGTTGAAACATGGCTGTTTAGAGCCTTTAAGGCTGGGTCATGATATCATCCTTCTAAGTTGCGACTATTTTGTATGCCCCTTGGGTTGGGCATGACTGTGGTTATCTCCTCCTAACAGGCTGTGACTGTTTGGATGATTTTTGTAGTGGGTTGTGGTCATCATTTATCCTTGGAAACAAAATTTGTAGAGATAACACTTATAAATGAACAATTTTATAAATATTGCATATAAAATAAGAAACCAAGTATCCAAAATATCATAAAAAATTATATGATGTAGCCTAGGGGAGATCATAAAATGACATACTCACTTTATCCACTATTATAGTACATTTTATTATAGGTTCCAAAATGTATTTTGAATTTGTGAAGAATTGTGATGGTTGCTACATGTTTACAACCTCAAATAAATAAAAAGTGAAATGTAGCTCTTAAAATGACTTCATAGTTGGAACTACAACAAATTCTTGGTTAAAAGTTAGATACAAGAAGTGAAATTTAACCTAAAGGATAATCAACTGTTTTGATGCATGCTCACAAAAATTAGAACAATTTGGTGGCAAACTGATATAAATATTGGGAATGATTAGCCACATGGAAAAAATTTTACTTTGAATTTGGAGGCAAGGAGTGAAAACCTAGTCATATATTATCTCCAGGGTTTGGTGGAGGAAATTAGGTAGAGGAAAAGAGGGATCATGCTTATCAAATGTGATAAGCATGCCCCTTAAACCCAAGGAAGGTTGTACAAAGATCCTTCTTTGGTTGATTCATACAAAGAGCTTGCAAGTTGCATCTATCCACTCATCCACATATAGGTAGACTTTCCCAAACCTGAACCCATACACACATCTATATTTTAGTAGACAGAGTAATACCTTAATAAAAATTATGAGTCTATCCTTCGTAAGCTAATACATTGTTAGCAGATCCTTTACATATTGTTTCCATAGAGTTTGATATAAAACCATTTCAACAGGAATTTTGGATGAAGAGTGTTGCCTTCCACATAGATGGGGTTTGGTATGCCAAGATTTTCTTTTCAAGGCAGCAAGCAGAGATGGTTTTCCTTGGAAATAATATGCTCAAGGATTAATTAGTAGTCTACAATAATTTATCATTTAATAATTCTAAAATATACGGTCTCTCATTTCTACTCACACTTAGTAAGATTTAGGTTGTTGATTTAACATCATAATTGCTATTTTTTTAAAATTATTCCCTAATGGTAGGTCATTTTTTTCAATTTATGGACGTGAACCATAATAATTTATTTTATTTTGAAAATGATCCTAAAAACAATTTAGATGTACATATTCCTGAAGTGATGCATCTAGATACAACTATTGACAAGGAAAAGTAAACCTTAGAACGTTAAATGGATACTTCTAGACTCGGTTATGTTCTAGATGGAATAGGAAATGGATATCCTAAATCCTTTCTTCCATTTTATTCAGTAACGTGTCCTCTAAAACATTGAATAGAAGAGTCAATCAAGGATCCTAAAGTTGTCACTTCATATATAGAAATGCCCAGTGCGATGTATAGAGGGATGTATACAATGTGGGTATGAATGTCTTCTATGGTTGCTTCACCCAATTTTGTAGATAATGATAGGTTAAGATTTTATGAACAATTGAAATAGAAACTTCAGAAGTATGATCAGATTTGGAATGGCATAAATAATACAAGGAATTTTTTAATTGGGCTATTAACAACATCACTGAGTGCAATCTATCTATCTAATTTGACACAATTTCTGATGTACTTTATCCCATATGCAACAATTGTTTTTGAGATTGTAACAATAGAAGCACCTAGATATCTATTGGTATTAATATTCCCCCATTGAAGGAGCCTTTTTTTCTATGCTTGTTTGTCTTGTACATTCTATTTTGGTTTCATAAATTTGCACTTGCTTCTCTTTTCATGTTTATGGGGTACTCCATTGACTAGTTATGCGGAAACTTTATTTTGTATGTAAATTATTCTAAATTCAAGCTACCATAGATATTATTGACATCATTATTTGATGGGCTTCATATTGTCTTGATGAATAATTTATTGTGTTGATCATACCAATTTACTTCATGATGTCCCTTGGGATTCATCTTGTCTTGATTAATAATTTGTTGTGTTGATCTTACCAATTTGTTGACGATTATTAATGATTTTGAACAATGTATCGACAACAAAAGCTAGGATAGAAACATCAATTCCACGCAAGTGTGGTCCAACTATTGTTGGCTATGAGAAGGTATAATGTGGATATTCATTTCTCATATTTGACATAGTAAGGGACATTAAAGTGAATTTCATTTGGCTGCAATATTTATTGGTTATTGAGTATAATACAATTTTTCATTGTTTCTTCCTAATATATGATATCCTCTCTTTAATATATATCAGATTTTGTTTTGCTCATCCTTACATTAAATGTAATTGTATGGATACTAATGAAATTTTATGGATGGGGTAGGCTTTAAAAAAAAATTTCGAGAATGTTTTGCAGGTGATGTGTGTTTTTTCTTCCCATATTTGATGCTGATTGGATTTTTTGTTTGCCTTCTGGTTTTTAGTTTGATAAATGACTTGATAATTGTTGATGCTTGCTCTCTTTCAGGAAGTTTTGAGGCACTGTGACTTCAGTGTTGTCCATTTCCTAATAATTACAAGTTCAGGTTTTACAAAGGTATTCACAAAACTATGTTGCTGGAACCCAAGAAGCGCACTTGTTGAAAGCTATATTACTGGAATGATCATAAGGAAAATGTAAACTAAATTGCTGGAAACCAAGAAGTGCACTTGTTGCATGCTATTTTCACTCAGTGATTTTTCATGAAGCATACTTATGTTCAGCTTGATATAGCTTGTCTTATAAATGGAAGATTGAAGGGTGGGTAAGGTCTTTTATGGACTGATTGTTGCCATTGGACTCTGGGACAAATTTCATAGACAATTTTTGGGAAACTTTTAATCTAATGAGTTTTCAAATGATACAATTATGAGAACTCTTTCTGTTGCTGTTGGTGTTACATCCTTGTGGAAGAGAGTAGATATGTTCATGGTGATATAAGAAATAATGAAAATAATTTTTTTCTACATCGATAAGATACAATAAGACTATATTAATGCCCAACAAATGACCACAAAAGTAGGCCACTTGGACTGCTAAGCACAACAGTGTTGATAAAGTGTGGGAGTATATATATTATAAAGAAAAAGAAGAGAAATACATAGTAGGAATGAAAATGGAAGAAATATATACAATGTTATAAGGCAATGTTATAATAAATATGGAAGAAGTAATAAGGCGATGTTATAGTTAGAATAAACAAATTACAACTTTATTATATGACTGTTTATGATTGCAAAAATATGATTTCAAATCCCCAAATGAAGGAGAAATGGAAAATATGCATACGGGTATGCTTTCAAACTAGAAGATGTAAATTCAATAAGTTTTAATTAATAAAACATAGTATTACTTAACATTTTCTAGCAACAAACATAAAGATTCCTAAAGGGAAATTAGCCACCATTAACTCTTCTAAATAAATCCAAACAAAGAATAGAGTTACCATATTGAAAACCTCATAGCACTCTTGAAGAAACCAAATCTCCATATTCCATATTCAGCAAATTAATATTAGAAAATCACAAACCTCTAGCTTTTCATTATCTTCAATATATTAAGCAAATCTTAAGCAGAAAAATCCCCAAATTCAATTTTCAACCATACTCTCAAATGGAGGGAGCTTCTCTTTATATAGAGTGAGCTACATCTCCTATACAATAAACAAATTATTGTTTTCCTAGATCCATAAACCACTCATCCTAGAAGAATGTATTAGGTTTATAGATCCATAAATAATCACTTTTCTTCAAACTAAGAGCCAAAACCATCAAGTGATTTGCAAAACCCTGTGTTGATTTTCCAAAACCATGTGCATAAGAGTAGGGTGACCTTGAAAAGTGTGCATAGTGCCATGTAGGTGGAGCGCTTCACATTTATGATAGGTCAAAGGTCTCGGGACTTAAAAACTTCCCAAAAATAGGAAATTGCTTCCTCCAATGTGTAATCACTGCATCCTATTAAGTTTGACCAAATCAACCCCAAAAAGATAATCAAATATGCTTTAATGTGGTTACAAGTCCTAATAATAGGGATCAAGTCCTATTTTGATACTCTTCCATTTGGCTGCAAGTAGAAACAATATTACTAATCACTTCTTGCCTTATAACTCCCCAAGCATATTTAGTCACGTCATCAGGAAAAACCTTAGTGAATTTCTTTGCAAACCAATTTGGAAGAGTAGCAAGAAATGTCAATTTCCATTTAGGATTAAATGGATCACCAAGTCTGAAAAGTCTGGTGAGAAATTCAGTAAAATGAAATTCAAATTTTTTCAAGTCATCACATTTCATTTTAGAGAGAAACATGGATTGAATCTGTTTGTCAGCAGTAGTATACCCAAAAACAATTTCAAGAATATAATGTAACATGCAACCAATCATGTTATTCTGAGTATTACCCTATGAGTCAAGAATTGCAGATTCGTTTTCGTTAATGAGAAACATACTTTCCCAAAGATTCATCATATTAGGATCTTCTTTTTGTTTTGTATAGAGCCAATTCTGTAATGTGCCTTTAAAGCCAGCCATTAGCTTTCTGCAGGCATTAACTGGATTGCTGTCATAAGATACATATGTTCTATAATAGGCCATCATGGAATTAACAAGAGTCACGATTTCTTGTTATGAAAAACCATCTAAATTCCATGAATACACACTTGTTGCATTCCAGTATTTATGATATGTATTTATTTCATGATCATACAAATCTAGGGCAAAATTTCATTTCTTATGGTTTGTAACAAAATCACTATGGATAATATGTTAATGCCTTTTATGTTGTAGATTTATATCATTGTTCTATGAGGGATGTGGTAGTTCATGATAATATTTAGCTTGTCTGGCTTTACCAAGGATTTTGATTGAATTTTTGTCACAAGATTTTCAATTTATTGTTTATGTCGTCAACATGTTAGGTCATTTTGAAAGTTATTGCATGGAATATTTGAATGCTCATTCTATATTTATGATTAGGCATAGATGCATTTGACTTAAGTCTAAAACTTTGAAGATGTCAAAATTCTAGGAATGGAAAACCCAGGAGACATATTTTTTAAAATTTATACTGTAGATATTGGCTTAAGGATGGGTACTTCGATACCCCCTGCGCTCCCCCAGGATGTACCTGTACCTGTTGTATCTGCATTTTGATGACTTCCTCTTTTATAAATAAAACGCAATGTGCTCTCCTACGTGTAGTTCCAAATGTTTTCATCCTTATTGTACTTGTACCTACACCTTATGTACCCATGGAATATTAATAGTGTTAATGATTTTATGGAGCCTCGTGCCTTCTTAATAATTTTGGGTCTTGTTTAATTTTTATCTATTTATATGAATGTTCGAATTCCCATGATTCAAGGCTTTTGGAATATTGAAAGCAATTGTTTGGAATATTGAAACTAAATGATATTTTTGCTGGTACATGATGTAGGGGATTCTACATGTTTAATAACGAGTAGTGTAGATCAGACTATCAAGTTATGGAATGTGGTGACAGGAACTCAACTATTTTCTTTCAACTTTGAATCCCTAGCTACAGCAATGGACCTTGCATAAGGGGATAAACTTGTTGTAATAACCACATATCCATTTATGGAGTTTCTTTCAGCAATTCATATCAAATGCATTGAGAAGGATCTTTCAAAGCGTAAGTAAAAAAATTGTCTTCTATTTTGTTCTAATAACTTATATAATTCCTTTTTTCATGATTTGCTGATGCTTTTATGGATGCACTTTGTGAATGTATTTTATTTTCAACATTGACTTGCTCCTGTTAGTTTGATGAGGTCATCTGGAAATGGTTTCTTACTCTCATGCCAATCTAATGTCTATCATTGTTTCTATTCTTCTTCTTGCCCCCTCTCTTTTTGAGTTTTTGTTTTTGGGTAACTTTATTTATTTTTTCTATGGAAAATGTCCTCGGGGAAACCCTATAGGAAATTCCTCACATTCCTTGAATGGCTTCTGAGCCCTTGAGTAAATACTGTTTGAGTGCAACATGTGGTCCTAATACAAAGGTACTCTACTGGACTTGATCCCATGACCTCTCAATGACCTCTTCCCTGAAGCTGACCAGTTCAAACCAATGGCACTAACCCATTGGGCGTTTGGGTAAGTTACCTAAAAGAAAATACTGCTAGGATAAGGAGACTATGGGATATAAAATGTTTGATTATGATTGGATACCAGCTATAGTATTATTTAGAAGCTTAATTTTGATAGTCTCTAAACACAATCTGCAATCTATGCCTTGAAATGGGTCGATTCAAACCAATTGAGCTAGCCCATTGGGATTTTGGGTAACTTAACTAAAAGACAATACTGCTAGGATAAAAGACACAGGTTAGAAAAAGTTTGATTATGATTGGAGACCACCCAAACTAGTGGTTTGTAAGCATAAATTTTTATGGGGTCTTCGAAAGCAATCTGTGGAGCTACTGTGTTTGCCTTGTGAATGGTGCATTTCATTTTCCAACATAACTTTGGGTGGGAAATGATTTTGGGGTTAATTCAAGACATTTTTGGGCATGGAATCTCTTGACCTTGGATGCACTTACCTTTCTGTCTATAGATCATTGTGACATCAATCCATTTATATGGGAAAATTACTCCCCACAAAAACTTCATAACATTGATGGTTATGATCTTATGAAAATGTTTTTGGTTGTGAGATGAAATCAATCTTATTCGTATCCTTTCATTCCAAGAAATATTGCTTATAGTGGAACTGAAATAGTACAAGCATTCCAATATCTTCCACTTGTCTTCTTTGAAGTATTTCTTCTACTTTTTTCTGTTATATATGTTGGATTTGAAAATACTTCTGTTAGTATGATTTGATTTTAATAAATCTTACTTAGAGTGGCACTCAAATAACAAAAGCATGCCAATATTTTCTGTGAGTATTCTTATATAATTTTTGTATATGTTGGATTTTGGTTGAAATACATTGTTGGGGACAACTTGGAAGTTTAAAAACTTGATCATTGCATGGAGAGTAGCTATAACAATGCAATTAAATTGTTTACTCAGGGGGGGGGAATGGATTGCTGAACACAATAATGCTTGGATTTGTTATCATTGACAAGATTTTTTTGAGTAGAATGAGATGAATTAACATACAAAATAATGATTATCAATTTATTATAGATACATAATGGCTTACCTTGTAATATTCCTTCAATTCTTTCAAATGCATTTATAGTGTGCAAAAATGACTTCAAGGACTAGTACATGGTAAGCCATTATGGATCTATAGTAACTTGATAATCATTACTTTGTATGCTTGAATGATGCAAATTTTGTTTGAATATCATCATTATCAAGCAATAACAACTTCTTAAAGGTTGCTAGCTCAATGGTAGAGCACCTGCCTAATTATAGGCACGATGTTGGTGGTTCGATTCCTCCATACCCTATCATAAATTTGTGACTACAAAAACGACTAAATTCACATATATACGACTATTAGTAGCTAATTTCATGTATCTAGTCGTATTTAGCTTAGTCATTAATATGTTATCATCTAGTAGTTTATTTAGTCATATATTTGGTCATTAATTGCTACAATCAGTGACTAAATAAATGACTAAATCTGTGACTAAATCAATTACTAAATCATTGACTATCATCTAGTAGTTTATTTAGTCGTATATTTGGTCATTAATTGCTGTAATCCATGACTAAATCATTAACTATCAACGACTAAATCAATGACTAATAAGTCAAGCTATTAATGACTAAGTGAAAATTAGCTACTATTAGTCGTCGACTCAAATATAGTCGTTTATAGCCGTATTTTAGTCATATTTTTAGTGATTAATTCTCATTTTGTACTAGTGATATGAAAACATCTGAATGATTACCAAATCAAAAGAAGTTTGATGCAACAACTAAGGGTGATGCAGGAAAACCTTGGTGTGGTGGGATTCTTTATAGCTCAGACATATGACTGATTTTGTGCATGTCTAATAAAAAAGCATTGAAACTGGCTGATGAAAATAAACTTTGTCAAGGATTTCATCAAAAAATAATCAGATATTAAATTATGTGTCTTCAAGAAGACAATAATGTCACTTTTTAAATCTTGTATGCTATAAAATAAAACCTATAGTAGTAGCATAATTTCCAACAAATAAGAGAGGAACACAAAATACAACAACAATGTTACAAATGATAGTAGTTTCCTTGAGGATTGAATTTTTCTTTAATGATGCTCCAAACCTGTATAAGATATTTTTATTTTTCTGCCCAATGGTCAAGGGTTTTCTCCACAGCGAAAACACAAAGTGAAAATGGAGAGAAGGTATCCTTTTATAGGTATCCATTGCACTCAATTTATTATTACCAAAATAGTCTAAACACCCATATAATAAGGGTTTTATATTAACAAACATTTCGTATAATTTAAAATGGTTAGAAGTGGCACATGTGGGCCTCCAAGTCTAGGAGCTCCTCCAAAACTTGATTTAACCTAGAATAGTCTACAATATATGAGCTTCTCGGCTTGAGCTCTCTACTAAACAATGATTTTATGTTGATAAGTGTGCCACAAGTGATCCATGAAGGACGTACAACATGTATTCTCCCTTGAAATTAGAGTTATGTACCTAATAAGTCTTCACATTTATCTTCTAAATCCTTCTATGCTGAGTGATCCATCAAATGGTGACTTAAAACATGTTTTTGGACTAAAATGTGCCCTTGGTTCAAAAACATACTATCTTGGATTCATGAAATATTCCTTAAATGAATGACGTTCAAGAAAAATACGGTTGTTTGACAAAGTAGATGGGCATTGTATGCTAACTGTCCTCATCCTAAAGAGGGTGTTCCACCATAAATCCTTGCAAAGAGTACCCTTAATAAAAAATTATGCATGTGTGAAAGGGTGCCTTTAGCTCCCATGCCTATGATGTTTTGCAAGTTTTCCAATTGGTGGTAAAAATTGGCTCCATGTATGGAGTGCACGCTCTTGTAGGGTGCAAGAGAACTATAAAGTGGTGAAAAATGATGAATATATCTCTAAAATTCATTTAAAAGTTTCTCTCAAAGATACCTATCAAGTCTCCTTCATGGACATGGCAAGTTTCTGCAGACTTGCTAAATCTTGGCAAGTTTGGCCAATAATAGCCAAATATGGCCTAGCCTAACTAACGTTTGAGAAGAGATTCAAATTGGCATGCCATCTTGTTTACGTGAGTCAATTCATAAGTAATTTTGTATCTAACCGAGTCTTGTTTAACTATCTTGAAAATACAACTTTCTCTTTATTTGTTTGATAGATATTGGATAGGAATTGGGGTGCAGGTTGGAATCTTTTGGAATTGATGCTTGACACAAAGCCTTCAAACTAGGTAATGTAGCTGAAAAAATGAAGTTTGCTGCTTAAGAGATATAAAACCATGCCTCAATTGATGATTGCATTTATTAGGACAACATATAAATCTCCATAAGATAAATCATTTTCAAAATCTGGTTGATATTTTCTTATTCTGTCTTTCCTTTTAGGAAACCAAGGGTGTGATAGAACACACCAAGGAAGGAATCGATTCAATACTTGAATTAAAATTCAATAATACATTATTCTTATGGGCTTAAGTTATTTACAGTTTCTTGGATTTTTTGAGACATCCATTTTTATGTAGACCAAGGTGTCCTATTGAACCATCTATTGGGATCATTTGTTAGGGTTTATGTTCAACAACTGTACATATTACAAAGGAGTACATTTATGATCCTCATTATGTATGTAGTTTTATTTAAACAAGATTACTCTTATATCCTTAAACCAATATTCTTTTAGCTCTTTTCTAGGGAATGATTACAATGAAATGTGCTTTGATCAAATTGAAAATATTTCAGAAACATTTCAAACGGATTGAAAATTGAAACATACATGCACCATAAAAGTATAACTAAACATTCCTCATTTATATAGATCTTGCTAACATGTAATCTAACATATACTTAACAATTTTTTTATTTGGTTGGAATAACCTGAATATTCACCTGAGCAAGCACTCCTGATGATGATCTCACAGAGAGATCGAAACGTCGAGCTATAAAAAAGCATTAATGCAGTTTCTGCTCTCATAAAAACAATTCACTGCATATGGTTGTTTTTTCACAAGAATAATCTAGCTTGTAAGCACCCATGTCTTATGCTAATTAAGTTTTACAATTTTATTTGTTCAAACTCTTCCAAACATTTCTTATGTTTTCCTTCTGATTGAAATGAATTTTAATGAATTGAAACATTACTATGGAATGTAAAATAAATGTATATTTCCTTTCATATAACGTAATAGGTTGGCACACTACATTGACCTAATGGAAATGTTGAATCCCAATTCATATTGAAAGGTACTATTATTTTCTTCATATCTTGTACACTTGGATTTTCCTTGCACCCTTCCTCTAAAGTCCTCTCTGTAACAATTCCTAAATTTTAATAAATTCCATGCATTACTACTTGGAGTGTAATGTCCTATTTTTGAAATTTTATTAAATGGCCAATTTTTCACTTTTTCCCCAATTTTGAACCTTGACTAGTTTTGATCTCTAGACCTCCAAATTGATCCAAATGCTTCCAAATTTTATCATAAGGTACATGAATGATAATAGAACTTAAATTTTATTTTCATGTATGTTTTATGACCCCGCAATTAATTCTGCAAACTTTTTTAATGTTCTGTTCAAATTAGGAGTCTTTACTAGCAAATTGGGGCTCCAATTCCCCCTGGGTAATTGTCGGAAATGGCTTCTCAAGTGGTCCCAAAGTCACTCAGATTTATGGAAAGTGGTAGAGAATGTGTAATATAAATTTTTAAATTATCATATGCATCATGTTTCAGTTTATACAGGCTGTTATGACTCTTTCCAAAACAACTCCCAAATCACAATTTCGACCCTTGGGGAAAAGGCACCAAATCTTCTCCCGATGCAATAAAAATGAGTAAAATGGATTCCAATTATTATGTAATAAACATTAGAATTTAAATACACATTAATTAAATTCCATTCATCATACATTTATCATATATACATACCTCCATTCGAAATAATCAACATTATCATAGCATACATCAATGTCGTTGGGAAATGGTCATTGCTTGCTCATTAATAATCACTTTTACTTACAACCATTTGATATTTATAACTGATAATTTATGAGAATGAATAAAATAGTATATTTATCTTATTAAAATTAGTAATGGACTATGAAAATCTCTCCCAATTCGAAATCATTAGCATTACAATGGTGCAGAACAAGATAGTGGGGAAATGACACTATTTCTTCAGTGTTTAACATTTTTACATGAAATATTTTGGAATTTAGACCTTATAGTATTATGAAATTGAAATAAATATAATTTATATCATAAAATAAAATATTGGAGCATTATAATCTTCCCCAAAGAGATCAATAGCTCACCCAAATTGCAATCCCTCTATGAGCAAGAATATGCCATAAAAACTGGAAATGGTTGAGAGAAAGTGCCGCAATAGAATGATACACAAGATTACCTATATATTAAACCTAAAAATAATACTCCATTAAATCTCCATTAAATACCTGATTGGCCTCTCCAAACACCAACTTGGATGGGAATCTTTCACCCTCGAAATTGGCTAAGGCAAGAAAACTAGTCATCCACTAGATCTCATAATTCACAAATGACAATTTATCAAATGATAAAAATAAATTATCTTGGTTGATTCCTATATTTTATAAACATAATTAGGCTTCTAAGGTTCCCAATCCATCCACAAAATCAATCCAATTCGAATTTGGGTGTGTGCTCATGATTTCCCATGTGTCATCTCTTTCCTAGCCTTCCATATTCCCCCAATTTGAGTAGGAACCCATTGAGCTTCCACAAATCACATGAGATATCTATTGGATGATATATTTAAACCTGAAATTTGACATATGTCATATTTCAGCCTTCATATCTTATTTGTGTCATAGGTGTCATAAAATCTTCATCATTGTTGTCATAGAGCTAGGGAATCTAGTCCAAGTGTCTCACTAGCTCCAAAATGACTCTTCCTCTCCCATGTAAGTTACATTTCTTCCAAAATTATACCTATGATGCATATTTCCAAGTGTATTATCCTTATAACTTATCCAATAACCTTGATTCTTCTCGTGGATTTGAAATTGCAAGAGGAGGATGCCATGTGGCACATAGATTCTAGCTTGTGTGGGCCCCATAGTCTCCATATGTCTCCATGCTCCATTGCCACTTTAATTTTATATTGTATTTATTTATTTAGATTATTTATTAAATATTTATGCAATCTAATTCTCAAACATCATTCATTGTCCCCCTTATTCCAAATCTCAGATCTTCCACCCCCAACCTAGGAAACTAGTAATTTTCCTCCTTGGCAATTATTTGACCCTTATCATCAATTTGAAAAACTCTAATAAATATGGAAAATATGAGTAGGCCATTGTGACCCAATGAAAAATTTGGGACATGAAAAATCCTCCCTTCCCAATATTTCTTGTCCTCAAGGAATTTAAAACATGGGTGTTGAAGAACCTGCTTTTTGTATGATTCTTTGAAGTTTCCACTGAGTTTCCCAACTTTGAGTCTTTGAGATTCCATGAATGTTTGAGAGAGGAAACACCATGCTTGATTATACACTATTATGATTAAAATAACTTTATTAACTTGGGAATGCATCTCCCATACTGTGTGTTTCCCAAAAAAATTGAAATCAATGGGACTAAAAACTATCCCAGGGTCTCATTGCTTGTATTGCACTCCAACAATTAAGATTTATCTCCAAACCATACCATTAGGAAAGAAAGTTCCAAGATCCCATTTTCTTGTATGCATTATTCCAAACATTATGAGTGCATATGATATATCATGAAAGTACATAACACCATAATAAAAATGTACACCAAGGAGGTGCCTCATCAAAAAATCATGAAAGTTCTTATACCTCCAAGTAAGTAGACCACGATTTCCAAGTGCATACAAGATTCAAGTGACCAATCAAATCTACTCCAATGACATAGGTGAGGATCCCATGTCCTATAATGCTGCTTCCAAATAATTTCATATGCATCAAAATAATAATCAGCCATGTGTTCTTTCATCCAAGAAATGAAAGAAGAACCTCCACAAAAATATGAACCAAATAAGGATCAAATAAAACATGAAGACTTCAGGTGGCTCAAAGAAGTCTCATCAATACATCCATGAATGAGAGAATCATAAAGATATAAAAAATTGTGTCTAGAAACAAAAATGTTCTCCAATCATAAATCTATTCACCCCAGTGTTGGATGAAGTTCCTCCAACATCAAATGAACCAAGTGTTGAGCAAGAAAAACCACAAGTCTTCAAGTGACTCAAATGCATATCATCGGTGCATCCATGTAGATGTGCATAATCATAAAGTAACAAAGGATGCTGCTGAAAATGTGAATAAGAATGTGCTCCAACCATGTCATCATAAAAATTAAATCTAGGAGTTCCATACTCATGTGGCACCATCAAAAAGAACCCTTTCACCCATACTTCATTGAGAGTAATGCTGCAAAACATGGAATTGTAGGATGTAGGAGAATGGAATAACTCACCCAAATGATCAAAAAGTGCAGAAGTTTCATCATGGGAAGGATACATATGGGTATTATCATACAGCTCCTTCAAAAGTGTGAAACATTTGTCATAGATGGGTTCCAATGTAGAGGAATCATGATCTTCTTTAAAAATTGCATAACCTTCATCAAGAGACAATTCAAGTTCCTCCTCCACCACCTCAAGTGTTTGGTTCTCTTCAATTTCATATTCAAACACATAAAGAACATTCAAATTTCTACATTTATCATGATCCACCATGTCATGAGAATCCTCTAAGCAATCTACCATATGACAATCTGAAACATGGGAAGAAGAACAAGTATCTTGCATCCTCTCTAGATGTTTCTCATTTTGAATTTGGATATTATGAATATCCTCATTATTATTCAAGTATGATTCATGTAAAAATTCATTAATCTCAACCAAATTGTTTCTATAAAAAAGAAAAGACATGAAATTACCTTCAATGTTGCACATTGCTCTTTGAATCTTCTCCATGTCTTCAAGGAAGGATGGATCCTCCAATGAAGAAATTTTCCAACAAGACTTTGACACCAATGCTTTAGTGTCATGTAGTATTCTAAGGGCCTATTGTACCTTCTTTTCATTCATCTTTAAGGAACCTTCAAGAAAGTGAATCTCTTGCAAATGAACCTCATCATATTCTTCCTTCTTTCTTGGACCAACTTCATGAAGCTCAAGTGGTGATGGGGAAGTTTATCTTGTTTCTTCTTCAACTGCTACAAGGTATTCATTTTCATGTTTACTAGAAATTTTTCTTGCCGAAACATTTTTAAATATTATCTCTATGTCACCAACATATATTTATGAGCACCCTCAATAGGCACTCCTTCATAGTTCATGCATCCAATAGTAGATACTCTTTGTTTCATTTCCATGGTAGATTGTGTCTCGAAATGATCTTTAGTATTTTGAATAGAAAATTCTTCATACTCATGTGATGTCTCTTCATATTTTTCAGAGTCACTTGGGAGTGAATTTTTATCCTCTTCATGTATTACTTATTCTACTTCACCTATTTCAAAACTAGGTGGTTCATGGGTCTCCTGCTTTTGCTCCTTCAAGCAAGCTGATGCATTTTCCCCTTGGTTTTCTTAAAATCAATATATTTTTTCCAACTTTGGATAGCCAACAATTTGAATCCTTTCATAATATTATTGTTCTTGTCTTCAAATATAGGTTCCATAATTTTAATAAGCTCCTCACCAGCATATGAGGTTCCCTTTTCATCCCTAGTCATAGTTTCCTCTTCAACAAAAGGACTTTTGGGTTTCAATATATAATGGCGGTCCCTGAATTCTTGTCATAATTAATATCATACCACATCAGGTTCCAATATCATGCTCTGATACCACTGTAATGTCCCATTTTCAAAATTTTCTTAAATGACCAATTTTTCGCTTTTTCCCCAATTTTGAACCTTGACTAGTTTTGATGTCTAGACCTCCAAATTGACCCAAATTCTTCAAAATTATCTCATAAGGTACATGAATGATAATATAACTTAAATATTATGTTCAGGGATGTTTTATGACCCCCCAATTACTTCTGCAAATGTGTTTAATGTTTTGTTCAAATTAGGAGTCTTTACTAGCAAATTGGGGCTCCAATTCCCCTTAGGTAATTGCCGGAAATGGATTCTCAAATGGTCCCAAAGTCACTCGAATTTATGAAAATAGGTATGGAATGTTTAAGTTACAATTTTAAATTCTCTTATACATCATGTTTCAGTTTATACAGGCTTTTATGACTCTTTTCAAAACAACTCCCAAATCATAATTTCGACCCTTGGGGAAAAGGCACTAAATCTTCTCCCAATGCAATAAAAATGACTAAAATGGAATCCAATTCTTAAGTACTGAACATTAGAATTTAAATAAACATTAATTAAATTCCATTCATCATAAATTTATCAGATATACATTCCTCCATTAGAAATAATCAACATTATCATAACATACATCAATGTCATGGGGAAATGGTCATTGCTTTCTATTAATAATCACTTTTCCTTACAACCATTTAAAAATTTTACTTGAGAATTTATGATAAGGAATAAAATATTATATTTTTCTTATTAAAACCAGTAATTTACAATGAAAACCTCTCCCAATTCGAAATCATTAGCATTACAATGGTGCACAACAAGATAGTGGGGAAATGGCACTATTTCTTCATTGTTTATTATTTTTACATGAAATATTTTTGGAATTTTGACCAGAGAGTATTATGAAATTTAAATACATATAATTTACATCATAACATAAAATAATGTATAATTATAATCTTCCCTAAATATATCAATAGCTCACCCAAAGTGCAATCCCTCCATGAGCAAGAATATGTCATAAAAATTGGAAATGGTTGAGAGAAAGTGATGCAATAGAAGAATACACAAGATTACCTATATATTACACCTGAAAATAATACTCCATTATATATCCATGAAATACCTTAGTGGCCTCTCCAAACACCAACTTTGATGGGAATCTTTCACCCTCGAAATTGGCTAAGACAAGAAAACTAGTCATCCACTAGCTCTCACAATTCACAAATGACAATTTTTCAAATGATAAAAAGCCATTATATTGGTTTATTAATGTATTTTATAAATATACTTAGCCTTTTAAGTTTCCCAATCCATCCATAAAATCAATCCAATTCGAATTTGGGTGTGTGCTCATGATTTTCCATGTGTCCTCCCTTTCCTAGCCTTCCATCTTCCCCCAATATGAGTAGGAACCCATTAAGCTTCCTCAACTCACATGAGAGATCTCTTGGATGATCTATTTAGACCTTAAATTTCATATATTTCATATTTCATCATTAATATCTTATTTGTGTCATAGGTGTCATATAATCTTCATCATTGTTGTCATAGAGCTAGGGAATCTAGTCCAAGTGTCTCACTGGATCCAAAATGACTCTTCCTCTCCCATGTAATTTACATTTATTCTAAAATTATACCTATGATGAATATGGAAAAGTTTATTATACTTATAAATCATCCAAGAACCTTTATACTTCCCATGAATTTGAAATTGCAAGAGAAGGATGCCACGTGCCACATAAATTCTAGCTTGTGTGGGCCCCATAGTCTCCATGTGTCTCCATGCTCCATTGCCACTTAAATTTTATCTTGTATTTAATTATTTAGATTATTTATTAAATATTTATTCCATTCTAATTTTCAAACATCATTCATTGTCCCCCTTATTCGAAATCTCAAAGCTTCCACCCCCAACCTAGGAAACTAGTAATTTTCCTCCTTGGCAATTATTTGACCCTTAGCATCAATTTGAAAAACTCTAATAAATATGGAAAATGTGATTAGGCCATTGTGACCCAATGTAAAATTTGGGACATGAAATGGAAAATGGAATTTATTGTATCATACATGGAGGAAAATAGGCCTAACAGCCCGTGAGGTAAAATCAACAACTTACATGTCCCTTGTTTTCTTTTAGTATCACATGTACCTCGTGGATCTATTAAATTATAGAGTAGTTGCATTTTTCTTGTAGGATTTTCTGAGATTTCTTATTGGAAATGTTTATCTCTATTTTATGTTATCCAAATACAACAAAATAAGTTTTCTATGGTAGATGATATTGATTTCACTGTCATGGTTGGTTCCATTAGCCCCATGATAAAAGGGGGAAAGAAGGAAATTCACACATCAATTCAAATGTTCAAATGACAAATAGAGAGAGAATTTATCAAATGTAATCCCAAGTTATAGACCAAGGATATATTAAGGAAAAGAACAATGAGATTAATGAGAGAATCCTCGGAACCTCTCAAGTGCTAGCGACACAGAAAAGTTATAGAAATGGAAGATGGAGAAAAGTAAGCTAGTTCCTACCAAAAGAAACACCTTCAAGTATTCCTATGGTGAATTTGATCCCATCAGATATAGAGGTGACAATGAATCTTGACTATGCTACCAAAGGTACTTCCTTACCAAGTAAGCTTCTGCTTGAATTTCACCTACATGTTCCCCAAGAGACGTTTGACATATCAAAAATTTTCTGTGGGACATCTGTTTATTCAAGGCTATTAATCTTGTGAGGTGTCACAAGTTTGGTTCTTCTCTTCACTTGGATATTTCAAACTTAATTCGAAGTTGACTACTTCAAATGTACCCTACTGTCATTATTAGGAAGAGTGAACGGAGTTACATCTCTTTACTCATTCTGATATTAGTCAAGCATTCTTTCATTTTATGTGTTGGGTTGTACATCTCAAATTTATCATTTTTTTAGAAGTAAGATTGCTATATATAAATTCCTTGTTTTTCGCTTGATTGAAAATTAAAATTGGTGTTTATGTCATCTGGTGTTAGTTATACAATGTCATACCAATGATTGTTAGATTTTTTAAATGATCTTTACCTTATCAGGGTGAATCTGATATGTATATTAAGGTTTATTATTAAACACAATCCAATAGAACATTAGGTGAAATCAATGCTATGCAAATAATTAGACTGCAAATTCACAAAAACAAAATTTGGACAAAAAATAAGAGAAATTTAAAATTGAAGCTTTGTATATTATATCACCCCCTAAAATTGAGATTAAATAACAACAAAAACTAGATCATTCTTTTAACATTTTATTTCATGTATGAACTTAGAAAGAAAGTGGCTTCAATATGTAGTGAACTTCATTATACTTCCCTTACATATTTATCTGTAATAGCAATGTCTATGCATCTCCTCCAAATGCATATTGTAGTCATTGTGACAATTTGACTCATCTTCTCAACAACCTTGTATGGGATTGTGTTGGCGCAAAACCAACCAGCAAAAATCAGTCAATAGGGGTTCCCACTCTGTCAACGCTCAACTCACTGCGATCTCTCTGAGCATTAGCCCAGACAGGTTTTACCCCGCCTGACAACACCCGCAAAGTGGATGAAGTCTCACCCGAGATGTTCAAGGGAGAGCTCTTGGAACCTGCAAGTTTCTGCAAAATAGAAGAGGACTATGGGCATCGACAATTCATCAATTTATCTAACAGATCTGACCAATTACTTAATCATCAACAGGACCATTCATCATTGTGGTTAACAGATCACATCATTCATTCATAACAAAAACAATCATATTGTTGCGCAAACAGATCTACACAGATAATATCATTTAAAAGTAGAAAACATCACAGCATAGATCCATTTCACACATTCAACTCACATTCACCATTAGATCACCGTGACAGTAAGATAGAAAAAGGTAAAAGAAATAACAATTCATATCAACTCATGTCTTATCATATTACTTCTATGCAATAATCCATAGATTCAAAATAGGAAACAATTCAACAAGAACCAACAATTGCTTCCCTGAGTCTCTAAGCATATATGGCATCAAACTCTCAGTTCTGTATCTCTATCTCTCAAGTGCGTATCAACATTTGCAATTCTACTTCTATTTATAGGCTTGCACCTTTACATTCATGGTCCACTTGGATGATTTCTTAACTAACTTCTAACTAATTCTACAAAATAATGACCAATATATGCAAAATATGGTCCAAAGTACAAAAAGTGACATAAAATATTCAAAATATTCTATCTTCCTCCTTGTGTTCCATCTTTCATATACGCTGTGTCTCTTAAGCTTACGCAACATTCAAGATGCTATGTAGCTGACTTGTCCCAAAACCCATGCCAACAAATTGAATATAATTAATGATCAAATGAAAGGAGAACACGATTATTCAAACCCTCCTAGCCCTTTCATCTTCCCTTCAGTCAACAATTATTTCTTTCATAGTTGAAGATGAATCATTTCAATTATTGTTTGTTTGCAAATAAAGATAAAGAAAAAGTAGGCACAAAGAAGGTTTCCTTTATGCTTTTTTTCTTGATTATGTACTATGTGTATATGACTAGATGGTTCACTTTTGTATCCGTAATAACTTGTGAAATATGAAATTTCATTGGAGTTTTAATAATTTGTCACCATGTTTTTTGGTTAGATCATTCAAACTATCCTTTGGAGTCACATAGTTTACAATATTGTTCATTAGAGTTTGTTGTTCATTTGGCTAAAGTTAGGTATTTGGTTCTACTTAACTCATAATTTTTTTATGAAGTTATGTACCATGTTTGGAACATGAATGGTCTAGTTGGAATTCTACTTAGCCAATACATAATGCAATCTCAATTCTTGAATCAGGTGTAGGCATGTATATTATACAATAACTAAGTAGTATATGTCTATGTCTTGACATTTCCCCATTTTTTAAAGGGTGCTAGCTCAATGGAAGGTCACATGCCTTACATGCAGGAGGTTGGTGGTTCAATTCCTCTGTACCCTATATACATAAATCAATGACAAATTAAATGACTAGTTAACAATAATCAATGACTAAATAAAAGACCAATTAACAAAAATCAATGACCAAATAAATAACTAGTTAACAACAATAAACGACTAAATAAATTACCAATTAACTGCACTTAATGACTAGTTAACCACAATCAATGAGTAAATAACTGACCAGTTAACAACAACCAATGACTAAACAAATTGACAATTAACAACAATGAATGACTAAATAAATGACTACCTAACAACAATTAGAGACTAAAACAATGACTAAATATAGGACCAAACTGACTAATCAAAACAACCAATAGATGACTAAATCTTTTATTCATGTATTTAGTCACATTATAAATGACTGATAATAAATGACTATTAGTCATGTGACTAAACTTAGTCATTTATTTGCAAATTTTAGTCATTGTTTTAGTCAAGTATCTCACTTTTTATACTAGTGGTGTCTTTGCGAGCGTTTGGTTGTCTAGGAAAGTTATAGTCTATTAACAACTCATCACCACAAGAAAAGATATGTATTGCATGCACAACAAAAATATGGATATTTTCCTTTTCACAAAGAACTCTTGGTCATTGGAGTGCTCCTCAAATAAACAATTTGCAGAAAATAGAGAGCACTTTGAACTATTTATGAACCTTGCAATGTTCTCATGAGTGCATTAATGACCATTGATATACAACATGTTATTCCTATTAAAAAATTTAGAAGCATAACCATTCATGCGCATACTATACTTAGAAATACTATGCTTGTATTTAACAATATTCAAAAAATCGAACTGACAATAAATAAGACTGCAAAATGACATAAGTGCTACTGACTGTTTAAAAACTGCGGTTGTAACAAGTTTAGTATTTACTTTGCAAATGCATAGGAAAAGAGAGGTCAACACTACCCTCCAACAATTGAATCAACCTTGGTGTGTACTTGGACATTTTTTTTCTTGATTCATGCAAATTTTTGGATCTCATAGTAGAGATGTTTTGGGTAGTATTAACATCATACTTTGGATCACTAAAACTTGTAGTTGACTAAGCATAAGCCGAGGGGTTTGTCAATGTAGGATGAAACATAGTTGTTTTGGATTCCAATTTTTCAACAAATGAGCATAGGGATGTGTTCCTACGTGTCTTTTGTATATCACATATTGTATTTTTTACTGCATTAGAAGGTCTTAGACCATCAATATTGGGCAGTTGATCATTAGTATAATGGGTGAGTGTGACACGCTGAGGGTTCTCCTTCATTCCTTGACATTTTGAACAACCACATACTACTAGCGTTCCATAAAAGAGATCTAATTCACGATGAATTGCCGTCAATCACATAGGATTGTGGCTGGAAGAAGGCATGTTACAATTGGTGAGGTAAATTGGTTATCCATTTTCATCTACCAATTGCTTGTGGTGTCTTTCTTTTAATAAGAGCTTAGGACATTTTGCAACTGGTGTAATATATTGTGCTTCTGAATTTGATCAAGATATTGCACAATTGAATACATTGTTATTCATCTTCACATGGATAAATAACATAAATTCAATTAGATAAACACAATTTAAATAAAATATGAACTTAATGGACATGGATAGGGAGAACTCGATGAACTTTGAACAATATGGAATGATCTAGAATTTGAAGAATTGACCATTTAATATAATAACCTTTTTATCCAAATCAACATTTAATACATGTCTACAATCCTAAAATAAATTTTGAGAACTATATCAAAATCTAACTTCCAATATAGTTTTGTAACAATTTTGTAAGAATAATGTGAGTTTAAGCAGTATTCATATACTATGAAGTATTGTAATTGATGTGGATGAATCCAAAAAGAACATTTGAGATTAATATATCATTTTAAGTTCAAACATACAATCATAGGGATTTTTAACTACTTTGGTGTGCCTTAAAAATACAACCGCACCGATGCATCCTTGATAACAAAACTCATTTGGGCATCTAAAACACATACATACCATTGTGAAACATCCATAAAAAATTCCATAAAAAAAATATCCTCTATATTTTATAACATATATTTAATTTTGCATTTTTCAATATAATCGACCCCGGTGCGCTTAGTATACATAAGCGGACTACTGCGATGATATTTATCATACGCATCAACAAATAATAATTCTTAATTTTTATTTTCTTTATCTATATGGAAATTCGTTCCGTACTAAAAAATATAACACACCGATGCATGCGTATCTTCCTTGCACACCGATTTCTACAGAAAGTTAATCTAAAATATATTTGAATGATGTTGTTGGAAATGGGTTGGAGTTAAGTGAGTTGCGCAACATCTAGGATGCTGCGCATACTCACGTGGCACCACGCAAGGAAAAGATAGCATGATAGGTAGAAAATAGTCCACTTTTTTATATTTCCATGTCACTTTTTGTACTTATTGACCATTTCTTTGGAATATTGGTCCTTAGTGGTTAAGTTAGTTAGAAGTTTGTTAGAAGCTAGTTAGAATTGGACCTTGAATGTAAAGGCGCAAGCCTATAAATAGAATAATTATGCATGTAAGAAATATATATACATACATGGAGAGTGAATACCGAATAACATACTAAACAGAGTGATACTAGATCATAGTCTGTCTGCAATTTCTTCTGCGTATTTAATATGATGTGATGTGGATTGATCTGAAATCCTATTTCCTTTTATATTTTCATGTTTTACATTGTTGCGATTCTGATGCTGAATGATGAATAGATCTGCATATCAATGGATAGTGTAATGCTTTCTGCTTACGGATACTGCCATATTTTTTTGTTTTCCCCATTGATAGATATGCTGAAATGATGAATGAATAAATGTGACACGATGAATGGTTCAGTAAGTAGATTAGATATGGAAATTAAGTTGATGAACCTATGATGCCCCAACTCTCCTCTATACTGCAGAAACTTGGTTTCGATAGCTCTCCCTCGAACATCTTGGGTGAGACCTCATCCGCTCTGCAGGTGTTGCTGGATAGGGTAAAACCTGTTTGGGCCGATGCTCAGGGAGATCGTGACATGTTAAGTGTTGGCATAGTGGAACCTTTTTCGACTAGGTTTTTTTGGTTAGGATTGTGCCAACAAATGGTTTCGTTGCGGGACCTTGTTGCAATTGAGAGTAGGGCATGTAGCATCCGATAAATATTGGTTACCCAAGAATGGATGTGGCATCTAACGCGACTGTAACTTCAAGATTGGTTTGATTAGAAGTTGAGAGAATTTGCTGAAGCAGAAAATTAGAACCCTGGGCTAACAACAAAAAAGTGGTTAGCGAGATATATACATGATGGTCCACATGAATACTTCTTCAGCGAATTTTTGATGATATTGCATGAGTGGCTGAAATGATTCACAAACAAGAAGATGAAATTTCAAGGAGGTGAACCGACATCCTGGACCCCTGAACTAATCCAAGAGCTCCAAGAAAATGACAACAAAGCGTCACACACCGTCGAGGTTTGGTTGGATAGTATCCTAGAGGGATATACCACCAAGTTCATTGTCGACACCAATAAATGTTACAATGATGCAGAGAGAGAGTTCTTCAACGGATCCAAATGTAGGTTCTTATTATCACTTCAATTGTCGTTTAAAAAGATGGTTTGTGAAAAGGGTATACTCAAGATGCGCCTAGAGTAGTAACACTGCGGTGTGCGGAGGCTGTGGATACCACGACTAGGGGGGGATACAAATGAGAAGATAAGGGGTAGATGGGTGCAAGTTTTGATGATACCGTGAGAGAATTCAAGGAAGGAAGTGATTGTACAAGGGGAGGAGTAAGGTTCCAACTAGAGAAGAGGCAAAGGATAGGGGAAGGTCCTGCTGTGATCAGAACGCAATACCACGAAGGACAACCACACGGGACGAAGAGACCCTACAGTGACAACGAGGATGACCAGGCCTAGGATATGCCTAAAAAAAGGTAATATCAAACCCCAGCAGCAACGTACCCATGCCTCTGTGCACTACTCGAAACTCAGGAAAAAATCTGAGTCCCAAGTCGACTTGTCTGATGTGCCAAAAATAGTCTAGTAGTAGATCAGCATCTGTCAAAAGGTGGCCCAAAATGGTGGGTTACGATATGAAGCTACCCTTGTTCCATGGAAATGGGACCAATGATCCTGAGCAGTACTAGTTTTTATGTGAAGAAGTGTGGACTATTAGACAGGCCATTGACGATGATGTAAAGAAAGGATAGTTAGCGACTACCCTGAGGGGTCGTGCACTTGACTGGTTTATAAAGTTTATCCAGGTTCCTTAGTGAACTTCGACGAAGACATTGGATGAGATCCAGATGGGATTAATCGAGGAATTAAAAAAACCGAAGTCGGAAGCACAATATATTACGGAGCTGAAGGAAATCAAGCAAATTTTCTAATGAGGCCGTTTGGGATTTCGATCAGAGGCTCAAGAGACTGATGATTAGAGTCCGTTTTTCTATGAGTGGTTTCCAACATAAAGAATGGTTTATCTCAGCATTGGTTTCTCATATCTGACAACCATTGATGCAGCAAAATATAGGGACACGGAGTGAAGCCCTATAGATTGCGATGAAGGTCAAAGCTTCACCTATCGAGGAGAGTGCAGTCAAGATGAATCAAATTTAGGCATAGCTAGTGAACCTCACACTACAGCTATAGGATATCAAGAAAGGTAAGGAGGAACGCGTAGATACTTGGTGTACTCGGTGTCACGCGAATGGCCACACCAAATATACTTGCCCCGACTTTAGGAATTATTTGTTATTTGGAGCTCCGAACCCGTTGAGTAGTGGTGGTGTGCCTTGGCGTCACATATGCCAAGTCTATGGACATTGACATGAGGAATGTAGCTGTATAAAAAATATGGTGTTGAATCCTACCAATTTATACTATTCATTCTGTTGCTCAATTGGGCATGAGGATAGAGACTGTCAGGCATACGATCTGCTTCAAGATAGAACTTATGATTCATATTTCATGAAGGGTGAAGGCCACCGTGTAGTCCAGCAACCACATCCATAGTCTCAAATGGTTAGTTATTAACCACAACCACAGTACACACCACCACCGCTGATGCCATTTTCTCCACCACATCCGCAACCGCAGTTTGCACCACCACCGCATTTCATACCGCATCATCCATATAATCAAATGCTGATGGCCCAGGTGCAACCACAATACATTCAAGCAACACTTTTTTCAGCAACAACCGAATCCCCAACCACAACAGGTAGCTCAGTCGTAGCACTCGCAACAAGGAGGATTCTGAGGCAGAGGAGGAGGCTTTGGATGAGGTCACACATCTGTCCAGTGTTATAATTGTGGCATATTCATGAATTATTAGAGACACTTCCCACACTTGTAGTGATCATGTATGTACTATGTAGCGATTGATCATACTGTAGAGAACTGCTCGCAGTTAATTGCAAGATGGAAAAACAGAAACGTTCCATAATTGCATAATCAAGCCCAGTTGCAGACTCGAAATCAGATACCAGCCCAGAACCAGTTGCAGAGCTAGGCCTAGAATCAAGTTCCTCTCCAGAACCATACTGTGAATTAGCTGATTAACCCACAAGTAAACTAGAATCCACCACTGGCTTAGACTCCACCAATGAACCAGACTCAAGGTCCAACCATTATGACGATTTCAACAAATCCTAGAACACAGGATGTCGAGATCGCCATTGTCACTCGTAGAGGTGCGACGATGGGATATGATGGACCCCGGCCGCAAGTTCAATTAGCTGGGAAGAAGAAAGCGATGTTTGATATTGCAACTAAAAAAGAGACATTTTTTGAAACTTGGGACGTGATCAGATGAAATCTTGGTAAGTTACCTGTCTATGAAATTCCATCCACCTTTGATTTATCCTTAGAAGCAGGACCATCATGGCAGCATGGTACCTTACAGCAGTTCTTTGAGAAATTATTAGTACTGGAACGAGATCCTTGGGCTTTGGTTGAGATGGAGAGGTTGTTGTACCATCCAGGAAAGGAGCTAGAGGACTCCGTAGTGAAATCCTTGCAAAAGAAAAAGACAGGTAAAGAGATGTGTATGAATATCCAGATTGGGAACTATGAGGTGGGCTCAGTCATCCTGGACCTAGGATCATATGTGAACATCCTGACTAAGAATACCTAGCAAAAAATGGGGATCCCAATGTTGGGTTGGTCCCCAATGCAACTGCGATTGGAAAACCAAGCTAAGGTGCAACCAACTAGATAGGTAACGAACTTGGTTTTCAATGTTGAAGGTATGATAACACACACAGACTTTCATGTGATTGAAGTCGTTAATGGGGAAGGCTTCTATCCCATGCTATTGGGGATTGGATGGGCCAATGATAGTATGGCTGTGATTAATTTTAAGAAGAGAATGATGACATTTGAAAACCAGGACATTTGAGTCATCGCACCCATGGATCCAAACGAGGGCCAGAGATACATTGAACCTGTGAAGGATGAAGTTCTCAAGGGGTGGAATCATGCTTACAACATCTTTGAATACTATATCCACCCGAATGTCGAGGGAGAACTTGGTTGGAGGCGTTCTAGCTCTGCATCCTCTGATTCTGATGATGCACTCGAAAATTGGAAAAACCTCATGCATGAGGTATCTTTTAGAAAGTGTGGTCTAATTACACAATATCTGCATCATGTTGCGACCGAAATTATTGAATTTCCAGTATATGAAGGGATACTAGAGTTATCCACATTTTTAATAGTATTTGAAGAGAGAGTCTCAATACCACAATGACTGTTGGCACTGGAGGAAGCACTGATGGCTACTCTATCGCGCTGGTGGGAAGCTCATAAGAAAACGATTATCGGATGGATGCAGTGTCGCGAGATGATGACAGTCCATTTTGGTACCATAGAGGTGTACCAAACTGGGAAGTATGATGGGAATAATTACCCTAGCAACCATTTGGTAGAGTGTCAAACATTATGGGCAGCACGACCAAAGGATGAATGGTTCCATGCCTTTATTCATACATTGGATGAAATGCCGAGGTCCTGGTATGTATTTGCAGAGCTACACAGAGAAATAACTACCTGGGAGGAGTTAACAATCTTCTTCTCCCACACTTTTAGATTTGCATATGCCAACCCTGATGTCCACAACACACTTCAGATCATTCGGGATGTAGTCTTGAAGGTTGTGCTAGTCGCATATCTTGTGGATCCACGTGCGCATTGCCATATGCAATCGATGATGGAATGATATAACATGTATGGCATGCCAGAGGATGATGATGAGTTGTGAAATATTAATATTCCTGAGACTAAAGGGAGTCGCAATGTTGCAACACCAGATGTGTCGACCGATCCCATGACTGAGCCGTTGAAGATTAAGAAAGTTAGCATTGGGATGGACGAGAATCCAAAGTTCGCAAATGTTGGGGACTACTGGGATGAGGAGACCATGGCTATGATCATGGATTTCCTACATGATTTTCAAGATCTATTTCCAAAAAAATTCTCCGAGATGAAAGGGATATTGGGTGACCTAGGGGAAATGAAAATCCCGCTAAAGAAATATGCCAAACAAGTGCGATAGAGACCATAACGTATGAATCTGTGCTACAAAGAGAGAGTTAAAGTTGAGTTTAATCGTATGTTGGATGCTGGAATCATCAAACTTGTTGAAGAGGCAGAATGGATCATTCCTATGGTGGTCCAAGATAAGAAAATAGGCAAAGTTCAGATCTGTTTCGACCTTAGAAAACTAAATGACGCCTGTATGCATCACCTATTTCCAACACCATTCACTGATGAGGTACTTGAAGGAGTAGGTGGTCAAGAAGTGTACTCCTTTGCAGATGGGTTTTCAGGTTATCACTAGATCAGAATCGGTAAGGAGGATCGACATAAAACAACATTCCTCACTGAATGGGGATGTTTTCAATATACAGTGATGCATTTTTGGTTAAAGAATGCCCCTGTGGTATTCAAAAGTTCTTACAGGTGTACATAGATGATTGGATAGTGTATGGTCTAATAAAGGATCATTTGGCCAGCCTTCGACTGATGCTGGAAAGGTGTTTCCAACACCAGATCGCGTTGAACTCCAAAAAGTGCATTTTCTGTGCCCCATTCGACATACTGTTAGGTCATATTGTGTGCAAGAAAGGGTTATTGGTCAACCCTACAAATATAGCTCTCATATTGATTTTTCCCCCATCAACCAATGTAAATATGCTTCGAGCAATGTTGTGGCACACAGGATATTATTGCAAATTTATCAGGGAATACGCTGCGATCAATGCTCCTATGTAGAAATTATTAAAGAAAGATGCAGTATTTGAATGGATTCTAGAGTGTCAGAGTAGCTTCAACATGTTGAAGTCCAAGATGGCTTCAACACCAATACTTGTATTCCCAAATTGGAACAAGGAGTTCCATGTTCACGTGGTTGCATCTTATATTGCGCTAGGAGTATTGCTCGTGCTGCCAGGTGATGGCAACTTGGATCACCTTATTGATTTTACGAGTTGGAAGTTATTAGCTGTAGAGAATAATTATACAACCACGAAGCGCGAGGGGATAGTGATGGTTTATGCGATACAGAAATTCAGGCATTAAATTCTAGGAAGTCACTTGAAGATGTTTACTGACCATTCGACTTTGAAGTACTTGGTCAATAAGCCTGTGTTGGGGGGAAGATATGCAGATGGCTACTCCTCTTTCAGGAATTTGTTTTGAGATCATCATGAAGCTGGATTGCTTGAATGTTGGCCCTGATCATTTTTCTAGAATTGAGACAGGTGAGGACCCTACTAACATCAAAGATGGACTTCCTGATGTACAACTGTTTCGATTTAACATGGCAGATGACCATTATGCTCCAATAATCCATTTCTTAGCAATGGGAGTCGCACCAGAAGAACTTTCCCTGAGTCAAAAGAAGCAGTTGGTGGTTAAAGCTTCTTATTTTTAGTTTATTGCTAGACACTTGTATAAGATGGGACCTGATGAAATTTTGCAGTGATGTGTCCTCCCCCATGAACAAGAGAAGATTTTGGAAGAAGCGCATGCTGGCATAGCCAGGCGACACTATGGAGGACGGGATACCACACGGAAGGTTCTTTGCACAGGGCTTTGGTGTCCCACTCTTCTTAATGATGCAACAGGTTATGCATGTAGTTGTGATGTCTATCAACCCATCGAAAAACCATCACATCGGGATGAGATGTCGCTCGTACCCTAGGTAACTTTACAACCTTTTGATAAACAGGAGGTAGAATTTGTGGGTCCAATCAAACCACCTGAGAAGAGAAATAGTGAGTGCTACATAATCACTACGACGGACTATTTGATGAGATGGGCATAGGCTGCACCCGTTGTGGACTGTACTATTGGTATGGCAACCAAATTTCTATTCGAGAATATTGTGATGCAGTTTGGGTGCCCAAGAATATTGATGAGTGATCAGGTTAGTCATTTTATCAACCACACAATAAGAACACTAACAAAAGAGTTGCAGGTTCAACACAAGAAAAGTACACCATACCATACACAAGCAAATGGAACTATGGAGGAATTCAACAATATATTGGAGCATGCACTTACCAAGGTATGTAACACTAACCGAGATGACTGGGATTTGAAGATTCCTGCATTGTTGTGGGACTATCGCACCACATGCAAGAGATTGATGGGGCAAACACGGTTCAAATTAGTATATGGGAAAGAGGTAGTTATTCCTATGGAATACATCATTCCCAGTCTGTGCATTGTTGCTACGACCAGAATGGATGATGATGCTGCACTAGAGGAGCACGTAGTGCAATTGATACAGCTTGACAAAGACCATTTCATTGCATTTTTCCACCAGCGCATTTAGAAATACCGACATAAGGCGTGGCATGATCGCCACATAAAGAACAAGCAATTTCAGCAAGGGGATTTGGTGTTGCTATACGACAACAAGTTCTTGAAGAATCTGTGTTATGGAGAAAACTTCCTATGGCTTGGGGTACTGTTGGAGGAGCAATTCGATATGTCGACTTAAATGATAGCTGACTTAGTTGATCAACTGACTAATTCGGTCAACCAACTAATTAGAGATTAGGTCAGCCACCTAAGGTCATGTCGGTTGAGTGAACCAATAGGTAGTTATTTTGTAACTGTTTGTAAATCGTATATATTAGGATGTTGAGCCAGATCGGAACTCAGTTCAGTTCTCTACATTGTATGGACCCTCTCATGTTAATATAATCTGTTATTCTATCTACTTGTTCTTATCTCTTGTCTTTGTTATGTATGTATGCTTTAGTATGTATTATTGGTAGCCCTATGTGATCTATGAGATTACAACATTGGTTCTGTTGCCGGTAGTACATGTCTGAGATATATGTAAGTAGATGATATCAGAACAGGAGATTAAGGACTAGTGGGAGTGTAAAGTAGAAAATTATTTGTAGAATTATGCATGAATAAATAGATTGACGACCACACAAGCAAAAGAAAGATTCTTTACAGAGATAGATGAGAAGTTTGTAGAATTAGTGGCCCAACTTTTGAAGAAACTCCTGGATGAAAAATCCGAAAGGGACTAAAGATCAACAGTTACAAGAAAAATTGATTTGCGAGGGAAGAACAAACTTGTCGAAGTGGTTCAAAAAACTCATCAACGAATTCTACAAGGAGCAAGCAGTAGAAGACAGAACTTCAGTGGAAACCGTCAAGAAGAAAGTCTACACAGACCTCACCGAGCAATTTTTGTGTTCCTTACCGACCTTGCTGTTTAAGTTTCTGATCAAGAAGGGAGTGGGTCATATTGTCGAACCCTGTCCATCACTTCGCAGACCTCCATTAAACCCTAACTGGGCAGAAAAGAAAAATAGGTGGGAAAAATTCATTTCCGAAAGGGAGTGGGAATACTTCCTAAGCAAGTAGACTGAACTATCCGAGATTTATAAAGCATCGGGTAGGCTATGGGGGGGTAGTTGGTCATATGTCAGAATAAAGTGGAGTGGATTCTAGTCGACTAAAGGAGATACCAATCACCAAAAATGAGAAGTCAACCTAAAAAGGAAATCGAGAAGATAGTGTCACACAAAGGTATGACGAACTTCCAGAAAATAGAGAGGGAGAGGAGGTTACAAAGTAGGGAAGAAAGAAGAGAAAGAGCCTTATCACTGCAGAGAGGAATGAGTACTAGGGTGACCGACTAGGAAAGAGATCCGCCAGAGTCGGGTCATGACCGACAAGAAGAAGGCGTGGAAGAAGAGGCATCCCCTATGGAAGAAGAATTGTGGATAGAGCAGCGAGAAGCTCTCCAATTAGAAGTACGCCAGGAAGTAAAACCTCCAACAGATCCGCATACCCAGATACAATCTATTGTCGAAGAGGACCATAGACTAGGAGCTGGTGACTTTGGTATATGGATTTGACTAGATGACGAAACATACATTAGTAGACATCTAATTATCCGTCGACCAGAAGAAGGAAATTGGGTCATTCAAGCGGTACCCTTCAACCAAAGTATCCACTTACTTTTACCGACACATGAAGGAGCAACCCCCCTACCAAATACAGCTTTGGAAAACATAGAACATTCAGAACTGTAGACAAATAATTGCAGTTGGACATCAATAGAAGAATTTGACACTAACTTACTGCTGGTCGAAGAGGAAACGACAAAAAAAACCGATGGGAATGAGAGTTCCGTCGACAGTTCCACATAGAGGACTAAGCAAATAACCCCACCACCCATACCACCACCTCCACCACCTCAAAGAAATACATGCCAATGGATCAGTCTGACTAAAGATGTTGCAAGGCATAGTATTTCAGAAACTCATTAATGGAGCCTGACTAAAATGCTACAGAGACTAAACCAAACACATCTAAAAAAAAAGCATATAACGACCATAACGGTTAAACAAAAACTATAAAAACCTAAAAAATCCCCCCCAAAAAAAACAAAAATAGTATTGTTATACACACAAAACTATGATAGGAAATCACCACTTAGACAACCGACATCATGCCCATCGACATAACACTATCGACCATTTTCATAACCGACATCGACCGATGACCTTGATAGTCCCATCGCGCATTCATGACTTCGAGCGCCAAAAGCAAATCACCATTAACGCACACTGAAGTGTTCTAGCTGGAACATCACGTCTACAATTAATACACCCATTGATAAGAACATCCAATGCATCCCCTATAAATACTGAACCACCAAAGGATCATTCCCCGCAATTCAAACAGAGAGAGCATCATAGCAACCAGACGACTAAAAACCAAGAGCATCGTAGTAAAACTGACCCCCATACCAACAAAATGGCACCAAAACAGACAAGAGCCTCATCCAAGTCCAAGGAATTACAGGCTGCAGAGACACCATTAGTGAGAAGATTAAAAGACATTAAGAATGCTAAGGTGTAGGAAGGCTCATGGGCCAAACTATGGGCCGAGATAAAAGAATGGGCGTACGTCGACAAGAAGCCTACCCAAGCTGTAGAGAAAATAAAACACAGTTCCATTGTAAATTATGCTAGTGCACCGCTCATGGCTAGCTTCAGTGGAACAAAAGAAACAACAGTCAAATTTGTCATAAGCCGGTACCACAATGGCCAATTTTACTTCGACCAATCGGTTGACATCTTTGGAGAAGTCATTTCCCAATTAACAGGGATATCAAACAAAGGAGACCCAGTACCAGTTAGTATAAAAGAAGGATTGGTTGAAGAATTAACAGGGTCAGCATCGAGCAAAAACTTGAAAGGACTAATGATTGGTCACATAACACATCAAATGCCATATATTGTGGCCAAAATCATAGCTATTACACTCACAATGGCAGGTCGAGGAAGCGACCTCAAACTAGATATGTTGGAAGTAGTAGACACCATTGCAACCAATGGAAAGATATAGAGATGGGCTGAGTATGTTGCCGAAATGATCAAAACCATTTATGATAAATGCCAAGATGAGAGGAATTATTAGGTTCCCATCCCTTATCTTATGGATAGTAATGTACTCTATTTTCCCCGAAGGAGACAAAAATTTTCAGGAACCGACAAAATTCCATATGTGGAGATTCAAAGCATTCTCCCAGAAAGGAACAATGAAGGAACTTACAAATGAAAAAGTTTTGTTGGAAAAATGGCTCGAGCAGCTAAAAGTCCGTACAACCAGATGGAGGGTTTCTCAGAACATCCGACAAAGTCTTCCTTAAAAGTCCCACATTCAGCTAGAGCTCGACCATACTGCAGTATGGTACATGTAGGGCGCTAAACCAAATGCAAAGGCCCTTGACTATTATCCATCAGTCGAACATATATTTTGGGAACTATCTCGATAGGAGGGAACAAAGATACCAATACCAACAAAAGAAAAGGTAATAGACTTCTTGATAGAGGAACCGTTAACAGACCAAGAGAAGGAGGAGGATTACAAGCTCAACCTATACATCAGTACCTTTTTGTCAGAGGAGACATCGGTCAAAACCACTGGTCGACTACAAATCATAATCAAGCCTCCAACGACATAGAGGGAAGAAACACATACAGAAGAAACACAAGCAGAACAACAGGTAACCAATCCGGCTGAAGAAAATCTCATCCTGACTCATACACCAAGGGAAGGGATAGAAATAAAAAATCCAGAGTATGCTGTCACCAAAGAGATTATCACCAAATTGTCGAAGGAGATAGTAGCTGTAAGAAAAAGGAAAAGAACAACCACTAGGGAAAGGTAAGCGCAAGCTTATCATTCTAGATTCCTTAGACGATGACGAGGAACTGGCAGCTACGAACCTTGACATAATAGAGGATGCCGCAACAAATAAAGTTCCAGTTGAAACCCAATTTCAGAAATTTGTCAAGGCCGGGGCACAGTAAGGTCGACCAAAGAAGGCGAAGATCACACACACTTCGATGCTTGAAAATGTCGTAGATCTTGTGTCTACACCCCTAGCCCCACCTCTGACAAAAATAATAGAAGAGCTAGTACCAGAACAGCTTCTAATAAGCCCACTCGACTTATGCAAAAGCACTATGTTGGAGGATGTGAAGGAAAAGTTTGACCAAGACAGAGACATCTAGGCTTAGATCGAAAAATTGCATGAGATATTCACCAAAGTGCAGAAGCTCTTGACCAAAGCACCTCTCTTCAAAGTTAGAGGATACCGACTACCAGTTTCCCAACCTGGCCAAGTACTCCAGAGGCCAAAAATATTTGCAACTGTGACTTTGAACTTTGAGAGAAATATCAACAAAGAAGCTGTAGTCGTTGCACGTCGGACCACGTCTATCATTTTGACTGAACCTGACACCCACCTACTAGCCTTTGAACTAACCGGAGGTGAGGAAGAAGAAAATATCAAGGACATAAATCGAGAAATCAACCAACTATTCTCCAACTTGGACTCACCTCCTCAGACCGAAAATCCACCACTCAACCACATTTTCACCAACCCAATCACACCCAACCATTCACCAACCCCACCACCCCCCGACTCAGAACCCTTAATTCAACCAGCTGCACGAGAACCACCTCCACCGCAACCATCAGCACCAACCGCATCCACTTCTAGACCCTCTGCATCTAATCAACTAGAGGCCCAACCAGATGTAGCAGTCATCCAATTGACTCAAACAAAAATACCATCAACCAGTGCTTCACATCAAATAGACAATCTAGACTTGACTCTTGCAGGTACACAGGTGTCGAAATAATCAGAACCAGAGAAGCACAAAAAGAAGAAGGAGAAAAAGAAGAAGGACTATCATGGATAGCCAGCAATGGCCCACATCAATCTACTTGGGTCGACCACTGCAGTTGATGCAACCAAATTGAGGGATCCAGAGCTAGAAAAACTACTGGAAGCACTGGAATTCGAAGCAAAAACAAGGAACCAGCATAGACGTAAGGAGCTAGACAACAAGGAAAAAGAACAAGTTAAGTTCCTTAACAACTGTAGGAACCTGGTCCACTCTATGATACTAGGACTGGTAGAGGTCGACACTGACAAACTGCTAGAAATATATTTTCAGCTATTTGAAAGCATGGTGTCGACGCTCCAAGCACAAATTCAGGACACAAAAGAGGAACAGAAAGAAGAAACCGTTCGACTACTAATGGAGCAACACACAGCCTTTTCAGAAGCCTACAAAGTGTTGCAAGATCACATGGAGGAGTCTGTTGTTACAGAAGAAGTATGGAGAGACTGGCCTGCTTACTATGGGAAAGTATATCAGCACACCAGACAGTCCCGACAAGAGATCCAAGCACTCAAGAAGAGGAAAACCACCAATGAAGCACTCAGAAGCACAATTGAGGATCAGATAGTGCTTGAAATAGCTAAACTGCAGAAGCTCGAATGGGAAGCACATTAGTGGGTGCATCAAGCCATTGCCAACTTAGAAAAAGTGGACATCATCTTCTCATAGATGAAATGAATCATAGAGACAATAGAGGAAAAGGACCAGTTTATGGGTCCCGACATGGGAAAAATAGCTGAAATTTCCATTCAAGAGAAAATGTCGATCTTGTCAAGTCTGACTACACTAACCATCGACATACAAAAAATATTGCAGATTTGGACAGATTTACAACATCACCTCACAGTGATAGCCCCAACAATTGTCGAAGTTTGCGTATAGAAAAGACTGACCATCAAACTTCATAGCCCATGAAGATCAAGAGTACAAAATAATGACTACTTAGACAAACAAGAAATTTTTTGTACCTCCTTGTTTCTTCGAGACGAAGAAACATTTTGTTCTTGGGGGAGATGTTGGAGGAGCAAGTCGGTATGTCAACTTAAATGATAGCCAACTTAGTTGATCAGCTGACTAAGTCGGTCAACTGACTAATTAGATATTAGGTCAGCCACCTAAGGTCATGTCGGTTGAGTGAACCGACAGGTAGTTATTTTGTAACTGTTTGTAAATCGTATATATTAGGTTGTTGAGCCAGAAGGGAACTCGGTTTATTTCTCTGCATTGTATGGACCCTCTCATGTTAATATAATATGTTATTCTATCTACTTATTGTTATCTCTTGTCTCTGTTATGTATGTATGCTTTAGTATGTATTATTGGTAACCCTATGTGATCTGTGAGATTACAACAAGTACAACAACAGACAGAGTAACTGCAGAAATCAATCTCTTCCTAATATGCAAGAGAAGTAAACATCTAACACTAAAGGATCTCAAGACATGCCTTATTTTGGATGGTTGATGTAGATCCCCATTGAGCTTTTCCAATCTCGCTTGTGTTAGCAATTTTCTCTCTCAACAATTAGCAAACAAGACAAGCATGCTATATAATGATGTGAGACCTAATCTAGAATATATAATCAATAATGTATAAGAAATTAAAAGAATCCATGGATTCAATATTCATTTAAATATGCATCATTGGACAGGAAAATATATTTCTATTAATATAAATCAGAGATTACAAGAATGACGACCTCTCTCGGCATGTCTGCAAACCGGAGAAACTGATTCCTCCACCTGAGCCTCCACCACCTCAATCCTCCATGTCTCGATAAGCAAGCTCACAAGCAAAGGAAAGCTTTGGAAGAACACAAAGTGCTCCAAGGGATGTTAGAAGGAATATTTCACCTTCTGCGAACATAAGTTGTTCCTCTGGTCTGAATGGTTCAGATCTAGAACAAATGAACGACAAAGGATGAAGACCCTCCCTGCATATCGTAGATACCTGGAATGTCTGCTTTGATAGTAAACCTATGTACCTGCAATCATATTAAACACATAAACACATCAAAGCTACCAGAACATAATATATTAATCCATGTCATTGACTAAGGAATCCAACAACATTTACATGTGAAATCAAACAACAACAGTAAAGTGGGACGGAAATTAGCTTTGCATTAAGATTAAAATGGAGAAGTTTACAACCAATTAAGCCTTAGTGTTGACATGCATCTCCATGAAACCAAAAATTTCATCCCCATAAGCTCCAACTTTTCTCTCTATGATCTCCAATGGCTTGGGCCAAGTGGTCAATCCAACAACATAACAATACTTCAATGGTTCTCCCCCTCAACCATGGATATGAGCTTGTATTTATAAGGCTCAATGGATAGGGATGGTTGAGATATTTGTGGATGAGGTGGCCTCTAAGATCCTATGATGGGGGATCTCAGGCTCAACTGACCCACAATGATAGGGATAAGGGAGGACATGAGGCTCATGATATAGAAGCCTCGAGAATATTCTCTTTTTCCCATTTTACCCAAGGTACCACTTTTCTCCTTCTATGACAGAGCGGTTCAGGTAAGAATTGCTTATGGACCAAGGGTTATAAGAGGTGGCACCACTTATGTATAACAAGGTACAGGCAGTGCGAGCAAGGTACAGCTCATGGATAAAGGGGAAAGGATGGTGTTGAGTCTTTTTATGAAATATTGACAATCAACATGGGTTTCCACTCCAAGTGTTGGGATTAAGGGAAAATAGGTATGTCAAAGGTCTTATCACATGATGATGACATGATTTTGGTATAACAAGATCCCCCCCAAAGCATGAGTCTTAGAGGGATATGATAAATGAGAGCTTTGAGAGAACAAGTCGTTGCTACGAGGTGAAAATGTCAGCTTGATCGGAGCATGTAGTCAAGTAGGCATCTGTAGTACATCAATATTTTTGACTCATAGATGCAAGTAACCAAATCATGTATGTATACCAATGCAAGGAAGATCCATGGGAGGAATAAACAAGCATGGATACTAGAATACAACATAGATCCATGTGATAGAGGACTCAATCTTGGACATAGCTACCAGACATACAATGTAGATCTATGTCATATAGATGCAAATTTGAGCATATCCATGACCATACAAATGTGGATCCATGCTAGATATACAAAACTCCATCACAACCTAGGGAAAGCAATGAGCGCTTTAAACATATACCCAGGGTCTTCATCTCGTCTTCCACAAAGTACGATTCTATCCATGGGATTACAACTATCTGAAGTTGAACATGGTAGAAACCACTTGATTACCAGCCAATGATGTGAACCGTGAACAAGTGCGAGGGAGATCACCATTAATGTCAATGATTCCCAAGGTACTCTAGTACAATCTACTAATTGTGAATAGATGTCCTAACGTCGAACACCCAATTGATTATATCGATCAAAGGTCAATGATGTGAACCTATGTCGAGAGCGAGATAATTTGTCATTAAGGCATACAGATCTCAAGGTACTAAATATTGTTTCTAAGACTATTTCTCAGATGATGAGTTGATGTCGACAGGGATAGTCTCGTCGAAGGAGGGCCATGACGAGTCCCACATCGATGACATGAAACTCAGAACATAGTTCTGGAATGATGGGAATGAAGTAACCATAATACTAACTAAAAAATACTAACACAAAGACTACGTTGAATGCAGAGGTAAACTTCTTCAAATCCCCTTTGAACATTAGGCAGCACGACAAAAGACTTGGCAGCATGACTGGACGGGACAAACACAGAATGCGATAGTGGACAATGCATTCTTTTGAAAGACTCAAAGGAGTGGAATGACTCATGAAAATGGATCGTCACGGAGATCAGATGGATACCCAATTGACTGACATGATGTGCAGACAAGTGCCGTGTTCAAGGGTAACGACAAACTACTTCCATTTATTTCCAAAAATGATTCCCTTCCCATTTCCCCCATCATGATCGATGAGTGCCTATTTTCAGTTTTATGAGTTCAAAGAGGGTAACAAACACTCGATATAGCTTGTCAGAAGACAAGTCCAGACTAATATGTTTTACGAACCTGAGAGAGGAGGTGTTCGTTCCCAAAACGGGTCTCTCAATGTTTAATTTAACAAGTCCAATGAAAGAAAACTCGATATCGTTCATGTTTAGAGAGTCTGAACGATTACGGAAGAAGACTCCAAAGGGGTCCTTTTTCGTATGATTTAGTCTCTAAGGCCCAAAAAAGTGTAAAATTATACCTTAGATAACTCTTCTAGCCATGATTGGCAAGAGTGTTCCTTTTTTGTAAATAGTCCTATCCGAACAGAAAAAGAGATAACCTACCATTGGACGGACGAATCTTCAAATGCTTTAATGAGCGTGATAAAGACAAGAATGTTCGACAATCTTTTTGTATTTGGGGAGCCTAAAAAGAGTTTAAAGAGGAGTCCATGAGGTTTCTTTACACAATGTGACTTTTTACGATCTTGGAAAGAATCAGAAATGGACTTGACGATCTTTCGTGTTTAAGGAGCCTAAAAAAGAGGTGAAAAGAAGACTCCATGACGTTTCTTTACACAGTGTCAATTTTTTACAAGCCTAGAAAGAATTGGAAACAGACTTAGACCTTTGATACCGGGTTTAAGGAGCGTGACCAAAGTTTCGTAACAAACGCTCATCGACCTTTTCTGTTTTATGGAAGTGCAAAAAAGTCATAAACAAACTTCCAAAGATTCTTACTATAGTTCTCTTATCCTGCAATCGACTCAGAAACAAGTGTTAAATGCGTTCATAACTAGCATTAAGGGATTACAATTGATAAATCTAGAGTAAAAAGTAATTTTACATCAAAACTATAGTATATCAGACCCAAAAATGCCTATATAAGTCATGTAAATAGTAAAAAATCAAATCATTTTACTATTTACTCACAGTGGAGAGCATTTGGAGCACTTTCTTAGCCCGATCTTCAGCAGCTGATACCAGGAGTTCCCACCATCAGATTTGAGCACCGTTAGTTGTAGGTAACAGCTGAAACCTTAATATTTCCTTTCATAGCATTCATTTTGAGTTTTGGTGGGGTTTTGGGATTGTAGGGAAAGCCCTAAAACCTTGAAAATGGGCACCGTGCATACGCCTTACGGGACAAGTGGTACCTCCCGAGAACTACGCCTGAAACATAGATGACAGGTGGTGCACCACTTGTCTCTAATGGTGCACAAGCGATGCTAGCCGTGGAGATTTCAAACTAATAGCACAAGCAATAATAAGTCATCTTTTGATTTTAAATGATTAGAGATGATTCTAATGGGTGCTATGATTGTTTTTGGTAGGTTTTCATTCCTCAAACATGGTGATATGGAAAGAAAGACAACATGACAACAATGATGCTTTTGTTGAAAGGAATGTGGGTTGTATTTCCACATTATGGGACTATGGGCTCCTAAAATTCTTCCATACCCCAAGCATGGAGTCACATGAGTAGTTATTAGAGCACATACTGCGGATGTGGAATCTGGAGCAGCAGTACTTCAAGGTTGGGGACCATATCCTAACAATGGAGGTAGAAGATATCTACTTCTTGACTGGTCTCTCGAGGTAGGGTTCCCCCATCTCACTGACAGGTTCCCACGGAGGGGCTATTACCACTCGAGAGCTGATAGATCGTCACTATGCTCCAGGGACGAGAACATTGGGGAAGAAAATACCCATCAGAGCAGTGATGGATGGGCCCCTATGGACCGTCCTATTTACTATGTAGAGGGTGACTGAGAGTCGGGGTGTGCACCAGGATTCTAGGGAACACATGTTATATGCCATAGAGGCCATGGCACCCACGGTATTCAACTAGGTGGAATCCATGCTTTCGATATTCAAAGACTAGCTGACTAAGTGTCGGCAAGGAGAGCTAAAGCAGTTTGGCTTTGGTTCCATTTTAGCCTGCTTCTTCTTCAAGCGGGTTCCATATATGAGACCTTAGGTGGTGTTTAGAAGTTTGAGAGCACGGGTTCCCCGTATGCTGAGGTGAGTCTAGATCATCGCTCGTACAGGAGTAGGTAGAGGGAAGGTGAAGTTCGATGACCCATTCTTTAGAAGGCTCAGAGATCAAATCCTCATGGTTGAGGATTATGCTTACATAGGTACGGACTTCACCAGAGATCCTGATTTACCACTCCCACCCGGTGGACAGTGGGGCGACATCGGTAAGAAGAAAGAAACCCTAAAATGGATAAATTTTTTTTTTATGTTTTTTAATGTTTTATATTTTTTAATGTTAAGTGACGAGACCTATATATTCTCATGCAGATGTTGGAGCAGCGCGACTGGGAGGAGATTCTCCACTGGATAGGTGAGGTGGAGCCCGCTTTATACTACAGGGTGATGATATCACCGGGGAGTTAGAGGAAAACCTGGAGAGTTTGACCTTGGATATCCCAGATGCTTCCATTGATGAGCTCCCGATGAGGTATCAGAGACCAGTACCGAGTCGATTAAGTAGGCTGCTACGTAGAGTAGCTCTGGTAGTGATGTGCTACCACGAGCATCACTAGTGTATGAGATATGTACTGAAAGCTGAAAACTTTAGGATTTTGTATAGTGATTTTTCCTGAAATCCTACGTGCTTCAGATGAGGTCTCGAGACCTATTTTTTGTAAACTTTTTTGTATATATATATATATAGACTTTACCAGGTGTTTATATGTCTCAAATGGTAAATGCATTTTATATGAGTTTTATGCATCTTTATATGTTTATTTACAGTGGACCATGTTTTATTTCAATGTCATGAATGGGAAATATGCCAATCTAGGATGTAATTAGCTAATGAGTCAGCAACTACATTATGTTCCCTAGGGATATGCCTATAAGTGATTGTTTCAAATGATCTTTCCAGCAAACGTACTCTCCAGAGGAGGCAGAGAAGCACAGGGTTTCTAATGGTGTAAACACGGTTTAAATGGCAAATCAAGACTACTAGATTACGAACATCTCGGGAGGCAGCTTCAGTCAAGAGACCGATGAATGCTTCATACTTGGTGATGTTATTAGTAGCGGGACCTATACAAACCGCTCCTGAACTGACCAAATCTTCAGCCGGGGAATAGAGGACCCAAGCAGCTGAGGCGAGATTCAAGGTGTGGTGGAAAGAACCATTAGCAAAGCCATAGAAAGCCATCTGCATGACCAAAACATGGTATAAATAGATGCAGACACTAAACTCAAAACCATCTTGAAAATACTAAAAGCACACTGAAATCCAAGAAAAATACATATATATAGGATACTATCCAAGAAAGACCTCGGCATAGTACCTTTTCAGGTACAACCCATTGTGAGGTTGCACCAAAGGGATTCCATCATAATCAATGAGCTCATAGGATCCTTTCTCTAACACCTTAGAAATGACAAAAGGTCCATACCACATGGACTTGAACTTACCCTTCCCTAGTTTATTGTATCTCTGATCATAATTCAAAACTAGGTCACCCTCATTAAAGACACGAGGTTGGATGGATTTATCATATTGCGCCTTGATGCAATTCTTTTGTGCCTCATTAGCCAAGGCAGCATCTCTCTGAGTCTCGTCAAGGTTATTCAATTACAAAAATCTTTCTTCCTCTAGGGAAGTGTCTGGGAGAAGTTCGATGGCAAGTTGTAAGGATGGAATCTGACATTGAATCGGTAAGATAGCTTCAAGTCCATAGATAAGTTGGAATGGCGTGAAACCAGTGGCTATTTTCACAGAAGTCCGATAAGCCCAAAGAGCAGAGAAAATAATGTGGTTCCAGTTGGATTTATGATCTCTAGCCATCCGACGAAGCATAGTTTTTAAAACTTTGTTAATGGCCTCTACCTGACCATTAGCTTATGGATAATATGGCATAGAGTTTTCATGGTGAAAACCTATCTTAGCACTCAATTCCTCCATCATTTGATTATGGAAATGGGATCCGTGATCAGTAACGATGGACTATGGGACTCCAAATCTAGCTATGATATGATTGAACAGGAAGAGAGTGGTAGTCTTACCATCTTCCGCATATGTAGGCATGGCCTCATCCCATTTTGTGAAATAGTCAATGGCTACGATGATGTAACCATGCCCCCCCGCTGACATAGGATTACAATGCATGAAGTCAATCCCCCATTTGGCCAATGGGCCAACGGAAATTATGGGGTGTAGCGAAGCAGGATGGGTGTGCTTTTTAGGATAAAAGTGTTGACAAGGTGGGAATTTCTTAACAGCCTCATGACAGTATTTGAAGACAGAGGGCCAGAAATAGCCAGCATGAAGGATTTTCTGGGCTGTAGCCATCCCAGATAAATGACCACCACATGCTCCAGAGTGGCAATCATTCAACACAATTTCAGCCTCCTCATGGGTGAGACATCACCGGAGAATAGAATCAATCCCCCATCTATACAAGGTATCATTCAGGATGAGGTAGTATTTCGTGTGGTGATGGATATGGCGGCGATCATCATGGGATAAATGCGGCTGAAATCATTGTGTTTGGAGATAAATAAGCAAATCTTCATACCAAGGTTCGGTAGTGCTAATCAGGAACATGAATTCATCTGGAAATGAATCACTGGGCTCAGATTCTGTCGAAGTATAGGGAATATCACACATGAGCTCAACAAATACCAAGGATTTCTTTGATGTGGCTTTGGCAAATTCCAGATCAAACTCATGTAGTATGACTATCCATTGGGAGTACTTTCCCCCGAGAACCTTACGAGTCAGGATGTAATACATAGGGTTCTGGTTTTCCAATATAGTGGGAGTGTTAGAATAATCAACCCATAGTTAGCTACCTTAGACATTAATTAATCCATTTTTGTCTTATTTGCCTAGTTTCCATATTCCACCTTATGCAAGTTGTCATCTACACATCCATAGTGGTCAAAATTGCTAATTTTGAGTCATGGAGCTCTTAGGAAACCTCCTAGAATCAAATCTACTTTATTCCTAGCCTCCCTAGTGCATGTCTGCTTTTTCTGCTTTATTGCCTGCTTTTTCAGTGTTTTAAGGCAATTGGGAAAGTTTGATTAGGTGAGGTTAACTTGTTTTTTGTCGTACACATCCTCCACTCTTTTCTCCTATTAAAAGCATGTATGAGTTGTCCTTCCATTACCTTTTAGCTTTCCTAATTGATTTTTCCAATTCATGAGCTCCTTGACAGTTTTGGAAACTGCTTTATGCACCTATGGGGGATTTGATTAGATTTAGTAAGCCTGCTTTTGGCTAGATTCGAATGGCATCTTCAGGCATTCAAATCCCTCATGTAATTATTTATTGTGGCAGCCTATGAATTCATAGGGTTGGCTATTGTACACTTATTCAATACAGTTTAGTGTTCAGCTCCATATTCAGTCTCTTTTGTGAGTAATTTTGCATGTGTAATTGGCAATTGATGTGAGTGTAATTGTTATAACATTGGGTTCAATTTCCACATGGTATTAGAGCCTTTGTAGATCTATTTATCTCCTTCGAATTTTTTTTGCAGGTTCGACATCATTGACTAGGAGCATTCTACTGCCTGCCAGGACAATTTCTGAGCTATGGATCAATCTCAGAAGATCATCTTGACTCCATTTAACTTCTTTGAATGGAAAGCAGAGATGGAGATACTGTTGAGAGTGAAAGGCCTCTACAGAGTGACTATGGTAATAGAAGCAGAGCCCAATGCAGCTACAGAGAAGATAAAATGGCACAACAGGAGGGATGAGGCCTATGGTCTCTTGTGTCTGAGTATATCCACAGACCTCCTTTTCCATCTTGATAGATTGACATCACCAAATGAAGTATGGGAGAATCTTGTTGATCTTTTTGGAAATACATATGAGATGAGGGGACATCAAATTGAAAATGAACTGATCTCCCTGAGTCTAAATAGCTTTGAATCCCTGCAACTCTATTTCTCCAAGTTCAAAGTACTTGTTTTGTAGCTAAAACAATGTGGGATTGAAAATAAGGATGATCAACTGGTCTTGGCCATACTCTCGAAGCTTGGCCCTGACTATTCAGTGTTTGTTTCGACCTTCTATGCCACAAAGTTGACAGCTCAAACCTGGAAGATGCCTAGCCTTGCAGATTTCATGGAATCTCTCACACAAGAACAAGATAAGTTGGTGATGATGGGCACCATAAAACCATCAAAAGACCAAGCTCTAGTTGCTGGAGATTTGAGGGTGGATTCAAAAAGAAAAAAGAAAGCTAAAAAGCCACCTGAGCAAAAGAGATACAAGAACAAGTCTCTGGAGGAGCCTCAAGGTTCCAAGAAGAACTACCAAAAGAAGAAAAACAAAGGAGAAATGAGCAAGTGCGCATACTGCAGTAAGGGCAATCATTCTGAGAGCTTTTGCATGAAGAAGCAAATAGACATGCTGACCCAAATCCTGGAGAAGAATGGCATCTCCCTTCCAAATAGGTCAAAGAAGAGTGAAGGAGGATCAAGTTTAGAATACAGAGAGAGAGTTCATGCATTGGTTGCTGGCACATCAAGCTCACCTAGTTTCATCATTGATTCTGGAGCTTCAAGACATATGGTTTCGACCAAGGAGGAATTCACCTCACTTGACATGTCGAAAGGTCCACCAATAGTACTGGGAGATGACTCTCTCACTGAAAGTTTGGGCAAAGGGAGGATTGATCTTGATCATGGTAATTTCAACAATGTGTTGTATGTTCAAGCATGGAGTGGGCACAAGCCAGATGTGACCCATTTCAGGATTTTTGGCTCAAGGGCTTGGGCTAGAATTCCAACAGAAAAGAGGAAGGATTTGCAGCGCCAAATCCAAGAGTGTCTATTTGTTGGGTACTATGAAGATTCAAAAGGGTACAAGCTGATCAATTTGAGCACAAAAAAATCCTTCATTGAAAGGTGTGTTCAGTTTCAAGAAGAACCCCTAGCAGCAGTGGAAGTTGGAGAATCCTCTTCACCACCAGAACCTCCGAATGTAAGTGAAGATATAGTTGAACATGCTGATTCTGATATGTCTGATAGTGATGATTTTATTGCATATCCTAACAGCCCTACAAGGCCAAAATGGGAAGCCAAGACCATTCATGCAGCTGGAGAGCTAGCTAGAAATCCTAATGAACTTAGGAGGACTAGATCTCAATTTGAGAGTGCTCTATGCATGAAAGATCCTATGTTTGCTGAGAAATGCTATCTGATGGTGGAATCAGATCCTCAGACATATGAAGATGTAGTAGAAGATCCAAGATTTCAAGTAGCCATGAAGGAAGAGTTCAGCTCACTCCAGAAGAGCAACATTTGGGAGCTGGTTGATCTTCCCCCAAGGAGGAAGATAGTTCAGTGTAAGTGGGTGTATAAGACCAAATTTACTACTGATGGTTCACCTCTGAAGTAAAAGGCCATATTGGTAGCCAAGGGCTACTCATAGGTTCATGGCATAGATTACAATGAGACCTTTGCACCAGTGGCAAAGATGGACTCCATCAGGCTAGCCTTAGCCATTGCAGCTTCAAAGCAATGGGAGGTACATCACATGGATGTAAAGTGTGCCTTCCTGAATGGAGATCTCACTAAAGAGATATACATGCAGCAGCCTCAAGTATTTTCTACTAACCCATCTCTTTTGTGTAGGCTAAAGAAGTCATTGTATGGGCTTAAGCAAGCCCCCAGGGCTTGGTATGCCAAGATTGATAGCTTTCTGCTATCATTGAATTTTGTTCAATGCAAATCAGATCCAAATGTCTATTTGAAGCTGATTAATGGTTCATTAATGATAATTGTTTTATATGTTGATGACCTTCTCATTACAGGAAGCTTAAAGGTTGAAATTGCTTCCTTGAAGGGTGCAATGAACCAAGCCTTCTCCATGACAGATTTGGGGCTATTGAGCCAATTCTTGGGGCTTGAGATTGCTCAAACCAAAGCTGGAATCAAGGTGCACCAGTCCAAGTATGCCTTGGATTTTCTGAACAAATTCAAAATGAAGGATTGCAAGCCAAGCAAGACTCCTTTCCTTTCAGGAGTGAAGCTTGAAGAAGCTGATTCTTCACCTATGGTAAACAA
>LPNX011102010.1:542780-566371 GCA_001517045.1 Pseudotsuga menziesii | reverse complement strand
CAGGGAACAAGGACACATGGGATCTTCTATAAAGCTAAATCTGATCTTGATTTGATTGGGTTTACTGACAGTGATTGGGAAGGTGACAGCACAAATCAAAATTCAACATCAGGATATGTGTTCATTCTTGTAGAAGGGCTAATCAGCTGGTCAAGCAAGAAACAAAGTGCCATTGCACTCTCATCTACAGAAGCAGAGTACAGAGGAGTTGTAAATGCAGCAACTCAATGTTTATGGTTGCAGGGGTTACTTGGAGAGTGTGGCTTCGAATAAGAATACTCAACTACTATTTACTATGATAATCAGAGCACCATTTGAATCTGCAATGATCTAGTTTAGAAGCAGATAACCAAACACATTGAGATCCATATGCACTACATCAGAGAGCTTGTGCATGATGGCACCATTCACCTACTCTTCTGTTCATCTTCAAAACAAGTAGCTGATATCTTCACCAAATAATTTTGTGAGAAGACATTCAGAAATCTCAAATCACTACTGGGGATTGCTGATCATGCTATGAACCATGAGTGATGACAAGATTTCCAAATTTTGTTTTACAGTCCATGTTTAAGGGAGGATTTTCCCACTGGGTTTTTGCCTCTTTCCTTGGTTAAATGGACATGCAGTATGTAAAGGGTGACTAATCCTTGTTGCTAGGCCCTATAATTTTTTGATATATTACTCAGAATTTAGGCTTAAGGGGGGGTGTTAGAATAATCAACCCATATTTAGCTACCTTAGACATTAATTAATCCATTTTTGTCTTATTTTCCTAGTTTCCATATTCCACCTTATGCAAGTTGTCATCTACACATCCATAGTGGTAAAAATTTCTAATTTTGAGTCATGGAGTGCTTGGGAAACCTACTGGAATCAAATCTGCTTTATTCCTGGCCTCCCTAGCGCATGTCTGCTTTTTCTGCTTTATTGCTTTCTTTTTCAGTGTTTTAAGGCAATTGGGAAAGTTTGACTAGGTGAGGTTAACTTGTTTTTTGTCCTACACATCCTCCACTCTTTTCTCCTATGAAAATCATGTATGAGTTTTCCTTCCATTACCTTTTAGCTTTCCTAATTGATTTTGCCAATTTGTGAGCTCCTTGACAGTTTTGGAAACTGCTTTATGCACATATGGGGGATTTGCTTAGATTTAGTAAGCCTTCTTTTGATTAGATTCGAATGGCATCTTCATGCATTCAAATCCCTCATGTAATTATTTATTGTGGCAGCCTATGACTTCACAGGGTTGGCTATTGTACACTTATTCAATACAGTTTAGTGTTCAGCTCCATATTCAGTCTCTTTTGTGAGAAATTTTGCATGTGTAATTGGCAATTGATGTGAGTGTAATTGTTCTAACACTGGGTTCAATTTCCACAGGTAGTGCGGAGTAGAATGTAGTGATGAAACTTTTGTACAGCAATGACCATGGCCAATGCTAACTTTTCCACATGTGAATAGCAAGTTTTGAAATCCAAAAGATTCTTACTGGCATAATAAATCACGTGCTTCTAACCGTGGGGATTTTCCTGCACTAAAACCATAGCGATGGTAGTAGCGGACGAAGAAATATATAGAATAAATTCCTTTGAATAATCTAGGGGGTGTATCATGGGTGAATGAGTCAGAGTGTGCTTAAGATTATCAAAGGTGCATTGGGTCTAGTCATCCCAGAAGAACGGGGTGTTCTTCTTGAGGAGACGCATATAACCATGTGTTTTCTCTGTGAAATTGCACACAAAACAATGGAGAAAGTTTTCCTTCCCTTGCAAACTTTGGAGTTCAAGGAGATTAGTTGGGGCTGGTAGACCTAAAATGGCGACAATTTTCAAAGGATCAATCCAGATGCCATCTTTGGATACCACAAAACCTAGCAGACGTCCCATCTCAATGCAAAAAACACATTTATGTGGATTGAGTCGTATATTATAATGAAAACATCTCAGGAATATCTCTCTAAGATGACTAGGATGGTCCTCCCATCGTTGTGAATGAGCCAGGAGGTCGTCAAGGTATGGTTCAATAATATGTTTAATATCGTGAAACACATAGGACATTGCGCGTTGGAACGTGGCTCCATCATTTTTCAAGCCAAAAGGTAACTTCTTATATGCAAAGGTTCCCCATGGGAAAATGAATGTCTTCTTATGCTGATCGGAGGGTAATATCTCAATCTGATTATATCCAGAGAAGCCATCCATAAATGAAAAGATGACACTTCCAGCACAGTTGTCTATAATCTGATCGATATGCGGAGTAGGAAAGTTGTCCTTGGGACAAGATTTATTCAAATACCTAAATTTAATACAGAATCTAATGGTGCCCTAATTTTTATTGGCAGGGACAACGTTTGATACCCATTCTGTCAGGGGTACAGGATAAATAAATCCATCTTTGAGAAGTTTCTTAATTTTAGCTTTAATAGCTGCGACTTTCCAAGGATGGTCTTGCCTTAGTTTTTGCCTGACAGGTTTAGCTGTGGGATAGGTTTTAATCTCATGGAACACAATGGATGGGTCAATCCTCCACATCTCTTCATAGGACCAGCCAAAAATATCACGATTGTTTTTGAAAAGTGATTTGTATGCTTCAGATTCATCTGCCGAGCAGTTCTTCCCAACATGAACATGCTCGATAGTATCAGGCTTGGATGATATGTCAATAAAACTCGTTTGAGTAATGTTTCATAGGTTTCCTTCATAATCTATGTCTTACAACAATATGGGACTTTGGGGTACTTTGTCAATATCAATAGGAAACAAGGATGCATAATCATGGCTAACCGAACTGGTGGTGGGGAGGAACATGGATCTATGATGGTGATCCTCCCAAATAGACTCATCAGTATTCATGATCTCCATAATGGAATCATCGGAAGGGAAAGTCTCAGAGAGATTATCTAGAACGTGAAGAGAAGGTTCTAACCAATACGGTAAATGGTAAGGATCTGAAGCCACTAGATGGAGGTCATCAGTGTGATCATCGAAAAAGGTTTGAATGGTGTCATACATTTCTTTGTGTGGACTCAACGAGGTGGACTTAACAACTTGTTTACCCTTAGGCTCATAATCAAATGAGGCGATCATATGGACTATCGCGGTATCCATGCTAGGAGGAGTGGATGGAAAAATCCCCATAAGGGATGAGTCCTTCAACATGCCTACCCCAATCGACTGGTAAGGAGGAGGGGACTGGCCTAACATGGGGATGTTATTATCCATGGAGGTAGTAACATCCGATGTACAGAAATCAAGCTGGTCAATGGTAACAATTCTCCCTAGATGCAGAAACTGGACTGTTCAGAATATTGTTGAGGCAACAACAGTCATGGCATAGAACCAATTTATTCCTAGAAGGAGGTTGTAATATAAGGGGGCATCTACCACTTCTACTTGAATAGAAATGGTTTTTGCGCCTAGCTCAACTGCTAGAGCTGATATGAGACCATGGGGTTGGAAACCCTATTCGTCAAAGGCCTTAAGGGTCGTAGGTGATGTTAAAAGCTCAGGAGAGTTGAGATCCTTCCAACAAGACAGAGACAAAACTGAGGTCGAAGATCCTTCATCTAGTACCATTCGGAAAACCTTCTTTCCCACTACTTTTGTAATGATCTGAAAAGAAAGTTTATGAGGTAACCTAGGCTTATAGTTCTCAACATTGAAATGAATCAAGTTACTATTATCTGGGTCTAAAGCTCCTAATGCTGTCAACAAGTTTTTGCGATCTGTAGGGAAACTTTGGAGTACTTCTATGGTAGACATTGCAGAAGGTGCCTGAGTGAGATCTTCAACTACATTATAAAATTGAGCAGCTCATCCATTGGGATTAAAGATAGCCTTCCGAAGAGTACTCTTGCGTGGACACAAAATCATGTCGAGAGTAGGCTTCTCGATGGATAGGGGGGTAGTAGATGAGGATTCAGGAGAACTAGTAGAGGGAGCTTTCCCTAAAGAAGAATGATCTTCTTTCTTATTTACGAGTTTGTCATAATTCTGACTTCGAGTTTGCAGATTAATGCTATCTAAGGACATCATATGAATTTATTCTGACGAACTAGACTTACCCTAATTAGACATGTGGTCTATCAGTTGTTGCTGAGAGGGAAAAGGATCCACGAGTACTGCAGGTGTGGGATTTGATTTCATAAATTAGGAGATTTCGTCCCAACGAGGATACTCCTTTGAGAAATGGTCACCTCTGCATAGCAGACATGGATATTTTGCCTTTCTTTTCCCTTTATCGTTATAACTATTGGTTGGTATTGGATTCTCCTATTGGTTTTCGGGTTTTTTATTCCTATTTTTACCCTTCTTTTTATTATTTCCCGAGGTTTGAGTACTTTGGATAGAATTGACCTCGGCGGAAACCTTAGGAGTCGAAGGAGTAGGGGTGGCAGTATGGGGTTGCTTGGAAGGTTTCACTACTGATGGGGGCTATATTGAAACAACAATCCCATCAATAGGTACTACTATTGGTGGCTTGGTAGGATCGGTGCTGGGGTGAGGAGCTTGAGGAATCAGGTCATAAAGACTTCCAGACTGGGAATAAAACAAGTCTAGGTACTGATACTAACTAATATCCTGCTCTTCAGTAACAACACCGCATATGGCCACATCTCGGGAAATAGGAGGAAACAAATATTTGGTAAACCAATCAGCTAATAACTGATCCAGAATAGGGGCGTTAATAAGCCTTCTCTGCCTTCTCTAATCATGGATATGATCAGATATGTGGGTGGAGGTGTTCTGTCGTAGAGAATTTAAGAGATTAGTACCCATTTCATAATGAATAGGGAGCTGAAATTGTGTAAGAAAAACAGTTGCCAACGAGCCAAAATACACAAACGCATGTTGTGGGAATTCAATGTACCACTTCGCGGTTGTACTGGTCAAATTTCACTGAAAAAGTTGTAACCAAACTTAATAATCCATGAGGGAGTTTGAAGAACACCACAAGTGGAATGTCATAACATGGTTCTTTGGGTCATCTCCCTACTTCCCATTAAATTTTGGGATGTCCGATGGTGACTTTACTGGAATAGGAAACCACGAGGGATTGTGTCGAATGGGGTCATTAATTAACTTGGACAAATCTGGTAAGTCCAAAGTTGCTAGGAAAGGTAACTAATGGTTGGGTTGTACATACTGGTAATATTGATATGGCATATAATTACCAGTAGGACAATAAGTGGACTGAAAGACAGGTTGCTGTGAAGAAGAACTAACAGAAAATCCACCTGCAAGGGGTTGATTTCTAGGATCAGGACCGCTAGGACCGTTAGGGCTTCTAGGGGGAGGACCGCCAGGGCCTCTTGGACCACCAGGACCACCAGAACCACCAGGACCGCTAGGAAGCGGACCAATAGACCCTCTAGGGCCACCAGGACCACCAGGACCACTAGGAGGTGGACCACCAGACCCTCCAGGGCCACCAGGAGGTAAACCTATAGAGCCTTCGAAACCACTAGGAGGAGGGCCATTAGACCCTCCAAGACCATTGGGGCCATAAGGAGGAAAGTTGCCAGATCCTCCGGGACCATTAGGCCCCCCAGGGGGAGGACCTCTATAAGGCGGTCCTCCAACACCTCCTGCAGTATGTATAGACACCCCCCTCATAGTTGGCATGTAATACTAGTTGGGTTGCCCCCATGGTGTGAAAGTATTACTAGGGTATGGAATTCCAGCATAAGGCATCCCTGTAGGATTGGGTAGATGATTAATGTTACCTACAGGTATTTGATAACCATAACCTCCAGAATATTGAATGGTTACAGGTTGTGCCCCCAAGGGCTGACCTAAACTAGATGGGGGATTAACCACATTAGTATGGGTGGGAAGGACATAAACTGTAGATGGTTCTATATTAGAGGTCTGCCCTTGAATAGGTACAATTCTGGTGTCAGATAACATAGGTCGTGCTAAGGGTTTCCCCCCGGCACTAGAAGGTACTGAAAGAATGGGAATTGAAGGTTGGGCCCCAGGTGTAGAATACCTAGGAGGATTTGGAACAGACATAATGTGGGAGGTGGTGGGGGTGGTATTTTTACCTACGTTGTGTGGTGTTACTGCATGATATATAATCGGTTCAATGGGTCTCATAGAATCGGTAAGTGAACGACATCCCACAGGGACAGATGTGGAACGTGATGGTATCGGGCCTAATAGTTCATCTATTTACTTGTCAATATCTTGTGCACAGAGAATGGCAATGTGGTATTTCCTACATTCTTCTTCATCTTCAGAAGAGTTTAAACAGGTGCCAAATGAGGCAATGGCCTGTCCTATAGAGGTATCCCAAAATGGAGCATTGGGACCATAATCCAGATGGGTAGTATCATCAACATGACCTTCAGTGGGAGAATGGAACGAGGCATTTCCTCGAGAAGGTTTTTGGACCAAGGGAGGTGATTGTGAAGATTATGGTCCTCCACTTTCTGCAACAACATTATATCCCATTTGGGAGGTGGTGGCAGCTCCTTGGTCGATAGCTTCCATTGGATTTTCTCCTGAACCAGGAATAAAATTTGGTGGCAAGCCTTGTACTCTTTTGGACTATCTTAACTCAGCCAGTTTGTACAGTTCCTGTCTAACCTAGGGTCTGAAAAACTAGAAAACACACCAAAACATTTCACTATACAAGCTATAGGTCAAAACAAGCACATTTAAAATGATATGAGGAGTTCAAATAGTCAGGTCTCTCACCAGGATTGTCAAGAAGGTGCCACTCACGATATACCTTGAGGGTACGCGCGTAGTAATCTCCCCAAATGCTATTTTTGGTGTATGGCTCCAAGCAATATGGCCAAAGGGCTTTTCTCAGATGGATAAGGTTTCCTAGTGGGGTCTCCCGATATACTCAAGGTACGTGGGAGCTCGAATCGGTAGTAGTGCTGTCTAAGGCATAATCGTACACAAGGGGCCTTCCGATATACAATCAAGTACATGAAGTACCTTTCTATATACCTCAAGGGTATGTGAAAGGCCGTTCGATATACCGACGGTACGTGGAAGAACTGTGCGAGTCCTGGGATGTAATGTGGACAAATAGCGATAGCTCCTATGCTTAACGACGCCCAAACACGTCTCTAACCTATCAATCCAATTGATACGTAATTTTAACCTATAACTACCATTAATTTTAAAGTGGATAGTTAGGTGAATGCATGGTGTTTTGACAGAAAAGTAAAACCAAGCAATATGCTTATGTAAAAAATTTCACTTTACCGTTCAGTATGCCTACTTATGGGAGGGAAAGAGAGTACTTTCTTTTGTTTCAAAACCAAAAATATTTCCAAACAACAGTCTCTAACAAAAAATCAAAGACAAGCAACACTTTCCAAACTGATTTCTCTTTTTTGAAAGCAATGAGAAGGGGAGGAATCTCTTTTCCTAAAAGAAAAAAAAGAAGCACACTACATGCAAATGCACTCTATCTTCAATTTTCTTAAAACATAGGCAAATCTAACTTAAAACTACCATTTTTATTTTTATTTTGACAAGATAGTACTAAATTCATAAGAGACGAAAGAACATGAAGAGCCTGAAAGCTTGTAAATCCAATCAGAGGTCCAATGTCCAACTCTCAATGATGATAACCTAATCTCAGTAAAAAAATTTCTTTTTTAAAGGAAGAAAAATAAGTTTTCTATGCAAACAAGAATTGAAACTAAGACGCAAATCAAGTGTTCTTCTTTTAGTCTATATAACATAAATGAAAAGAGATCTTACTAACACCCTAAGATTTTCAAAAAACAAGAAATTCTTTTGCAATAACAACCAAAAATCATAAAAGTGAATGAAAAATCAAAAGTCTAACCTAGCTTTTGAATTTTCCAATCAAACCAATCTTTAACCATAAAATTCTAAACCACAAGCATCAAATTCTGACACACAAGCCTAACAGTACAGGGCTGAAAGCAAATCAACTCAATTTTTTTACAAAAAATGAGAAAAATGAGGTCTTGGAATGAATCCTACCTGGCACCATGCTTCTCGGGTATTGACAGTGCGGTTCTATCCCAGCACCGCTTCTCGCCAACAGAACTCAGGCGGTGGCACCGTGGGATGCTCACTAGGTTCAGGCGGTGGCACCGTTTCTCGCCCACTGCATAAGCATGGTTCCCTGTAAAATTCCAAAACACATAGAGAACAACAGATCAAGTTAGAAAAAGACCAGATCAAGGTAAAAACCAGATAGATTGAAAGTGATAAAGAGCATAAAAGGTCAAAAATAATTCAGATCTAAACAGATTTGGAAGTTTCAAACCAAAATCCAGTGAGTCAGATAGCAGATCTTCCTGAAGAGAGTTGGAGAAGGAGCCTGGATTTAGACAAGAGTTGAAAGACTGAGGAAGATCAGATCAACTGATACATACATTCATTCCCCAGCAAATTCACCTGATTTGTTAGTAGGAATATTTCACTTTTTGCGGATAGAAGTTGTTCCTCTAGTCTGAATGGTTCAGATCCAGAACAAATGAACGACAAAGGATGAAGACCCTCCCTGGATATCATAGATACCTGGAATTCCTGCTTCGATAGTAAACCTATGTACCTGCAATTAGAATAAACATGCAAACACATCAAAGATACCAGAACATAATCTATTAATCCATGTCAGTGACTAAGGAATCCAACGACATTTACATGTGAAATCAAACAACAACAGTAAAGTGGGATAGAAATCAGCTTTGCATTAAGATTAAAATGGAGAATTTTACAACCAATTAAGCCTTAGTGTCGACATGCATCCCCATGAAACCAAAAATTTCATCCCCATAAGCTCCAACTTTGCTCTCCAATGGCTTGGGCCAAGTGGTCAATCCAACGGCATAAGAATACTTCAATGGTTCTCCCCCTCAACCATGGATATGAGCTTATATTTATAAGACTCAATGGATAGGAATGGTTGAGAGATTTGTGGATGAGATGGCCTCTAAGATCCTATGATCGGGGATCTCGATCTCAACTGACCCACAATGAAAGCGATAAGGGAGGACATGAGGCTCATGATCTAGAAGCCTTGAGAATATTCTCTTTTTCCCATTTTAGCTAGGGTATTGCTTTTCTCCTTCTATGACAGAGCGGTTCAGGTAAGAACCGCTTATGGATGAAGGGATATAAGTGGTGGCACCGCTTGTGGATAACAAGGCACATGTGGTGCGAGCAAGGTACCGCTCATGGATAAAGGGGAAAGCGCAATGCTGAGTCTTTTTATGAAAGATTGACAATCAACATGGGTTTCCACTCCAAGTGCTGGGATTAAGGGAAAATAGGTATGTCAAAGGTCTTATCACATGATGATGACAGGATTTTTGTATAACAAGGGACAAAGGGATGTAGACTTAAGTATAATCAAGCTATGACAACAATGGACTATAGTTTCTTGCTCTTCAATTCCTCTCCTTTCAATGTATCCAAAGGGTTCCTTGTATAGTGCTTCAATGGGGTAATGGAAGGTCAAATTCGAGCGATATCAAGGCATATGGAAGGCCAAGAGACAAGTGACTTGAATCCACATCAAGGAAAACTCCAAAAATATTTGGCCTTTTGCACACATCCCAATGTACACGGGTTTAAGGGTCATATTCGCATATATACATGAGAATGGGTTTAAAAGTCGCATATGGAAAATAATGCATGTTTTTAGGGATGATATTGGAAACATCAAAGGTACAAAAATGGTCCATGGGGTCCAAAGAGTCTGTATAGGGATAGGTAAGGCAATAAATATGTGATCTACCATGTGTGGTAAAATCAGCTGTAACAGATGCCCCCTAATGTGTGAGGTTAGAGGGGTGATACGATGGCCAAAATACATTATAATTCCATCCTAGAAGTGGAGTGATGAAGAACTAGGTGGAAGAACCATCCATCCAACAATATAGTACAAATATCTCTGCATATGACTACAAGTACATACAGTTGTCCCGAATACATAAGAGTACAATGGCCATGAATAGGCATGATACAAAATATGACATGTGTGGTCATCACCATGTACAGTATAGATAGATCAGAATCTCCATGATGAAGATATACAAAGGATCATGATCTCTATGAAAGCTAAAGATATAAAATGGATCAAGATCTCCATAATGGCTAAAGATATATGACATACACTGGAGTCAAGTTACGAGAGCTGAAATCTCATGAACACTGGCATGATCAAGGAGGTAGCATATCTGGAATGCCACCAATCTGGAAAGTCTTCTACACAAACCGCTATGAGTACATGTCCTACTATGTGAATAAAGGTGCCGAGGTTGAACATAGTAGTCAATTGTCTAATTACCAATCATTGATGTATACTGTTAACAAATGTGATATCACCCACCGATAATGAAAATGGGAATCAAAGTACTAGAGTGAAAACTAACAAGTGTGAATAAATGTGTTGAGGTCGAACACTTGAAAGAATCCATCGATCAGGGGACATTGATATATTCCCAAAACTGTCGATGGTGAGAGAACCTGCCACTGACGACTACAAGTCTCAAGGAACTCAAAATGACTCTAGACTCCTATCCTAGAATAAATGATCTGAAGTCAATGGGATGAAATCCGCTGGAAGGAGGGCATTAGGGCGTCCCCCATCATCCAACATGAGGTACTCAACAAAGTTGTATGATGTGGAAGGACTCGATCATAATGTGCATGAACTAGGACAAGTACCGAGAATGGCCGACATGCAAAGTCAAGAAAACTAAGGAATGGTCAACTCAAGCTTCAACTTCCATCGAACAAGAGCATAAAGGTGAATGGTGACTAAATGTAGGAAGCATAGACTCAAAATACAAAACTGGGACATCTATGCGACACAGGAGGCATCGACAGAGGCTCCATGGGGATTGGAATCTTAACCAGTCAGTGGAGATAAACTTAGACAAACGAGTACAACTCCTAAAGTCAAACTATTAACCCAACCAAAGGATGTGATATACAGTGCTCTATTCGAAGGTGACATGACTCGATTGTTGCCAAAGATAACATCTTTTCATGTCCGGCTTTTTGGTTTTTTGATTTCTTTTTGGACTTTTTCAAATATTTTGAAAAACTTGAAAAAGAATAAAAGTGCTTTATAGTTACAGACTAGGAGGAGATGAGTGTCAAGGAGAAAACAAACTAGTTCCAAGTAGCGAAACATACCTATGCTCAATGCAAGGAAACATATGTAGGATAACAACACTCGGGAGAAAGTCCCCTCCTAGAAAAAATGAGGAATCAAGCTGCAAAAGATATATAAAATGGTTCTATGTGGCTAGACATGAGATAAGCTCAGGAAATATGGCTGATAATCAAAGTCAGGGAAGCCATCCTAAGGCTCAATAAGGCAAGAAAAACTCATGATAATGCAATTACAAATTGACATAAGGGAGTCCTGGGGAAAAGGCCAGCAAAAAGATCAAGAGGAGTATGAGGCTCTTGCGCAAAGTCATGGCGATACTATACAAAGGACTCCCACACCCTAAAGGAAAAATGTCGGCATGGGCACGAAATGCAAAACAGGAGCTAACTAGGGTACCCATGTATGGTCAAGCTCTACCATTCACATCATGTCACTTCTAAAAGAAATAAGAAGGTTTCGTGACAAGATAGAATGGGTTCATACCTAAGGTTATAATGAAATGGTCATAAGGTCATGCAAAGTACAAATGGATTTTAAACCTAACCTATATGCTAGTTTAGACATAATACCTAAAATCGGCACGAACGGGTCAAAACCAAGATCAAACTGCGATCAAAACAGACTCCTACATCATCAAATTAGTCCAAACGGTCCAAAATGGTTAGAAATGGTCAAAACTATAGAAAGTGGGTAAACATTTTCAAAAAATTTCTATAAATAGTAAAAAATTTAAAAATTCCATATCATTTGAAATTTTTACCCATTTGAGCTCAAAAATTCCAAATCGAATTCTGGGAGCATCGTCTGGTGAAATTCGACACCATTTGATCCAGGTAACTCCTCATGTCCTCCTCTTCCTATTTCATTTAAATTTTTTAAGTTTTCATGGTCCATTTAATTTTTTATGCCATCCTAAAGTTTGCGTTTCATCCCAAGCGGGTAACGGGGATTTTTCCGTGTATAGGGCTGGCCATACGCGAAAAAACCATCCAAACCCATGTACATACGTGGTTGTTTTGAAAACAGTCGCGTATGAGGTCGCGGATGAGGTTTTCAAGGGAAAATAATTAGAAAATCTCTTGTTTTTTGTGTAGGATGGTTTTAGAATGGAGGGAGAGGGAACATGGTGATGTAGAAGAGATTGTGCAAGGTGACTTAGTTTCCCAACAAGCTTCGCGTGCATGCATCTTGTATAAGTTTTGGTGTCTTGGAAGCCTGAGGGCCAAACCAAGACTCCTGCAGATGCTAGTAGATTAATGGGATCCATACCCTAAGTCTTTTCACATTGATGAGATGTCACTCAGTATAGAAATTGAGGACATATACTTTATCACTATATTATCCCGATGAGGAGAGGTGGTAAATCTCCAATCTTGTAGGCCAAGAGGTGGCTTGACTATTGATGAGTACATTGCGGTGTACTACTTTCCGGACATGAAAAAGGTTGGGATTCAAATCTCGACAAAATCGATCCAGGTGTTGGGACTGAATGCCATACTACTAGCACTTGGTAGGATAGTTGGCTTAGCTTCACTCCACCAGGCCTCTTGGCCACTGATTTTCTATGCGGTGGAGTGTATGAGACCCACAGTGTATGACTGGAGCACTGTGTTGTTGAGAAACATGAAGCAACAACTCAATGACTGCAATATGGGCAGGGTGAGAGAATTCGGTTTTGACAGCATACTGAGCATGTTATTCTTTGAGCGTGTACCGAGGCTAATCCCTAGAGTGGACATTCCTCCACACAGAGTTCAAGACCTAGCCCAATGGAATTGGGAAAATGTTATGCATAGAATGGGCGGAGGTAGGGTGGCTAACCCCTACCCAACGGACTTCTTTCCATGGTTGCAGAGGAATATCATATCCATCGATGACTATCCCTACGTAGGGATAGAATTCCGTGGAGATCCAGACATGCCCCTACCACTAGGAGCAGCATATGGTGACATAGGTAATGAATCCCAAACCCACTTTAAGTTTTTTGAATTATTAATTTTTTTTGTGTTTTTTGATATATTAACTCAAAAGACATGTTTTGGTGTGACGACACATAGTGACAATCTGTCATGTGTATGAAGATGTTGGACCACGGTGACCGAATGGTTTCTCTCATCATAGATGGAGGGGAAGAGGAGACAACATCACGGGTGTAGATGCGTAGGTGAACACTCCAAAGCATCCACACAAACTTCATACACTTGACACACAGGGTACACATGGCGCAAGTTGAGGACTTGCCTGAAGCCATGTAGTGCCAAGTGGTTGGTGTACAACAGGCATGGGTTCGATTATTTCGATGGCTAGCTAGAGCTGTGGTGTGCTACCATGATCAGAATCCCCCTCCTTATCCTTAGGCTTAGAGACTTGAGAGTACTTCTTTTTGTACTACCGTGTATTATATTTTGGTGGCTCAGAAGCCCCAATTTTGTATTATGACGTCACATTTTGGATGTTAATGAAATTTTTTTATGATGATCGATTATATATTTACATGTGTGCAAAAATGTATGTCTTTGATATGCTTATGATCTATGAAACAAATGCCAATCTAACACATAGTTAGCATATGAGTCAACAACTTGATTAAAAATTCTTGAAACATGTATGTATGTTATATTCTCAAATTGTTGTTTTATCAATCTCACACATAAGAATCTTCGTAATAAAACTGGATCCCTAATACAATACGAGCCATTAAGTTGTGAAACCACTAACTGCGAATCAAGACGTACCTCAAGAGAGAGAACACCATGTGAAATGGCATCACATAATAACTCAATAACGGCACTATATTTAGCAACATTGTTTGAAGAAGGCTGTAAACATACGCCTCCTGAAGACAATACTTGATCCATAGGAGTATAAATCACCCAAGCATCTGAAGCTGAGTTTTGAGTGTGATGGCTAGCACCATTAGCAAATCCTATGTAAACGGAAGACTCCATCGACATCTGCCATAAGAAATGGAAGCTAATCAACAAACTCAATCACCATAAGAAAACCTAACTATGCAACTCAAAAAATATACAATAATATACAACAATCAACCCTGGATGAAAATCCTGCATAGCATTTTTTAAGATAGAGCCCATTTCTAGGCTCCCCCAAGGCTGTCCCTTCATAATCCACTAGCTCATAGGTGCCCTTCTCTAACACATTTTTAACCACGTAAGGACCATGCAACATGGGATTAAACTTCCTTACCCCCAAGAGTTCTTTAGCTTGATCCCACAAAAGGACCAAATCACTTTCACTAAACTTCCTTGGACAGACATACTTATGATATTGGACCTTGACACGATGCTTATTTACTTCTAGAGCCACTAAGGCATCTCGGTGCTGCTCATCAAGCTGCTCTAAGTGGACCAAACGTTCCTCCAATGCGGAAGTGTCTGGTAAAAGCTCTATAGCTAACTTCAACGAAGGGATTTCGCATTCAACTAGCAAGACAAACTCCACCCCATGCATAAGATGATATGGAGAGAAACCGATGGTAGTCTTAACCACGGTTATATAGGCGCATAAATTAGGATATAACATGATATTCCAATTTGTCTTGCTTTGTGTGATGGTTCGTTGTAAAATGGACTTAAGTGATTTATTCACTGCTTCAACCTGTCCATTTGCTTGAGGGTAATAAGAAGAGGAATTCTCCTGCTTATACCATAACTTTGAAGCCAACTCTTCCATCATTTTATTCTGAAAGTGCCTACCATGGTTAGTGACAAGCTCTTTTGGAATGCTGAACCGAGTAATAATTTGGTTGAAAATGAAATGTGTGGCTGTCTCACCGTTGGATTTAATAGTGGGCATAGCCTCTGCCCATTTCGTGAAATAATCGACAGCCACTATAATGTGATGAAACTCCTAGCTGAATCTGGGTTGCAATCCATAAAGTTAAGCCCCCACTTGGTGAAGGGGCTAGCGGTGATAATAGGATGTAATGAGGCTGGATGCGAGCGCATATTGCATGCAAACACCTAGCAAGGATGGCACTTCTTGACCACATTAACACAATCTTTGAAGATTGACGGCCAAAAATATCTTGCTCTCAAGATTTTTTAGGCTATAGAAAGCCCAGATAAATTACCACCACACACCCCTCCATGGAAATGATTTAGCACAACCTCATCCTCATCAAGGGTTAAACAATGACGTAAAATGGAATCTACTCCACGACGGTACAAAGTATTATCCACTATAAGGTAGTTCTTAGCTACATGACGTAATCGTCATTGCTCATCCCGTGAAAGGTGAGTAGGGACCTTCAACATTTGCAAATACATAATGATATCCTCATACCACGGGTCCAAAGTTGATATAAGGAAAATATTCTCATCGACAAACTTATCCTCATAAACCTCTTCCTCCTCCAAACTTGGAAAATCAGATATGAGCTCCGCAAAGATCAACGATTTCTTTGATTTTGTCAAAACGAATTTGAGATCGAACTCTTGCAAAATAAAAATCTATTTATTGTATTTTACCCCAATCATCCTTCTAGTGAGGATGAACTTAAACAGACTGATATGAGCTACAACCAAGGTTCAACGAAGGAGAATGTAATGTCTCAATATCTGAACCGCATGAACAGTGGCCAAGGCAAGTTTCTCCACATGGGAATAATGGATTTCCACATCAATAAGGTTTCAGCTCAAATGATATATGACATGCTCTTGGAGTTCCTCATCCTACTGAACCAAAACCATACCAACCGTCTCCATGGATGCGGCCACATAAATCAAGAAATCATGGCTATAGTCGGGTGGACTAAGCACGAGGGTCAATGCTAAGGCTTACTTAAGAGTAGCAAAGGACTTCTAGGCTCGCTCATCCCAGAAAAAAGGAGTGTCCTTCTTTTAAAGACGCATAAAGCCTTTAGTCAAATTGGCAAAATTAACCACGAATCTCTGCAAGAAATTTTCCATGCCTTGCAAATACTAAAGATGTCTAATATTACGCGAGGGAGACAATTGAAGTATTGCCTCAACCTTTAAGGGATCGAATCTTATACCCTCCCTGGATACGATGAACCCTAATAAGAGACCAACAGTCATGCAAAAGATGCACTTATGAAGATTTAATCAAACCTGATAATGACATCATATTTCGAATACTAACCTCAAATGGTATGGATGACGCACTCTCAAACAAGAATGAGCAGCGAGGTCATCCAAATACACTTCGATAATCATTTTGATATCATGAAAAATTAAGGTCATAGCCCGCTGAAAAGTAGCTCCAACATTTTTAAGGTCGAAAGGCATCTTTCAATATGCAAAAGCACCCCAAGGACAAATAAATGCAGTCTTATGTTGATCCTCGAGTTTGATCTGAATTTGATTATATCCGGAAAAACCGTCCATGAAGGAGAATACCTCACTTCCCGCACACTCATCCAAAATATGATCAATAAATGGTGTGGGAAAATTATCCTTAGGAAAAGCATGATTTAAATTACGGAAATCAGTGCATATATGGATCGATCCCTACTTCTTATCAACTAGAATGGGATTTGAAACCCACTCCGTTAAGGGAACGGGATAGATAAAACCAACTTTCAATAGTTTCTCTATCTCTTCCTTAATGGCGGTGCTTTTATAGGATTCACCACACGCAAACGTTGTTGAATCAGCTTCACATCCAGATAGGTCTTAATCTTATGTTTGACAATACGAGGGTCGATAACTGGTATTTCCTTGTATGACCAAGAAAAGATGTCACCACTACTACATTTCGATCTAAAATCCGACGGAAAAATCCAACGGCGCGTGGATTTCTCTTTTTATACTCACCAAAAATGACAAGAATACATTTTTTTTTGTAAATGTGGCCACAAGGGTCGCTTAAGCGACGGCTATTCTCATAACCGTCGGTTAAGCGATGGATCGTAGTGTAAGCATCACTTAAGCGATGACGCTTTAGTGTAAGCGTCGCTTAAGCAACGAATCCTTTTTAGGATTTAAAAAAAAATACTATGTTTAGGGTTTTTCCAATTTTCCAATTTTTATAATGTTTTGCATAAAAGTACAGGAATTTAATAAAAATATGATAGAGTGAATATGAGGGATTTTAAAACCCCAACTCATCCTCTTTTAAATATACAAGGGGTTGTGATCAATTCTTCTTCCAATCATCTCGACAATTGTACTTTATAAGAACTAGGACAAAACCAATAAACCTGAAAAACTGGGTTATGCTAATTAATCTCCTAGTTAGAACAAAATGAAAACTCAAAGTATTTATTTGGTAGGATAATCTCCAAGGAGATATATGGAAAGAATCCAATTAACAAGGAAAGGTAATGTGCATAAAAAACCTAGTATTTTACTTTACCTTAGTCACCTCCTCGCATAGAAAGACAAAGAAACACTAGACATCTTACCACAATTGTAGAGACAAGGAGAAGAGAGCATAAATCCTCCCAAGATTTCTCTTATTGTTTTCCAATTTTCATTGAATTAGGTTCTAGTGAATATAAGTTGGAGTTCCTTTTTAAATATAATTCAAGCTATGGAAGAAAAGTTTCAGTAAATTGTTATGTTGAATTGGAAGCATATTGATGTGGATTCAGGTGAAAGTGCATGTATTCATTTTTCTAGTTCTCTTCATTCCATCAATAAAAATGTTGTGACGTGGGGTCAGGAGCACTATCATAAATAGGATGGACATATATTAGAGGTAAAGAATGATATTGATCGGATTTTTTTCATCTCATGAGGAGGGTATTTTAGACATGGCCATATCTCATGAAAAAATTATTGGATTAGAGAATATGAGGAATAATCCTATTTGGGATAAAGATATTGAGTGGAGGTGAAAAAGTTTATCTCTTTGTATTTCTTCAATATACTAGGATACTAAATTGTTCCAGAAATGTGCTAGACACATAAGGAACCTAAACACCATTTGTGAATTGAAAGATGGGGAAGTCCATCAAGTTCATGAATTATGGGATCTTGTTGGACTAGGGGTCAATCATTTTAATTATATCTACAAAGAACCATCTGAATCCAACCTAGGGGAGATCCTAAAATTGGTGGTGTTCTTTCAAGGATGTTTGAGGAGGAAAAGAAGATGGGTCTCTTTCAACTAGTGACAATGGAATAATTGTGTTCCTTCCTCTAATATTTCCAAATGGATAAGATTCTAGGGTCATATGGGTGACCAACTAAGTTTTATGTGGATTCGAATTCTTAGAAATAATTGGTGATGATCTATTAAAGGTGGAGGAGGAAGTTTAGATGACTAGGACGATGCATACTAGTTTAAATTCAATATTCCTAGAATCCATCCCAAAGGTGGATTGGGGCCTATGAAATTCAAATATTTCATACCATTATCACTTTGCAATTGCATATATAAGATAATTTCAAAGGTGATAGTTGTTCACCTCAAGCCTCTTATTTCAATGGTGATATCTATGAAATAGTTTGTGTTCCCCAAGGTAAGATTGATTCACAAAACTCATACTTGGAAGGTATGCACTTGATTAATACCTCTCATATTCTTGTGACTATCATTAAATTATTATTTTTAAATATTATGATTGAATATATTGGCTTTATCCAATACTCCTTATACTCCAAGTGGCATTTATTCTAGATATTGTAAAATGGATAATGGGTTGAATGAATTGTTGGATCGGATCGCCCGCTTGAACAAGTTAGTCCCAGTGAAAGTATCATTCTCAGGAAGTAGTAGTACGAGGGATGGACCCAGCCTAGGGTCGTCTCTCTCATGCTAGTCAGCTAGTTTCAATTTCATTCAGGCAGGTCAGGCTGTTCCAGTTTTAGGTGTATCAATGAGGGTCAACAAGACAAGCCAATACCCGTATGCCAGGTTGTTGCCTCAGATTCATTCTGCAAAAAACCCCAGCGGGGGGTGGAAATCGCCTTTGCTACATGACGTATGTGCAACAACAAGGATGCTGCTTATTGAGGGGCGATTTGAAATGCAACTGAGGGTTTGGAGACCTAGAGTTATTGTCGAGTTGGGTGAGGGGTTTTCTTGGTACTGAAGACGGAGTTATGTGGCAATGACATCTCCATTTCTGTATGCTTCGGGCGTTAAACTCACCAACATTACGCTGATTGAATGATGGTTAACTCGGGTCAAGGAATTCATCCTCTGTGTATAAATTATGCCATTTTGTGCTTGCTGATTCTAAAGTCTTGGTTCAATTCCCTCTTCTTGGTTTGAGGATTAAATTGGGGCATAGTTTGTGGTTTAAAGGAGAATCATGCATTGTTGGAGAATACAAAGAATGGTTGTAGCTTTTTAAGCTCCACATTGGATGAGGTAAGAGTCCTCTTGCTATTTTTACAAGATTGCAGAGGTAAATAATTGTGTTCTTGAAGGGTTTGAATGGATTGATACCTACCTTCCTTTCCATTTCTGGTCTTAGGTTGAAAAGTTGAATGACTCATATTTCTTCCCCTACATAATTTCATGTGTCTGTGTATTTCGCCCATGGGCGAGTTGATGAGGCCTTTAAGAATTTTTGTGCTTTAACTACTGAAAATTGAACTCAAAAGCTCTCCATACCTTTGTGTCTGGCTCTGCACATTGATAAAACAATCTGGGTTTTCCTCTCTATCTCTGTTTGATATATTAAATATATTTTATTTATTGTCTTGCTCATATGATAATCCTTGTGGGTTTGCTTACTGAATCCATATGATGTTGACACCATTAATAAAATTAATTTGGCATTAGTCTTTGAGGGAAACCCCATTTTGTTTCTCTTTCTCTGTGGGCTATACTTAAACTTCTGGACTGAAACCTTGGAGGTCAAAATTACAATTAAGTTTCAGTAAAATTGTTTGTGCTTGTTGCAAACAGTCTTGGGTTTTGAACCTCCGATGTTATTCACAGATGCACAAGTTACCAACACAACCCTAAAAAATCTACAGTATTTTGCTGAAAAGAGAGTAATAGGTGGGTTCTACTATAGAAAAGGGCATAGATCTGCAAAAAAATCCCCTTAAATCTGCTGAAAAAACAAAAAAAATTGCCAAAGTAGGAGGGCACCGGTGAAAGAAAGGGTAAAAACCCTAGAACCTGTTTACTGTTGAAATAGGAGCGCTAAAACCCTAGTTTAAGACCTGAAACGGTCCTAAAACAATGCTAGACAGAGAAAGAAGAGTACATGCTGGAACTGATACCATGTTGATATCAGAAGATAGTGGGATCTATTGTGAAATCTCCAATAATCCCTAATCCAGCCAAGAAAAATTACAACAGAAATGAAACATCACTTAAACGATGAACGAGAGAGAGATTGCATACCCAACCACATGAACAAGAGAAGCACTATCCCAAGAGGGTGACTAGGTAGATTTAGTCAAATATATAGAAATACAATAAATTGGGTTAATTACTCATATGTAGGCTTCACAAATTCCACCAATACATCAGAGGGTTTGCATGTGGCCTCAAGTGAAGATTAAACATAATATCAACATGAACAATTCACTGATGGTATAAATAAGCCATTCAGTGCTATGCATGCATGTGCATTGGCCTTCCTCTGGTGATATCTATGCACCTATGTTTGCCCTTCATGTGCAGAAGCGTTGGCCTTTTTATGGCCCTTGCGTGTGAGTTCATTTTAAATCTTGATAATGTGCATAATATTCCATTATATTTTGCATGCATATCCTTTTTCTTGTGATTGTTAGTGAATATTTATTACAAAATGTTCTATACAGAAGTGGGCCAAAAGAAGTTTGATAAAATAAAAATTGAGGCCCAAACAAATTGGAGCAATTATGGCTCGCAAACAGACTGTGAGGGAGAGAAGGAACCACAAAAAACTGCAATGCTATTAATATTTTCTATATTCTGTAAAGGACAATGTTTTTAACTTGGGAAGCCAATCCCTATCAAATATATGTTAGTGATCCTGCAAATGATTTGCTGTCTTTCATGGTAAAAGTTTGAACTTTCTTTTTCTGGATGTAAGCATTGATAATGGGACTACCTTACAGGCTAGAGAATTAACAGTAAACTAAGGGGATATTTCTTCTTTTTCTTATTGTTAGTTTGCATAAACATTTATTAACTTTTTACCAGGGCTGCCTTAGATCCTTTGGCCTTAATTTTTTTCACTCTCAGGGAAGCTGTCTGATTTCATTGCATGATCAGTTCTGGCAAGTCCTCTTTCCGATAATAGGTTCTATAATCCCATTGAGATCTAGAAATTTATAAGTTCTAAAATCCAATGGAGATCATGCCAGAATTTGCTATGCTTTGTAATGAAATCATGTGACCTTGATTATGCTTTGTAATTGGCTATAGTCATGCCAGTATTTGTTATGTGACCTTGACATACCATTTGTTAACTAAGTGGAAAGGAGAAATGACCAAATCATAAGTTTAGGAATCTATGTTTCTCACTATAAGAGCTCACGTGAGCTTTGTTTCTTTGCAACTCTCTTGAGTGGAAATGCTTTCAATCCAAAAGAATCATCCTTCTGACCATGGCAAGTCAATCCACTAATGAGAGATGCCTATGGGTCTTGGGCTGTTAACCTATTTTCTTACATCCAAGGAAGACAAGCTCTTAGGAAATCAGAAGCAATTTTAGATGTTACTCTAGGACCTATTTTAAAATACTTTTATTGTCATCATAGATAGGTTTTTGATAAATTAATATATATGTTGAAAATTAAAAAAGAATTATTTGTGTAGTCTTCTCAATGAGAATGTTCTAGAGAAGAGACCCAGTTGTAGTTAGTCTGGTCTGGGGCTGGTTGGTATTGTGTTTTGTTATTCCTTGAGTTAGAGTTCACTATTTTTAAGCAATTCACTATGTGTGCATTTCATCTTTTATAAGTAGTTCACTATTTATGCAACATTATGATAATGCATTTGAAAATTAATTCACTATGTCAACATCTGCTGTATTATTTGATAAGCAATCACTGGGTGCATCCATCTTTGTGAAAATGAATTTTGGATATGTTACAGTCCAACTTTCTCTTTGTGCAGATGGATAATAGTCCAACAACTGGCAGTGTCTCAACAACAGTGGCAGATAAGCAACGTCTAGCGAAAGCTTCTCTTGCTTATAACTGTAAGAGGTGAGAAAGTATGAATGTTTTTTTGAAATCAGTGAATGCAATTCTGATGTATGCTTCTCCACCTTTGGACTGGTTGATTCTTCATGATAGATATGAATCCATTGTTGAGCCTGTTAGTTTCATTTTTTGAAGCAAATAAAATTATGGTCTCTTTGGGAGTAATATTCTGATTATAATAAAATATTGTACTTGAATCTGTTAGGAGTCATGATCCTAATGGATGTTATGGTATGGCAGTAGAGCCAATATAATGCGTCAAATATTAAGTAAGGTGCATCCTAGAGCTGGGCCTGCATGAGTATTGAGCGACAATTAGTATATATAAGAGACTATTATAGTCAGTATTTATTACACACATTGGCATATGATCATTGTATATGGATATGTTTTGGGTTAGTTGATTCTTGTGGGATATATTTAGTGGCTGAGTGCTATGAGAATCAGGTAGGATGTGTCAGGGAAGATTCTTGGGGCTGTCTGGATCTGTTGCAGGCCTCATTCTATATCCCTACTGGGTCATATACTGTAATTAATGCTTAAGGTTTGCGGTGAGAACCATCCATGAATTCTGGGAAGTCCCTGAGAATTACCCTGCAAGGTGTTAGAAACAAATTGGTCTATTGGGAGTTTTAATATCTTTGGGTTACTGTTGAACGCCTATATTTGGTGTCTTAAGTATTTATCACGTGGCTTTGGAGATTTTTGTTTATACGAGTCTGAGTTCAGTTGTATTTACTATTTTGGATGTTAATTTATTGTTAGAGAAGAATGGCTTTTTGCATTATGTGATTTATTTTGATGGCATCTATTTATTTTATGTAGTTCAATATTTTGAAAAATGTTTCTAGAGTATGTGGAGAAGTATTCTGAACAACAAAAAGCTGAAAACATGAAGTCTGAATCGACATCAAATAATGGGGATGCAAAATCTTCCACAACTGTTGGTCAGGAGCAATCACAGGGGATCAGACACAATGACAAAGAGACGGTACAGAAAGGACTGAAGTGTGGAGGATCAAAGAATTTCCCTACATGGCTATTGGTTCTACTAATGGCAGTTTTTGGTAGTGTAATGGCCTTGCCATTGCTTAGTCTGGACTTGACTAACCTATAAAAACAATACTTGCTGTTCTATCACTTCGTGAAAATTTGTGAGATGATGCCAGCTAATCTTCAGAGTCAACTAAGTTTAAGTTTTCTAGTGACTGGAATCTTTCAATCTGCTTTTGTAAACTTAGACTTTGTACAAAATCCTATGAAACATGTGATGATTGCAATGGTTTTGTCTCTAAACAATTGTATGGTGTTGGATTTGTTACAAGCAATTGGATTTGATTTTATTGTTAATTTCTTTTGGTATGAACGAAATATGCT
>LPNX011102010.1:427594-542430 GCA_001517045.1 Pseudotsuga menziesii | reverse complement strand
TAGATTTATTTGTAAAATTTCTCAAATTATAATTAATTTTTCTATCTGTTAAATAGTTAGTCTGTTCTATCTTGTAAAATTTTTGGCCTTCACATTTTTTATTTTCAATGTTTAATTGGATTCCCCTTGCAATATGATCACTCCAAATGGTCGCTTTACAACACACAAGAGAATCTGCATGTCTATGAGTGACTGTAAGTTGACAAGCATTTTTTCAAGTTCTTGAGTTGCTATGCATTATATCACTCAACGTTAATATATTTGAAAAATGTGGATTTCATGCTTTGTTGTCTTATGTGTCTCAGATCATCCTGAAACATGGAATCCAATGTGGTCAATCTCAAGTTATTTACATAGAAGGAAGCTTTGCATGTTTTATGTCTTGGGATTTTGTTTGTATATTCCTTGCCTGCTTTTATGTGAAGCCATTGAATACAGTTATAGATGTAATTGACTGACTGGTCTTGAAACTTTGGTTGCAGTATTTTGACAGGACTGCTTTCCTTTATGGTGAGTTCATTTTAAATCTTGATAATGTGCATAATATTCCATTATATTTTGCATGCATATCCTTTTTCTTGTGATTGTTAGTGAATATTTATTACAAAATGTGCTATAGAGCTGTTCCTCCTGATAGCCAATGGGATAAAACTGTTCAATCAGCTGTTCCTCTTGATAGCCAATGGGATAAAACTGTTTTTTCAGGGCTCTTGAAAGAAAGAATTCTTCAAAGCGATGGTCTAAAACCTTCCTAAGACTTCTTTGCACAAAAATCCTATAAGCTAAGTCTGAAACCTTCCTAGAAGCTAGACAACAGCTTGAATATGATAGCTATCAAGTGAAAATCCTCTAACAGCTGATGGCTTCCTCAAGTTGGATCACTGCTGTTTCCAAACGCTGCTATAGGTCTGCTCAAGGCTCCAAACAATCATTTTCAGGGCTTTTATGACTGTTGTTCACCTCTAGATCAGAGAATATGGCTGCAGTATGATGGTTTAAATGTACCCAGAATTGAAGTTTAGGTTGTTTTACTGCTGTTTCACCCATTTAGGCACAATTTCTACTTCAAAAGATAATATCAGATCTGTGTACTGCTGTTTTAGGGCATACAATGCACCTAGAACTGCCCTAAACAACTTCTAAGTTATAACTGAGAATGAGGGTTCTTATCGTTGCTGCTTATGCCTAGAATTGGAATTTAACCTTCAAATTCAGCTCAGATTTAGAAAATAGGGGTGTTTGTGCTTGCTGTTGTGGAGACTGCCTTAGAATGATGCCCAAAATTAATCTTTTGCAACTCTTATGACCTTAAACATGATGTATGGATACTCATCATGATGTATGGATACTCATCATGATATATGAACATGATACTAGTAGCAACGTTTAGTTCAATATTTTGATGCTCATCAAGAGTAGAAAGCTTTTAATTGAGTACATTCACATGGGAACACTCTTAAATCTTGATACAATAGGGTACATGAGTTGGATTACTTTAGTTTTTGATCAACACTTTAATTAATATTTGTTAGAACCCGTCATGTCTCTTATAAGTGCTTTTATTTTTATCCCTTTTTACAATTTTTGGAATTTTTTTTTTCAGGAATTCTGGGACTTGATCCAACTTCAAGTTGCCATGTATATAAATAGTGACCTTCCAGGTCTACCTCCAGGTATGCAGCCTCCTGGAAAGCCATTACATGGATTTGTACAGCGTCTCAAAGGGAAACAAGGTCGGTTTCGAGGAAATCTGTCTGGAAAGCGTGTTGATTTTACTGGACGAACTGTGATTTCCCCAGATCCTAATCTCAAAGTTACTGAGGTCAGTTTCAAATGGGCATATATTAATTAACTGATCTATCCTATGAAATTGAAATAGCTAAAATATGGTCTCTCCAATTTCACATTGGGTTTTGCAGGTAGCTGTCCCAATGTTGATGGCAATGGTCTTGACATATCCTGAAAAGGTTTCTCGCTATAATATTGAGAAACTGAGGTAGTGTGTGAGTAATGGACCTTCAAAGTACCCTGGGGAAAATTATGTCATCTCTCTTGATGGTTCAAGACAGTGAGTTTATGTCATCATTTTGTGCTCTGCATTTGTTTAGTATTTGATTGTGCAAAGAAAGTACTTGTACTGCTTATGCGATGTTAATGAAGAGCAAAATGATGATTTATTCAGGAGTAGCACTTTAATAATCTCAACCAAAGGCTGAGAAGTACACAAGCTTGGGAATTTATTTTAATGTGACTATGGTTGACAATATAGGCCTTTAAAAATTGGGAATCCAAGACGTGTTCTGCAGAGCTGAAGTATGGCTGTATTGTAGAGCGCCATCTTGAGGATGGAGATATTGTACTCTTTAACCGACAACCAAGTCTGCATCGAATGTCTACCATGTGCCATAGGGTAACATATCACTTGTATCTTTTTCTTGTTGAATCTGAAAATAGTCAATTTTTCTATTTTTATGTACTTTGTTTCACTATTGCATTTCATTGTGTATGTATGTAGTTTGGTTGCTACTTGGACCTTGGCATATGCATTGTCAAGAAATCAGTATTATTACCATGCATTTTTATTAATTGTCCTCTTTATTCATTATCCAGGCAAGAGTAATGCCTTGGAGAACTCTCAGATTCAATGAATCAGTCTGCAATCCATACAATGCGGATTTTGATGGAGACGAGATGAATCTACATGTTCCTCAAACCGAAGAATCCAGAACTGAAGCTCTTATGTTAATGGGGGTAATGAAAGTGTTTCAGTTAATTCTTAAACAACTTTTGAATTATTCTGTCATATTTGCTGGAGTTTAAACTGTAATGAACAAACCCATTCATTAACAATGGGATATCCACAGTAGATATTACAGAGTTGAGAAATCATTAAAGGATTAAAAAATAAAGGCTTATATTGAATATGATATGTTTTCATATTATATCTATGATACCAGAAATTCCACCCCGAGGTACCGTAAATGTGTTTCTGCATTTTGGAAACATTATCTTATACGAAATTCTGTTGAAACATGGCTGAAACATTTCATTGGTACTCCAGGTAATTTTTTTTTTTTTAAATTTTCAAAAACTGTCGCTTAAGCGACGGCTGCAGGCAATTTTTTTAAAAAAAAATTTCAAACACCGTCGCTTAAGCGACGGCTGCAGGTAATTAAAAAAAAAAATTCCTGCAGCCATCGCTTAAGCGACGCTTACGTTTAAAGTTTAATATGGATTAGATGTCGGATAACCGACGATGTACATTTAACTGATGATTTACTGCTCTGTCGCTTAACCGACAGATTGAAAAGATGTCGGATAACCGACGAAAATCCACCGATGCTTAAAAAAACTCATAGTGTCGTACATGCAACAGGGAAGTGTCAAAAATACGACAATATGACCGTCGGATTTTTGGTCGAAATGTAGCAGTGCATGAAACTCTTTAAATAGCTCAGTATACTCCTTGATCTCATCAGGGGAACAACTCGCCCCAATGTAGACATTCTCAACTTTGCCAGGATCGTGAGAAATATTGATATGAATAGTAGGTGATAAATTCTCCATGTTCTCATCAGCCATCTGACCAGGAGAGCTCAATGGAACCATGAGACTACCAATCTTCTCGCTAAGAATCTCCCTAAAGTCATCACGCTCCATATGGTCGAGCTCGACAAGAAAATATGATCGATGATGTAATTCTTCCCAAGGCAACTCAAATCCAGACATGGCATCAATAATGGCTTCATCCGATGGAAAACATCATTGAGGCAATCATGTGCGTGAGAGGACTCAACTGTGCATGCAGGCAGCACATACGGGTCCTCCTCCTCCATCCGTGAAGAGGAAGGACTAGGATCTACAACTTGATCAATTTTTTCTTGATATGCTACCATAATTGGAGGCAACAACACATCTGTTTCGATAGGTCCAATCGAAGGACTCGATGGAGGAAGAATCCAAGGATCTTCCATATGGTTAGTGTGAAAAGACACCGAATTCAATGAGGACAAAGCCCCACCAAAACTAGATCCGATCATAAGAATGAGCGCAGAACAGCTAAAGGTTCCCATAAGAGACGGATACATACGCACACCCACACTCCTAGTTGTCAGCTGATAATGATCGATAATCGGGCTAGAAGTTCCTGACGATGCATTAACACTCGGATTACAAAATGATTTTTGATCAATAGTAGTGATATTCCCATTAAATGGAAAGCATACCACTCGAAAGAGAGAAGAGGCTATGACTTGCATACTATACATACAATTCTATCCAGTAAAATATTGTAGGAAAGGGGTGCATCAACCACCTCGACCTCGATCACGACGATCTTCCCTCCCAACTGCACCTTAAGAGAAGGAAGAATCGTGTGCGGCCAAAAATATCTACCATCAAAATCTGTCAACATAGTAGTGGATTGAGACAACTCGGGAGAACCCAAACCCTTCCAGCATGACAAAGACATCATGGAAGCAGCAGCGCCTTTGTCAATCACAGTTCTTTTGATGGTCATATTAAGACACTCTACATGAAACAAAAGAGACATGTAGTAGGGCAAGACAGGCTATATTCCCATGGTTTCAAATTTGATAACAGAAGAAGAGTTATCATCATCAACCCTAAGAGCAGAAAGCAAGGATATCCTCTACGGAGGACAAGTCCGAAGTACTTCAAGCGCGGACATCGCACAAGGAGTTTGGACCAAATCCTCGAAAACGGAATAGTTCTAGGTGGCTCGGGCATTAGGATTGTTCCCTGAATGCTTTAAGACTCCCTTAGGAATGCGAGGTGCAACTTCAGGTTTATCCGTAGGTTTTTTGATATGCAAAGGGCTCTCAGGTGGAGCAGGTTCTTTTCCAAGGTCTAGTTGTGGCAAACCATAATCCTTCACACAAGTCACAACCTTAGTAGCACGCACCATGTTAACGCAACCATGACCACTATTGGCTTCTGCCGAATTTAGATCTCCACCCAATGCACAATGAGGATCAATGGTCCTCGAGTTCATATTTTGATTGTTGGGTAAAGGATTAGTTAGCACGGCTGGGCCCTGTGCTATGAACCTCGAGGAATCTTCCATATGAGGGCACAAGTGAGTGAGGTGGTCCTCCTTACATAACTTGCAATGAAACTTTAACTTACATTTAGACTGCTTGTCCCCCCCAACATTATGAGCATTCTTGTCATTATAATTAGCATCTTTATTCTTGTTCCCACCCTTACGATTATTTTTTCATTTTTTCTTATTCCTTTCAAGTTGCTAGTTTCCCTTCTAGTCCGACGATTGCACGAAAAGTACACTCGTTGTTTGGGTAGGTTGAGAAAAAGTTGTGGCTTGTCCTGATGCAGATTTATTAATTGACAATTAGCTCACTTGTTTCACAACCGAATCCATAGGTTTGGCACTTATACAACCTACAATGCCATTGGCATGTGGTCTAGTCTTGATCTTGGGATCGAAACTAGATCGTGGAGCATTAGGTATAATCTCATACAAAAGTATGGATTGAGTGTAGATCAAATCCAACTCTTGTGCCCTAAAAATTACTTGTTCCTTGTTTTGGACTCCAGATGTAGAAACATCCTTTGCAATGTAATGTAACAATGATTTGAGGAACCACTCGAGGAGAAATTTCGGTGGTATAAAGGATTTAATCGACTGCTTTCATCTATGCCACTCTTAAATATGATCCAAGATATGTGTGGCTTTGTCTTGCCGAAATGTCGACAAGAGCTCGGTACCAACGTCATAACGCACTGGTAGCTGAAAGTGATTGAGGAAATCCATGGCAAGGTCATCAAATAAAATGAATGCCCCCCTTGGTAACTCTATGTACCATTTCACTGCAGGCCTGGTGAGGGTGCGTTGAAATAGCCTAAAACGGATTGAATCCTCATGTAAGGAGTTGGAAGAGCAGAAAAGGTGAAAAGTAGTAACATGCTCACTAGTATCTTCTCCAGCTTTGCCTTCAAACTTAGGAATGTCCAAAGGAATATTGTTAGGGACGACCGACCAGGTCGGGTCATGAGATACCGAATCATTCATAAGTCTTGATAAGTCAGGTAAGTTCAATGTTGTGAGGAAAGGGAGCCTAGGTTGAGCCGGTCTATGCCATGCTCCCTGATATTTTTGGTTCATGTAAGACTGATTGCTATAAATACCATGGCCTTGGCCATAATAACCTCCTCCCATTTGACCCGTATAGGGCTACATGGAAGCATTGTGATGTGGTGTACCTTAATTATGCAGTGCTACAAAGCCATAATTGGAATATTAATTATATTATTGATACCTACACCCATAGGGTTGATAGTTCTATCCATAATACTGTCCATGAGAAGCTCCATAAGGTGTCCCATGGGATGTCCCATGAGAAGCTCCATAATTAGGGATATGGGGAACTCCTTGCGATGGACCATAAGACTATCCAGAAACAGGGACATGACCTCTCAACACAACAATAGGTACTTGACTCTGAGATACTACCGTGCGAGCAGTCGCAGTATGAACATGGCTAGTAGAAATATTCCGGCCCGAAGGACCACGTGAATGAGGGGGAGGAAGGGTTGTAAAAAATGCATTCGAAGGAGTAGGGTTCGAGGAAAAAGGGACATGTGAAGGTATGTATGTGGTGTTCCCTATGGTCACTCGTTTCAGTTCTGTTATTCGCATATGGTTACTAACACTAGGTCTAGGATGGGCATGTGAAGTTGCTTCCACCACTAGGATGGAAGGTGCAATGTGACTAGTGCTCCCAAATCTCTCCGCATGGAAAGGAATAGGAGTGCCCCTAGGTGTAGTGCTAGGTTCAATTTTTTATTCAACATGATGTGCTAAATCAGGTGCAGGGATATCATACATGCCATAATGAACATGACTAGTGCTTGTGGGTTCATGATGAGTCTTGTCACCTAGAAACCAATACCAGCGACCTGTGAATGAGGGATCATAACTAGAATGTGAAGGTATTTTCAGTGAAGGATCATATATGGGAGTAGAATATACATCCCCAACCTCATGAGGTGGAGAGGACATCTCAGGAATCTTATCCTCGTGATCTCCCATCGTGTGTGAATCAAAGTGAGAAGTAGTCCGCTCGGACTGTCTATTTCTCTCTCCCAAAGGAGGAGGAGACGTGGAAGGCAGAAGTCCTCCTAAACAACGAGAATGGTGAAGTGCCATGCCTGAATCCATAATGACTCAAAAAATGAAAAAGAATGGATCTAATTACGCAAACCCTAGGCAAACTAGCGTGCACAGAGCATACACCTATAAAATGTAAAGCCAAATCACAAGAAAACAAGGGTAGGATATGTGAGCTCTCGAATGAAGCAGGTATGTCTCGCCTAGGAGAGGCTTGAGACTCCCATACACAACAAGCGGAGGTTCGTAACCAATTATAGTGGCCCTCAGATTTAACGTATATAGCGACTGTGTTGTTTGACCTCTACTTGGCCAGAACACTTGCAGAATAACCTCTACGAAGTACCCCCTCAATAACCTAGGTAAGGCAACTAAGGTCACCTCAATGTAATCAATGCTCAGGAAAACAATCGCAGGTGGGATTGACCATATGGGTAGGGTAGAAAATCTCGAAACTCTCGAAAGAGCCCCCAGATACGAATACAATCCTAAAAATATCTCCGGTGCTACTCAGTTATGACCAGGGTTCATCTTAATCAATAACCGCTCACACTGCCTCGTGCTTAACTCCCTTATAAGAGGATGATCCTGAGAAACACTAATTATATAAAGGAATTTCACACTCGCACCTGGACAGACACATAAATGTTTCATTTAGTGGTCTTGGAGAACTTACTCACAACGGACTATTCCAAGACCCTAAAACCTAGTCTTATTGGTGCACCCTATAAAAGAAAAGAGTGTAATTCATTTTATTATGCATTGATTTTAATTGGATTATTACTCAAAATGGAAAATGGTCATGCAACTAATGATGTTATGACGCAACAAGAAAGTAAATGCACACCTAACAATCAATGCAAATGCACTCTGTCAAATGAAAAATGGAGTATGCTACTATGTGAAGTGCAAAATTTTCCTTTAAATGAATATGCAATCATTCCTATATGAAAATTTGACTAATACTTTCCAAGCAAACCTAATGCAATTACCATGCAAAATGCAAAATGCAAAATGCAAACAATGCATAATGATTCAAAAATCAAATGTTTTTGTATTTTTTGAATAAAATGAGATAAAAGAAAAAGTATGACTCTACAACCCCCAGACTCTGCAAGCACTATCAGACAACACCCAAGCAAAGCACCAAGGTAAAAGAGACCTAATGCACTAATCCCAAAAAAAAAATAGAAAATGAAATGACAAGAACATTTTCAAAAATTTTAAACTAAAAAGCATCTCTGATTAGAAACAGGGGTGTATACAGACTCCAGAAGCATCCAAGAAGACTCAGTAATCATCCAAACTCACCCAGAAACACTTAAAATTCCCCAAAAAGGAAAAACTCAGGGCATATGTGACTGTTTGCAGAAAATCCACGTATATACGCGGCTATTGCAGGAAAACTCGTGTGTACACGTGACTGTGAAGGTAAAACTTGCATACAAGAAGAAAATGAGATAAAAAATAAGGTAAACAGACAATTCGAGACAAAATTTACTCCTATCAGACAATACTAGGTAAACATGCCCCCAGATTCGACTCAGAAACAGAGAAATCAAAGCAATTCAAGAACATTGAATGTCGACAAACCCCCCAAAGGAAATGACTAGGAACTCCCAAGTATGGTCACTAATTCTGTTATGGAGAAAACTTCCTATGGCTTGGGGTACCATAACAGACAGAGTAACCGCAGAAATCAATCTCTTCCCAATATGCAAGAGAAGTAAACATCTAACACTAAAGGATCTCAAGACATACCTTATTCCGGATGGTTGATGTAGATCCCCGTTGAGCTTTTCCAATCTTGCTTGTGTTAGCAATTTTCTCTCTCAATAATCAACAAACAAGACAAGCATGCTATATAATGATGTTAGACCTACTCTAGCATATATAATCAATAATGTATAAGCAATTAAAAGCATCCATGGATTCAATATTCATTTAAATGCACATCATTGGACAGGAAAATATATATATTTTTAATATAAATCAGAGATTACAAGAATGATAACCTTTGTCGGCACGTCTACGAATCAGAGAAACTGAGTCCTCCACTTGGGCCTCCACCATCTCAATCCTCCATCTCTCGATAGCTATCTCACAAGAAAAGGAAAGCTTGGGAAGAACGCAATGTTAGGATATTTAGACACTTAGGATTTAGTTAAGATCAACTTCTGTAATATATCCACTAGGTAAAAGTGTGTTTTTTTAGTATGCATTAGTATGCATTTGTAAATATTCTAATCCGACGGTCACGATATGTTCTAGACATAGAGTGATCCGACGGTTCAACTTCTCTTAGATCATACCTACCATTGATCAGTGGCTTAACACCTGATTGGTCTATGATCTCTATTTAAAGAGCATAGAGGGTCCTTGGCTAGTTGATCAATTATGAGAAGCTCATGTAACTTTCTTTCTTTTGCATAATAAATTGCTCCAAGTAGCTGTTTGGCTGGGGCCGTGGACTGTTTCCCTCTCGAGGGTTTTAACCACGTGACAAACATCGGTGTGTTGATCTATGATCTATTTGTGTGAAGCAGTAACTGAAGGTGTTCAGTCTTTTGGGAGTACCCTATGTACCTGAACATGGTATCAAAGATTTTATGAAGAGCCACTTTCGGTTTTGATCAAGATCTGGAACCGGTGTTGCCCAAAATTTGAAAGGGTTTCTGGTTCTAGATTTTTTTTGCATTTGTGGCCTATGAGAGCTATTCCATTGCGTCCAGAGCACTGTTTCCATATGGAAATAGTTTTTGTTTCACTGAAAACCATTTCCGTTTGCTCCAGAAACACCCATTTCAACAAATCTGAAGGTATAATGTTACAGTGATGGATTTGTTTTTTTTAAACTCTCATATTTTATCAGTTTATTATTAGATATTTTATGTTTTAGTATCGGACTGTTGTTTTCCCTGACTGCATATACTCTTTGCCGTGCACCTTGCACGATTGCGGCGAATAAAAAACAACAAGGAAACGTTTTTTTTCTTGTCTTCTCAGCTATGTATGCTCTTTGCCGTGCACTTTGTGCAATCACAACAAATTAGAAACAACGAGAAAACTTGAAAACGTAGACTTTCTGGGTAAGCTAACCAAGATCTAACCCCATTGTGTGGAAAAGTTTTTTTTTTGTTTTTCGTTTTTTTTGTGATTTGCAGGAAAATAAAGCAAGCAAGGAAAATGAGAGAGAGGAATAAAAAAAAATAAAAAAAAATAAAAAAATCCCCCTTCCTCTTTCCATACTTTTACGTACCTTTTAAAATTAACTCACTTGGTCCAAAGTTGCTTTACACCTTGATAAGTCTTGAGTTCAAGTCTTATCAAGCTACTTTTTAGTGCATGAAATTTCTATTTTCAAGTTACTTTATTGTAAAAGTGCATCTCACATAAATAAAATAAAATAAAAGTGAGTCACTTAAGTCTTTAATTTATTGCCACACTATTTAAAAGTCACATTATTGTAAAAGTGAACATCACTTATTCTGCAAAAGTGATTCACTTCAAAGCAACTTTATTGTAAAAGTGATTGCCAAAGGTTGATTTTTGGAAGAGGGGGCTTCTTTTTTTTAGTTGGTCAAGTTAATATCTGTCACATCACTATTGGGTACATCTTCAACATTTTCTTTGATCAAGCATAACTTTATCATCCAGAATCCGTTTTAAGTGCCGTTTTTTTAAAACCGCATATTTTTTCGAGCTCTTTGCATCCAGATAGTTATTTTCTATTCTTTCAGCCATTATTTTATAGTAGGGATTCCCCTTGTGATATTATACTTACAAGTTCTAACTATTTCTCATGGAAATCTCGTATGGAAGATGTTCTACGAAGTAGGGGACTTTTCAGGATAACCTCAGGTAAAGAAATAGAACCCACTAATGATGATAAGAAAATTAAATGGGAAAATAGATGTGATGAAGCTCATGGATTGATTGGGATTGGAATCTCTATTGATTTGCGATTCCACATATCTGACATTGATGAACCTGATAAAGCTTGAGAAAAGTTGGAATTTGTGTTTGGTAAACACAATGAAATTTGGGGTCATCAACTCGAGAATGAGTTGATTTCCTTGAATCCAAATGATTTTTCATGCATTTAAGACTATTTATCTACGTATAAAACTTTTAGACTCTTATGTGCAGAATGCAAGATTAAGAAAGAAGACAAATAATGTATTTATAATATTCTTTCCAAACTTGGACCTGCATATTATGTTTTTGTATCTACATTCTAATCCATGAAAGAATCCTTGACTGCAGCTAGCTATCAAGAGCCTAGCCTTGAATCCTTTTGTGATTCCTTAATTAGAGAGAAAAATAAGCTCATTCATCTTGGAATAATTAACAATGCAGATACATCTAGGAAATCCTTATTGTCCCAACAGAAAGAAAAGTCCAAGCCTCCTAAGAAGCAAAATTTTTGCAATAATAAGCAAAACAACAAGGGTCCCAAAACCTCTCAGTCAGCTCCTTATTTAAAAAATGACAAAGGATCCAAGCAAAAAGTAAAGAAGACTGAGCGTCATTGTAAATTTTGTGGGAAAGATAATCATGATGAATCTAAGTGTTTTAAGAAGGTGGAAGCCTTGGAAGCAGCAATGAAGAAGCACCACATCAGCCTAGATTCATCTTCAGAATCTAACTCTCATGGACATGGACTTTGTGCTTCTGGTTACTCTTATACTGCATCTTCTTCTTCTACTTCAATTGAATGGCTCATTGATTATGGAGCATCTTATCATATGACTAAGGATAAAGCCATGTTTTCTACTATGCATGAATGTAACACCAAACAAATATTTGTTGGTGATGATAGATCTCTAAGTGTTGTAGGATCTAGAACAGTTTCAGTAGAAAATGGTCATTTTAGTGATGTACTATGTGTTCCAAAAATTTCTTGCAATTTGTTATCAGTCTATCAAATTACTCATTTAGGTGAAGGTAAAATTGTGACGTTTACACCTCACCAAGTTGTAATCAAGGATTTTAAAAATCCTCAAAATATCCTTACTACTAGAATTGTTGATGCTATTACTAGGTTGTACAAATTTAACAACTTTGGGTCATCACCTTTTCCTTCAGTTTTTGTTGCTCATAGTGATAAATTGAGTAAACTTTGGCATGAGCGATTTGGTCACTTAAATTATCGCTCATTGCAACAACTATGTAAATACAATATGGTGACTGGTCTTCTGCTGGTATCTTGCAAGGATGGTTTTTGTTCCGGTTGTGTACTTGGAAAACATCATCGGGATAGTTTTGACAAACGTGCCTCTTGGCACGCCTCAGTTCCCTTGGAGCTTGTGCATAGTGACTTATGTGGCCCTCTTCCATCTGCTTCCTTTTTTGGTTTAAAATATTTCTTAACTTTCATTTATGACTACACTAGACGCAGTTGGGTTTACTTCCTAAAACTTAAGAGCGAAGTATTTAACATGTTCTTAGCCTACAAGGCTCTTGTTGAAAAACAATCTGGTCATCAAATTATTAAGTTAAGATCTGACAATGGAGGAGAATATGTTAACAACAAGTTCACTACTTTTTGCACTGAACAAGGAATCCAACAACAACACACTGTTCCATATACACCACAACAAAATGGTGTAGCTGAAAGGAAGAACCACACTTTAAAAGAAATGGCTAATTGTATGATCTAATCTAAGGGACTAAGTCTTCAATATTGGGCTGAGACCATAAATTGTGTAAATTACATAGTTAATGACACACCCACTAAATTTTTACAGGGTATAACACCGAAAGAAGCATGGAGTAAAATTAAACCAGATGTAAGTCACTTTCGTGTGTTTGGTTGTGAAGCATGGGCTTACATTCCGGATGAAAAATGGAAAGCATTGCAGCCTAAAAGTGAAAAGTGCATATTTGTTGGATATTCTGAATATGTAAAAGGTTATAGACTTCTTCAGCCACATTCTCATGATATAATGATTAGAAGAGATGTTAAATTTGATGAAAATCTCTTGGCCTGCGAGCCTAACTTGGAGGGTGTGCCATCTTTGGCCTGCAAGCCTGATTCAATGATTGTTCCTTCTTCTTCTTCTTCTAGCTTCCTTGACAAGTTTCCAACTCTAGTTTTTGATGATGACAGTGAGGCTGAAAATCCACCTCCACCTACTCATGTTCCTCCAATTTCACCAGCACCAATACTTCCTCGATGGGTCCATTCAACATGTGAAGCAGCTGGTGATCTTTCCAGTGATCCTAGAGATCAACGTCGAACACGTTCTCAGTTTCAGTGAGCCTCTTCTCTTTTGGCTCAAGTTTTCAAGAATCATGATCCAGAAACTTTTGCAGAAGCTTCAGGAAATTCAGATTGGGATGCAGCTATGGATGAAGAATATCGTTCATTAATGGCGAATGATACTTGGGATCTTGTTCCTCTTCCAAAAGGAAGAAATCTTGTCAGATGTAAATGGGTCTACAGAACTAAGTATGCATCAGATGGAAGTGTTGAAAGACTTAAGGAAATTTTAGTTGCTAAAGGTTTTTCCTAAGTTGAAGGGATTGACTACAATGAAACATTTTCCCCTGTAGCAAAAATTAACTCCATCTACCTTGTTCTTTCCCTTACAGCCTTACATAACTGGGATTCCATCAATTGGATGTCAAGTCTGCCTTCTTACATGGTAATTTACATGAGGAAATTTACATGGAACAACCTCCTGGATATGTTCAGAATAACTCTAGCCTTGTTTCTCTCCTTAAGAAATCCGTATATGGCCTTAAGCAAGCTCCTAGAGCTTGGTATGCCAAAATGGATAGCTTTCTCCTTGACACTGGTTTTTCTACATGCCATTCTAACCCCAATGTCTATACCAAGAAAGTAGGAAACCATCTCATCATACTTGTTATTTATGTTGATGATCTTATCCTTACTGGTAGTGACCCTAACCTTATAACCCATGTGAAATCCATTCTTAAGCAAAATTTTGAAATGTCAGACTTAGGACATTTGCATTATTTTCTTGGTCTCCAAGTCTTGCAAACCAAAGAAGGAATATTTCTTTCCTAGTCTAAGTATGCTTGTGACCTTCTTCGCCGCTTCCACATGGAAGATTGTAAATTATCCCCTTCTCCCTTCTAGTCTGGATTCAAAATATCTGCCACTTGTACTTCCCCTGAAGTAGATGCCACCTTGTATCGTCAGCTTGTTGGTAGTCTTTTATACTTGACTCATTCCCATCCTGACCTTTCCTTTGTCGTTGGTCATGTTTCCCGTTATAAGCAAACTCCTCATGAAAGTCACTGGAAAGTAGCAAAAAGAATACTTCGATATATTTGAGGTACAATTTAGTTTGGGATTCATTACAATATAGGGGGGAAACCTTTGTTGGTTGGTTTCACTGATTCATATTGGGCCAGTGATCCTGATGATCGAAAGTCTACTGCAGGTTATGTTTTCAGTCTGGGATTTGGACCTGTCACTTGGGCTTGTAGGAAACAACAAGCTCTTGCTCTTTCTTCAGCAGAAGCAGAATATCGAGCCATAGTTAATGCCAGTCAAGAAGCTTTATGGCTTCGACAGATCCTTTCAAAGTTTGGATTTGAGCAGCAACAACCTACTCCACTTTGGTGCAACAATCAAAGTGCCATCAAACTTATGTTAGGATATTTAGACACTTAGGAGTTAGTTAAGATCAACTTGTGTAATATATCCGTTAGGTAAAAGTGTGTTTCTTTAGTATGCATTAGTATGCATTTGTAAATATTCTAATCCAACGGTCACGATATGTTCTAGACATAGAGTGATCCGACGGTTCAACTTCTCTTAGATCATACCTACCATTGATCCGTGGCTTAACACCCGATTGGTCTATGATCTCTATTTAAAGAGCATAGAGGGTCCTTGGCTAGTTGATCGATTATGAGAAGCTCATGTAACTTTCTTTCTTTTGCATAATAAATTGCTCCGAAGTAGCTATTTGGCCGGGGCCGTGGACTGTTTCCCTCTCGAGGGTTTTAACCACGTGACAAACATTGGTGTATTGATCTGTGATCTGTTTGTGTGAAGCGGCTATTCTTGGTGTTCGGTCCTTTGGGAGTACCCTATGTACCCTAACAAAACTTGCCAAAGATCTAGTTCTACATCAATGTAGCAAACACATTGAGCTACACACGCATTTCATCAGAAATCTTGTTCATGATCATGTTATTGAAGTGCTTTATTGCCCTAGAGATGATCAAGTTGCAGACATCTTCACCAAGTCTCTTACAGAAGCGAAGTTTTCTAAACTTCGGTCTATGTTAAGAGTTCAGGAATGTGTCCTTAAGGGGGGATAGGCTCTAATGCCTTTTTCCTTCTCCTAATAGTGTCACTTTTGTAAATCCTTCAATCCTATCCCAAGTTGTTCTTAAGGGGGGATGTTAGGATATTTAGACACTTAGGAGTTAGTTAAGATCAACTTGTGTAATATATCCGTTAGGTAAAAGTGTGTTTCTTTAGTATGCATTAGTATGCATTTGTAAATATTCTAATCTGACGGTCACAATATGTTCTAGACATAGAGTGATCCAACGGTTCAACTTCTCTTAGATCATACCTACCATTGATCCATGGCTTAACACCCGATTGGTCTATGATCTCTATTTAAAGAGCATAGAGGGTCCTTGTCTAGTTGATCGATTATTAGAAGCTCATGTAACTTTATTTCTTTTGCATAATAAATTGCTCCAAATAGCTATTTGGCTGGGGCCGTGGACTGTTTCCCTCTCGAGGGTTTTAACCACTTGACAAACATCGGTGTGTTGATCTGTGATCTGTTTGTGTGAAGCAGTATCTGAAGGTGTTCGGTCTTTTGGGAGTACCCTGTATACCTGAACACACAAAGTGCTCCAAGGGAAAAAGGGATCCAGACTCAAGTATAATCAAGCTATGGCAACAATGGACTATTGTTTTCTTGCTCTTCAATTCCTCTCCTTCCAATGTATCCAAAGGGTTCCATATATAGTGCTTCAATGGGGTAATGGAAGGTAAAATCTGAGCGATCTCAAGGAATATGGAAGGCCAAGAGACAAGTGACTCAGATCCACATCAAGGAAAAATCCAAAACTATTTGGCCTTTTGCACACATCCTGATGTATGCGGATTTAAGGGTCATATCCACATATATACACGAGAATGGGTTTAAAAGTCGTGTATGGAAAATAATGCATGTTTTTATGGATGATCTTGGAAACATCAAAGGTACAAAAATGGTCCATGGGGTCCAAAGAGTCTATAGAGGGACAGGGAAGGCCATAAATATGTGATCTACCATGTGTGGTAAAATCAATTGTAACAATCTGGGTAAGCTACAAATGCACTGGCTTGGCCTATATCTTGTCAATTCTATTACCTTTGTGGGTACAGTTCAATTGGAGTAGTTAGATGGCACAGTACTACCAAATCTTGTGAACGACAGCCGCTTGAAACCCTATCGGATAGGGAAGGACTATGCAACGCCTGAGGTAGCGCGTGAAAAAAAATAGAGGTAGAAAGAAACAAGAACAAGGATAGAACAAGAAAGATACAAAATATAGGTAGAGGTAGGGTAGACAGAAAGCATATGGGAACGCCAGAAGGGGCTATGCAAGAGTAGGAGTCATTAGCACAGTTAGAAGGATCTGTCGCAACCGCTGAAGGGTTGTGATAGAGGAAAAATCAGCACTAGTTAAAGAGTAGTCAATATAAGGAACCAGACAACACTACGCACTGCTCGAGATGCTGCATAAAGAATGGGAAGGATAGATATAGAGAAGTTGTGATTGCACCAAGAGAGAGGATTTGCACCAAGAGAACAGTCATTGCATGAACGAGAGGAGTTGTGTCGAGAGACCGGTAGTTGTGTGGAAGAGAAAGGTTGCGCATGAAAAAGTGGTTGTGCACAAGGAAATGGCTGGACAAGAGGAATAATTAGTTGTGCCACTTAGATGGAGGATCCCACCAACCAAAAGATGGTGACTGGATGTCACATCTATACTCAATGAAGACTGTTAAGACAAATGACTGACTGCATTTTTTGACATAAAGTCTAATGATAGTATATCCAAGAGGTGGGGTGGTTGAATCGGTGGCATATCTAACACATAAATGAATGATTTAGTCATGATGATGCACCTGAGAGATTCATGATGGCATATGAAATGAAGATGGTGTTATAAGCAGAGGGTCGACAGTTGAGCGAACACCATTAGGCAGCGCTGCACTGTGCAAAGTTGTAGAAGGGCTGGGATGGGTAGTTGAAGGAATCTCCACTGTGTAAGGCAAGGACCATCTAAGGGGACATGCAAGATACACTTGATACCGGGTAGACTGTGAGTGAGAATGATTTCTCAGCAGGAGTTGAAGAAGAATTTGCAAGTATGCGGGCTAGCTCGTCTGAGACGAAAGTGTCTGACAAAGTCGTCCTTGGCTATATTTCTCCCAGTCAGGTTGAGGCAGAGACTAAGATACCCATGACTAATCTAGATGGGACCAAAGTTATTGCCCCACTTGACTAATTCTGCAGGAACAGGGAACCGGTTCGATCTCAGGAAGCCCGAGTTGAGCCTAAATGCAAGGAAGGACAAGGGTGTGGAAGCAAGAATAGCTTCAGCATTTGTAGTTGCAGACAATTGTCGGGCAGCAGGAAGCTTCCCGAAGAGTGACAACAAATATGAATACATTCAAAAACTAGTATTCATGGATGTAGGAGCACAATTCGACAAGTTCAGAGAAGTAGCACACTGTTGCCTATGATAATTTTTCTTCCCTTCAAGTTGCTGTGCGCACCAGGCCCACCTAACGTGGCTTGAGGACGACCTACAAGACTGTGTTAGGGGCCTGTTGGCAAGGGGTTAGACGTAAGTGAGTTGCACAACATCTAGGATGATGTGCATACTCACGTGGCACTGTGCAAGGAAAATATAGTGTGATAGGTGGAAAATAGTCCACTTTTTTTATATTTCCATGTCACGTTTTGTACTTATTGACCATTTATTCAGAATATTGGTCCTTAGTGGTTAATTTAGTTAGACATTTGTTAGAAGTTACTCAGAAATGGACCTTGAATGTAAAAGAGAAAGCCTATAAATAGAAGAATTATGCATGTAAGAAAGATATATGCATACATGGAGAGTGAATATTGGATAAGATACTAGACAAAGTGATATTAGATCCTTGTTTTTCTGTAATTTGTTCTACGGATTTAATATGATGTGATGTAGATTTATCTGAACTCCTGTTGCCTTTTACCTTTTCCTGTTTCACATTGCTGCGATTCTGATATTGAATGATGAATAGATCTGCATATGAATGGATAATGTGATGCTTTTTGCTTACGAATACTGTCATCTTTTTCTGTTTTCCCCACTGATAGATCTACTTAAATGATGAATGAATAAATGTGACATGATGAATGGTTCCGTAAGTAGATTAGATATGGAAATTAAGCTGATGAACCTCTCATGACCCAACCCTCCTATAGACTGCAGAAACTTTGTTTTGATGGCTCTCCCTCAAACATCTCGGGTGATACCTCATCCACTCTATGGGTGTTGCTGGATAGGGTAAAACTTGTATGGGCCAATGCTTAGGGAGATCGTGGCATGTTGAGCATTGACAGAGTGGAACCCTTGTCAAAAAGGTTTTGTTGGTCAGGATTGCACCAACATATGTGTTTTTTTTAAAAGCACATTAATGTGCTTGGATACACAAGTGTACCAATTCCCAAAAAATAAAAAATAAAAATAAAAACATGTTTTTTCCCCATAAACTGAAAAAGAAGCGGGAATTTTTTTTCAAAAACTAATTTCATAAAGTGTTATAAAGAAAAAAAAACTAAACACCATTTCATGAGAGGATAGTTTTGCAAGAGACACTTATTAGTGGAGGAGTTTGGAGCAACTATATTATTTTGAATATTGAAATTTCTAAGGTATGGTAGATCACACAAAACCGCGCATAGTAAAAATTTCAAGTATGTACATTATTACTATTGATCTCAATGCACGATTATTTATTTTCTTCTAAGATTTAAAACAAATTCATAAAATAAATAAATGATTTCATAGTTACTTTCACTGCTCGAATGTTTGCTTTGTTGTTGCTTCATTTCGTTTGATGTGGCTACAAAACTTCACATTACAGTTTAAGTCCCTTTATTATTTCGGAATAAGTATTTTTATTTTCATGCATTTTAGATTTAATAGGTTTGTGGTTTATATATAAGGTGTTAGGTACGATGGGACCACTTATTGCATTGGATCCAAAACCTTGTTGACTATTCCAGTTTATTTATTTATTTTTCTTCAGAATACATTTTCAAAGTTTTCGATGTGGTTGTTTTCGTATAATGCACCGATGCATTTGGAATAAAAGCACATCGGTAATCAATGATGCTTTAAATTATATATATTGCATAAAAAGGGAATATGTCATATGGTTGATATATTTTTCGTTAACAATGTGTTCATATTTGATTCATTAATACATTCATGCCGTAGGCGCATCGAGGAGTTTTATTTCTTAAAGCACACCGATATGGTGGATTACTTTTTATCTGGAAGTTTTGTAATTCACTTGTATAATATATTTAATAACTTCTCTATTGAATGGTCCAGGTTGTTTATTGATAGAAAATGTGTGATAAGAGTTCAATGAGTAATGATTCTAATCGGCATGATGGGAGCACATAAAGAAAATTGAAGAAGGTATGTTCTTTGTAATTTATATATTAAATCAATATGTTTGAATTATATGTAAGTTTAACTAATATGTATTGGTTAATGTGTGTTCAGATCCAAAAAACAAGGAATACCAATAATATTCTTTGCAATCTAACTACAAAAGAGCGTAAAACCTTGATGGAAAAGTTTCAGGTGAATGAATAAGGTGAATAGAAAAGTAATCAATATGATTTTTTCTTGAATTTTCATTGATACTATACTTAATCATAGTCGCTGACATGTTTCAAACAAATTATTTAACATATGATGAATGTTCTGCAGGGACTGACAACAACAAAAGGGAATTCCATTATATGAAAAAACAAATTACGGAAGACGTAAATAGGGAAAATTTAAGAACCCTCCCTAAATTTACATGTATAATAAGTGGGTAAATCCCTATGATACATGGAAAAGTGTGAAGGCTATTTTATCAATAATATAATACATATATATAATTTTTTGGTGAATCTTTCATTGAGTTATAAAATCTTGTAAAATATGGGCGATTTGTTCACAAAATTATAAAATTTTGTAAAATCATGGCAAATATTTCATAAAACTATAAAACGTTATAAAAGTTTTGGCGATTTTTTCATAGAATTAAAGAATATTATAAAATCTTGGTGAATATTTCATTGAACTATAAGAAAATGTAAAGTCTTGATAAACTGGTTGAAATTTAACTTTATAATTTTCCTCAATGATTTTCTATTCATTTTATATTTTCCATGTATTCTTGCACTATAACACCTTGTAAACAAAAACAAGGTATTTTGGTGATTTACTCTGTCGTTTCATAGTCCTCAATAATAGATCCCTTCTAATCAGTGCATGAATGACACTTGTGATATGGATTTATGTGAGAACGATATGAAAGAGAATATATATATTTACATACATAGATACATGGAAATAAAATAGTGATACAGTAAACTCATATTCTATTAAATTAATGAAACATAACAAACTGTAAAACAAAAGCAACTAGAATGGTGGTAGTTGTATCTCTGAGAAGAGATGTGGAAGATACCCTCACTCATGACAAGTTGAATACAAAAGGAGGTCAAAGGGACTTTTATCATAAAGCCTTGGAGAGGCATAAAACCCTAAATCTAACCCTAGGAGATGAATCATCATAAATTTTATGGCCCCAAGGTGGTTAGTTGAACAATCAACTTCTTTAGGTCATAACGTTTGCATACGATATCTATTTTGGGCGATCAATAACCCTTTGGAAATATCTTTTCAAGATTTACAATTGTCGAATGGGGAAAAATACATGTTGTAAATAACCATTTTCCCCCATGAATCACCAAAAATGCATCATTTAGGTCTTCAAAATGAACCCAGATGTTTGAGACCCGAAAAACCGTAGAGAATTACAAAAACATTACCAAAATGGAAAATTGTTTTGAGACAGTGGAATAGGTGGGTGGCCACCTATACCCATATGGATCAGTCCTCCCCGAAATAAATGGAATTTATTACGTTGAGTGCCCCCATCAAATGGGGAAACTTTTGCTGAACTTGACTCCTGGTGAGCCACTTGCCTTGGTGGAGGAGCTACTCTACTTTGACAACTCGATATAGTTGGGTCTTATACTAGTGGGTTCCCTTAACCTATGTGTCCATGATATGATCAATGGTTACTTGTTCCATGCAATCATGATTAATCTATGTAGTTGTTAATTGTTCTTCCACCTCCGAGGTGTCCAATATAGGTGCGAAAGATGGTCGAAGGAGCTCCACATTGAATACTGGGAGCAAGTCGAGGAATGGAGGAATTATTAATTAAAAGGTATTATCATCAATTTCCTTGGTGATGGTGTGTGTCCCATAGAAGTGGATGAAGCTTGCGATGGGGTCTTATGAGCCTCTCTTTTTGTAAATGCAACCAAACCTTATCCCCAACCTGGAACTTGTGTGGAGCCTGATGCTAGTCATATCGTTGCTTGTATTTAGTATTGGAATTTTCCAAAATTTCATGGACCTATTGGTATATGTGATAGATTCATTCAAAAAATATGGTGGCCTTATCATCCTTAGCCTGAGCATGGGAATATTACTCCAATCTGGATGCAAGGGGCAGAGCTACATCAATTAGGGCCAATGGTTGGAAAACCAAGAACACCTAAAAAGGACTATGACCAGTAGAGCTATGAATAGATTTTTTATAATTATGCTGACCATAAGGAATTTTCTCATCCCATGTGTGGGTATGTTTAGGATTGTAAATTCTCAGAAAATGCAGAATCATTCGTTTGACTAACTATGTTTTAAAATCAGTTTGGGGGTGGAAGGAAGATGATTTGGTGATCTTGGTATCCATCAATGACCATAGCATAGGCCATAAAGTGATCAGGAACCTACTATCCCAAATCTAAAATGATAGTCTAGGGTATCCCAAAATGAACCCAAACATGCTTGAAGAAGAGCTTAGTAGTGGCTTCGATAGAGATGCTCTTATTGTAAGCTATCATAATGGACATCTTAGAGAAACAATCCATGACCAGAAACACATAATCATTACCATGCTTAATTAAAGGTAGTCTTTCCACGTAATCCATGGAGATGGATTCCCATGGCCCATTCAGAGTGGGCAAGGGGGTGTGCAACCCTTTCTTTTTGACAGTTGGTTTCACGATGGCGTAGGCATTGTAGCATTTAATATATAAACCAACATTTTGCCATATTTTTAGCCAAAAAAATTACTTCAACAACAAGACTGCCACTATTTTCTGAGTACCACAGCTCCCTACCATCGACTGTAATGTGCTTCCCAAATCATCTTCGCATGCTCACTTGAAGGAATAAAGAGATGGCCCAAGTGGAATAGAAATCCTTCCTGAAGATGAAAGTCTACCACTGGTTTACCTGGACACAAGGATTGATATATGGGAGTGAACTCAAGACCATTGTCATATAGTTGATGCCACCCATAGGTCTCGTGGCCACAAGAGTTGAGCAATGTGGTTAATGTTTCTACTGGAGGTCAACTAAGGAAATCATCGAATCGATTAGTGTTGGACTCTTTTCCTTCCTTAAGTGTCCCAGGTTCAACAACAATGAAAAACCAACAAAACACCCAAATACATCGGCTCGACAGAGGAAGATCATTCGGCAACACTCGTGAGGTAGGTGCAGTCTCACCTGAGATATATTAATGTGTAACTGCCAGAACCATGTTTCCGCAGTTGGAAAGGGAGTACAGTCCTTTGGCATGTAGCCAAGGTGCTCAACAGATATGGCGGGATGGAGTCTTTCACTATTTTCAACTGGTGCAACTATGCGACGCGGTCGATTCCTTGAATGTACACGATAACGATGCAACAATAATATAACTTAACATTATTTTAATAGGAGTAATACATAGTGCTCAACAATGCTTTATTCATTCATTCATTTACTATGTTCATCACTATTGCGACATTCATTCACATAATAACTGTAAATAATGGAAGATAATCAAACATTCAACATTGACAATTAAACATTCAACCATTCACCTTCATAAACATGGGAAATAATGTGGAAACCCATCTAGGAAAAACCACCAAGGTGCTCTTCATCTGGCATGAGAAATATAGGTAGCACCTTGCAGTCTGTGACTTACAGAATGCTCTTAAGATGTCTTTTAGCTCAACTCTTATTTCTCTCATGCTCTTTGGTTTATTCTTCTAAATACTCCTACTGATCCGCACATATCCTGGATCGACTCTTCTACTTTATTGTCTACGCACTCAGCTGTAGATCAACTCCTACTAACCAGTTTGTGCACACATCTACAGATACGCAGCTTAATATCCTTCTACTAGAAGAATTCTTTCTAAGCCATAAATTAACTACTACAATCCTTCTGAAGCTAACTAAAAAGATAAGTTGAAACTATTTCTTGAAGCTAACCCTTATACAGAGTGGGTTCCTCCTATTTATAGTGTTTACAAGATTGTATAGGGTCGACTGAGTACAATTATGTTATTACGGACTAAAGTAGCTACAAAATATCTTCTATTACATTAATGACAGGACATACTAGCCACAAAATTCCTATATTACATTAACCATAGCCATAACTAGCCACATAAACGTCTTTCAACCTATCTGTACAGGTCATAATTTGCCGCACAACTGTTCTTTAGACTCACATCGGCTCATCCTTTTGCAATATTACTTGACTTGCACATGTTCATCCTTAACTCTTCTACCTTCCTCTTCCACCGACTTGGATCTACCTTTCCTCATCCCATCTTTCTCTGCTTTGCGCTTGCGCTTGTTCCTTTACCTACCTTTCTCCATCGTGCACCTATTTTTCCTGTCTTGCGCTTGCATGTCAGATTCTTCCTTGTGCACTTTCCCTAGCCCAATAGGCCCCCAACGCTCACATGTGGCTCATCCTGAGCCACTAAGAAAAATTGGACTTTGGGTAAATTTTAAGTCTCTATCATAGGTTGCACAATAGGACCAACCTTGTTTTGAGATTTCTGCAAAATTTGTTGCAACCAGGAAGCTTCCGCGCTGACCTCTTCATATTTCTTGGAAAAATTCTCCACACTATTGAAATTGATAAGTTTCAACGGTCCTTCTTCCAATTAATGAGTGATATGTTGGAGCTTCTGCTATACAAGATGAATAAGTTCTGTAACTCGTTATATCTCTGACTAGTGCACTGTCACTTTGTCATTCCTACTATGTTCCTTGTCGCGCAGATTCTTTACCTCCTCATAGAGTTTCTTCAGCTCAGATACTTTTGCAATCGTCTCCTTAAGCAACAAATTCTTCATGTCTGTTTTGACTGTTGCAATTTTTAGCTCAGCCTACCGCACATCTTCCTTGATCTTTTCTGCTGCTTCATCTTCCAAAAGCAATCCCCATGTCGCAGAAACAACTTCAACTACCTCAATGTAGATTTATTCTCTTTGTCTTATCCTCCCCATAGCCTTAGATGTTGTATTACTATGTTCTTTAAGAACCTCAGGAGGTGTGCTTGGTATCTGTTGTGCCTTTAGTTCCTCGACTTATTTCCTGAGTTCTACCAAAATTCATGACAGATGGACAACCTTTGTAGATGAATCCTCATCTTCCTAGCCTTCTTCCGGTGGGAACTCTGTGACTGTGCTTTTTATGTATTCTTCTAGTGTAAGATGACTGTATTCACATGCCTTGATCTCATGGTCCTTTTCCTTAATGAGGACCTTGCACTCTTTTTCCTTCCTTGTATTCTTTGTGGTTTGATAAGCCATTGCATTTTCTCTAATGCGGATTTTAGTCACGACTGCATGCTGAATGGAGTATATACAGGTTAATTCTAGCCTTGAGAAGTCTAGCGACAATGTCCCTATAGCCTAGATACTAGCATCATATTCTAATGTTCCTGACTCCACTACTTTCACCTGTAACTCGAGTTAGAGAGGCAGAAATAATAATGGTGCGACTAATGTATCCCTAGGATCAACACCATATGTCTCAACCTCGATAGTGGTTTTGACTTCATTGATGGCTTCTGTGAGCTTGTTGAGGCGCTCAGTGAATTTTTTGGCCACTTACGTCTGTTGCGTTCTTAGGCCCTCAAGATTGTTCTTGGCTACTTCTGCAACAACGTCTGCAAGTAGGCCAATGTCTTCTTTATCCAAGAGGATAGTATTGGATGTTTTGTCAACTTTTCGCTTCTTGCGTGAGTGTGTGTGCTCTTATTCCTACTCTCTCCACCGGGTCCACACATCCTCATCAGTAGGTGTTCCTTCTGAATCACCATGTTTAGAGCCCGTCGTTACCTGCATTGCTATCTTCATTCGGCAACTTCTCATCTTTCCCATCGCTGCCATCATTGTCTTGACTATTTTCTTGGTCGTCTCCTTAGCCATTATCTTGGCGATTACCTTGGTCACCGGGTGGGTCTTCCCTTTGGTCCATCTTCTCCTCTACTAGGCCATGCCAGTCTACCGACCAGGCCTGTATGATCATATCCACATCCGCATTCTCAATCATAAAACCCATTGAGTGTGTCTGCATGTCCAGATCCTACTGCGGCTCCAAGATAACATTGTGGACACTAGCTTGGAATTTTATGAATGCTACATATCTTTGTACTCTCGCAGCTTTTATTCAGTGCTGGTGTCACATAACTTCTCACAACGCCTCTGCATGCAAAAATAACTCTATCTTATTGTATTTTTTTTGGATATTATCCTCCAAACCGGTTGGTTCTTCAACGCTTTCTATCCTCTATAGGTGGTTAGGTCTAACATTTAGTCGACCAAGTTTAACAATGACCTCAAAATAAAATTCTTGAAACAGGAGAATCCATCGACATATCATCCCCCCCAACACTGACTTATTGACCAGGTATTCAAATGGTGAATGATCATTGTACATTTTGAAATTTCCACCCAATAAGTAGTGTCGGAAATTTTGCAACGCATAGACCATGGGGAGTTATTCTCTCTCTGTCGTCGTGTAATTTTTTTCTGCTAGCAAAGAAAATAGGGTGGTTAAGCGCACCCTCACCTGGTTGTGTCAATACTATGCCGAGCGTGATAGATGACATGTCAACATGAACATGGAACTCCTTCTTCCATTCCAAAAATACAAGTATTGGCACAATGACCATCTTGTTATTTAATTTATCCAAGATTTCCTGACAAGGCTCCATCCACTTAAACTTTCCATCTTTCTTTAATAGTTTCTCCATGGTTCCAGTTATCTCAACATACCCTCTCATGAACTTCTTGTGGTAGCCTTTGTGTCCTATCACTGATCTAATTTGCATGACTGATGTAGGTGGTGGTAAGTCAAGGATAATCACAACTTTTGTTGGGTCTACCAAAATACCGTCATGACATACAACATGACCCAACAACACACCAAATGGTTCACAAAAATTTGGAATTAAGCACGATCTAATATGGTTACAACGTCCCAACATCATACGCAGACTCTCAATATGGTCTCTTACTAGACCAAACATAATCCAATCATCAAAGTAGACCTCAAGAAATTTATGTATGAAATATTTAAAAGCAGAAATTACTATTCTAGAAAAAAAGCAGGTGCATTCTTGAGTCCAAAGGGCATTACCATATACTAGTAGCATCCCCATTCTATGACGAAGGTCATTTTGTGGTGATCCTCCTTTGCGATTCTGACTTGATGATAGCTAGAGATCAAGCCATCGATGAATGAATACATATCTTTCCCTTCGATGCTTTTAAGTACTTCATTCGTAAACGGTGTTGGGAATGGATCATGTAGGCATGCATCATTCATCTTTCTTAGGTCGACACAGATCCTTACTTCTCCTATTGTCTTCTTATCATGGATCACTATAGGGTTGATCCACTCTAATTCGTCAATATGTTCAATGATTCCTACATCGAGCATGTGATCAAATTCTTCTTTTACCTTCTCTTTATACGATGGATTCAACCTATAAGGTCATTTCTTGACTTGTTTAGCATTTGGTTTCAGGGGTATTTTCATTTCTCCCAAATATCCTGCTATTCCCTTCATCTATGAGAAGTTGGTAGGGAATAGGTCTTGAAACTCATGCAGAAATTCTGTGATCTTCGATACCGTCTCATCGTCCCAATAATCTCCTATATTGGCGAACTTCGGGTTTTTCGAAGAGCCAATTTTTACTTTCTTGATTTTCAGTGGCTTGAGGAACTGGTCGCTGGAAATACCACTTTCTTCAACTTTGTGTGTACCCTCTAACTCTGGTATGTTTATATTAGTTGGATCATCATCTGGTTCTCCGACCAGATTGTAACAAGCCATCTATTGCTAGATAGTCGCATTGCATTGGTGGGAACTTGCCACTTCGATAGGGATTTCAATGAATATCGTTTCCTTGATTGTCTAAAGCGCAGCATCAACTGTAGGTTTCTAATCAACAAATTCAAATGTGTGCATGAACTGCTTAGCTATCCCTTCCCAAACCTGAGTTCCTTGTCATGATTCCATCGATATATACTAGCTTCTGGGTGTCATTTCCAATGTATGAATGAAATGATGGGCCCATTCCTGTTGCAGGTATTCTGCAATTCTATGCAACACTGATTAATGTGCTTGATAGGGTTTGGAAACCCTGTGTATTTCTAACTCACGACATTGAGTTATTCACCAAGTCTAAATTCTAGCAATCTTCTACATTGTAGCCATTCTGATATGGATTTCTTATGTGTATCCCACCATCTGGCATACATAGCCTTCAATACATAGTCTAACACAGACAAGCATTGTGGTTCTATTACCAGTATTTCAAACTCACTGAGGAAGGTCACAAGTTTAGGTAAGCCCTCATATGTGGGTAACTCCCTCAACTGATTCTCCACCCATTGCACTGATCAGGTAACTCTGGTACATCTCCTCAGAGAGACTTCATGCAATCTATTTTTCCAGTTCTCTAAGGCCTCTCTTGAGTCATATGTGTAGGAACTAGTACTCTTCCAGTGCAGGTTTCCATCCATTGTTGGGTTGATGTAATATTCTTGTAAGGCAGTGAAATTTTATATCTAGTCGAGATAATCACCCCATCCCTTGCTATAGATAGGCTCGATGTATCTTTTTCCTTCTAATGGATCAATGGGAGACACCACTCTCATCTCATCAGCCTCAAATGATAGAATCATTTTCTTGAAATTTATAATAGTCTGATTATCTATGGCCAGTCTATCCCCAGAAGCATGGGATATGGATTTGTTTCATCCACAATGTTAATGAATTCAAAGTTTGAAAATGTGCGCAACCCCTCGATGTCGACACGGACTTGACTCAACCTACAAATTGGTAGGACCTTTGCCTGATTTGCAAGTCACAACTGGACAAGGCACCAGTCCAAGCGCGGCTTTCCCATGCTTTCCCAAGTATGTCATGTCAAAATATTGATGTCTGACCCTAGATCTAGAATAATGTAATCCGTGTCATAATCCCCTATCTATGCAATCATTATTAACCCATGCTCCATTTTGAATTTCTTCTTAACATGGTTAACCTTTCTTCCAGGTTACAAATCTTCTGGGGTTTCTTCTATCAGTGCTTGTAGTTCTGTGATAACATATTTATCTTGAATTAGCGCTAAGAAAATTGACAGAAATGACTTAAGCTGACTAACCTTTTTTGGGATCTACTTCTTGAGTAGTTGTTGGTGAATTAAGGATACTCCCTGACTTTAGCTGATGTTGATGATTGTTCTTGATCCACAAACTCTAATTGTACATCCAAAAAGACTTTCTTCTATTTTTGAACATCGAATCATACTTTATTCTACACTGCAAGTCACACCTGCAGTTGTGATTGCAGTTGTTATTGTGGTATATATTGATCAGCTCCAGTGGTAGCACCTCCTCGTGTTACAAAATAAATGCTCGGATCTCTTGGCTCAACAACAATCATCTAAACATTTAAGTTAGGATTTGGATTTAGATTATGCACAGGGTTAAGACCTGTAATGGTCCAATATTGCCACTTCACAATCAAATGAGGACATTCCTCCACATTGTGGTCCTGCACTTTCCAATATGAACATGTTCTTTGCATATGACCTGATCTCTTCCTCTACCAAATCCTCCTCCTCCTCTACCTCTGAATTTTCCAACCCCCTTCCCTAAGGGTGTGGTTGCTATGACGGGTACTGATTCTGCTAGTATTGTGGTTGATATTGGTTATGTGGCACATACTAATACTGATGTTGGTTCTGATACTAATTATGTGGGACGTGCATAAGGCTGGTAGTGTGCTTGTGCCTGAACTTTCCCATCATTCTTCATCAAGTAGGTGTCTACTATATTTTCCTTCAAGAGTTGGTATGCTCTGCAATCCTTCTCTTCATGACCCACTGATTTACAAAATTTATAGAAAAGGATTACTGGGGTACTCACAATCATTTGCAAGTATAGGGACTCTATGTCACGATGCCCTCTAGTCTGCAATATTTGGCACCGGCATAGCCTGTGGGCACCCAATGGGTTTGGCGCACCCGATGAGATGTAGTTCATGTAGGTCGGACAATTATCCTTGGCATGTCCATCCATTCTGCATTTCATACACCATAAATCTTCTTGGGATTCCTTTCCCTTCTTGATATCTTGAAGCTGTATCACTAACTTAGCCAGTTGCAATTGAATCTGCACCATTCTTGCGGCACCCTCTCCGATTGGTGAGGCTTCCAGCTTCATTGCTAATTCAAGCGCTTATGTATGTCATTCGATCTTTTGTTGCATTAACGAGCCCCAAATGTGTGGTAATAGAACATTAATAAACCACTCTTTATGCTACACATACGAAATTTGGAAATACTCTTTGGCCATCAAAGTTTTAAATCACTGGTCAAAGTCCCATACGGACTCTACCAACGATTGTTTTATCTCCTTGATCTCGGTGATACATTGTGACCCAGATTTAGGTTTTATGAACTCACAAATCATCACAAGATAGATTTCTTTAGGGGTCTTTTGTGGTGTTCTTAGTGGTACTACATAGATATTCATAAACCAGTCCAGCACACGACCCCTCAGAGTCACAATCATCTACACTTTCTTTAGGTCTATGTTATGAACTATGGGAACCATAAAAAAAACTTCATAGAGGAACCAATGCTGCTTTGGATCCTCTGCTCCATTCCCATTAAATGTGGGTAATCTAATATCTACCCCATCCATTGATTTGGCATCAGGGTTGTCTAATGAATAATTTAATGGAGGTGTACCCTCTTGGACGCTAGTCGTAGTACTAACACTATCAATTTTAACAACTATTTCAGGAGATGAGGCTCTAGACCTTACCTCTGGCGGTACTCTGGGTGTGATGTAGTTGTGACCTAATCTTGGTGTTTTTGCAGATTCTTCATATTCTTCTACTCCTTCAGAAATCGATCTATAGTATTCCTCTTCATTGCAATACCCTTCATCTAGGCATGACTCAACTTCGTACTGACTCACTTCAAACAGACTATGAGTCTTTCTACCTCCTATCGTCTTTCTTCTCTTCCTTGACCTAAATATCCTTCCACTCCTTAGGAATCCAACTTCTAGTTTAGGTTCTGTACTTCCTGGGAACATCTCATCTCACAGTCTCCCATTATCTCTATAGGTTGTTTGCAACATATCCCTTCCTTTGGATACATGGCTCAATTACTCAACTGCAAGATACCCTTCTCATATACGAGCATCTTTATCCATGTATTGATAGATAACAAATACCTTCTTCGAGGCCCTGGGAAAAAATTTCTTTCAGCCTCACTATATGAGGTTATAGTTTATACTACAAACTCATTAATATACCCTTGCAAAATACTGTCGACCCAAAAATCAACAGCTCTAGATATGGGGTTACTTACACTAGTTATCTCACAAACCAACTGATCACTCCACTTGACCACTTCTCTTCTCTGGAAATTTGTCTGTCGAGTTGCCAATCTAGACAACCACTCATGCAACACAATAGGAAACTATGCAAACAATATCTCATGAATATCAGAGTATATGTATTGGTCTAACCAGTCTTCTGCGCTCAATCGTGATCCTGAACTCTCTTCTTGCGCAAAGGTTAGTGTCTTAAACCTTAGCCAATCCTCTCAGTTCCGTCTTTGTCGGATGCCACAACATCTCCCTCGACTCAAGTGATTACGGGTCCCGAAAATGGAACCATTTGTTGGCCTCTTTTCCTTCCTTATGCGACCTAGGTTCAACAACAAGATAAAACCAACAAAACCCCCAAACAAATCATCCTGATAGAGAAATCTTAGTCGAAAACACCTGCGAGGCAAGCACAATATCACCTGAGATATCTTAATGTCTAACTGCCATTGTTAATGTATTTGTAACTTCGGAATGTATTCATCTATGTATCTTATGTATTGTAACCCGATGTTTATTCCAGGATGTACCTATAATGTAATTGATTCATGTTGTCATGCCTCAATGTTCCGATCGGGAGGATCAATAATGTAAACAAGTCATGTCAAGTCATTGTGGGTAACCCTTCAATTGTCTAAGGGTTAAAGTCCCCGCAGTTCCGGGGCACTAGGGTTATTAGACCCTCCTAGTATAGGCCGACCCTGGTAGGGTTTTAGTCATGTCGAGATTAGTATAAATAAAGAGCTAGACTCTCTATTTAACATGCAACTCATACACACTCAAGTGTAGTGCATAGTTGAGGAAGGAGAAGACACTAGGGCTAGACAAGAAGAAGGTTACTGCTGTCAGGAGATCACTTACTGTTTCAGGATTTTACTATTTTGGTGTTGATTCTATCTCTAAGGAAGTTGCAGGGTTTTCTCCATTTATGGTTTCCCCGAGGAAAAACATTGTGTTCATTGTCTCTTTTGTTCGATTATTGTACTTGTTATTCTCTCAGTTAAAGATCCTAAATAATGCTAGCTTAATGTTGAAAACTAACATGGTATCAGAGCTAACCTAAGAAGAAGACACTGTACAGCTATGAGAACTAGGGCTTCCTAGTTTGTGGATCTTCCTCAACATATTTTCAGCAAAAGTAAGGTGAAATAACTCTCCTCCTTATGGCGCATCTTTCTGTCGAAGCAGAATCCAATTTTGAGGTTTTTCAGTTTTGGACCCGATACTACTGTCGGAAATTAGGGCTTTTCATAGAAGAGGAATTTTTCAGTGAGCCCAGGCCTAGATTTATCTCCTCCCCAAAATCAAAGTTAGGGATAAATTTCAAGGCATTTGGGTGGATATATCTCTGAAAAAGCGAAACCCTAATTTTCTCTTGATCCAGTACTGCAGGATTTCAACTTCAAATCCAAATATGACATCTTGACCTGGTAAGATATAAATCTCTTGTATTTCCATTTGAGGCTCTTAGTTTAAGATGTCTTATCATACCAAGCTTGATTAAAATCTTGAGGGAGCTGATAACTTCCGAGCCTGGAATTATAGGATCTCCCTGGTCCTGGAAGAAAATGAGTTGGACTCCTACATCCATGAGGAGGTTCCAGTTCCAGAGGGAGATGAGGAAAAGGCCTTACACAAGAAGAAGATGGTTATGGTAAAGAGGATCATTGCTGATTCTATCAAGGATCACCTTATCCCACAGGTGTCCTCTCTCAAGACACCTAAAGCTATGTTTGATGCCCTAACCAATTTGTTTGAAGGGAAGAACATAAACCGGAAGATGACTCTGAGGAATCAACTAAAGAATGTGAAGATTCAGAATGCAGATACCATCTAGTGTTACTTCACAAGGGTTTCTCATATCAAGGAACAATTAGAAGTTGTAGATGAAGAAGTGGAGAATGCAAAGATTGTGATGACAACTTTGAATAGCCTTCCCAGGTCATGGGATTCATTCATCCAAGGAATCTATGCCAGAAAGAAGTTAGTCAAATTCAGCAGACTATGGGAAGAATGTTCTCAAGAAGAAGCACAGATAGCAGCTCGAGAAGAGAATATGGGAAGTGAAGATCAAGCTCTCATATTTCAATCCAAGAAAGGCAGAAGAAGAGCTCATCACCCCAAAGGTAAGAATCCTCATCATAGAGACAACAGTAGAAAGGACCTATCTATATTAATATGTTATACATGTGATGAAATAGGACATTTTGCAAAATAATGTCCTAAGAACAAGGTCCACTCTCATAATAAGAAGGGGAACAAAAGAAGGCATCATGCTCATGCTGTAAAGGATGATGAACCATCCAAGAAAAGAACCATATATGAAAGTGAAGATTCTTCAAGCGAGGATGAATATGTTTTGATCTCCTCTCTAACAGGTAACATTACTCATGGAAGTGATGATTGGCTTATAGATAGTGGGGCTTCCAAACATATGAATGGATTCAAGGAATCCTTTGTGAGACTATCGGAACATGAATCACCTCACAAGGTGAAGCTAGGAGATTACTACCAATATTCAATAAAAGGTAGTGGGGAATCTTCCTATAAACTAGACTCTGGAAAGTTTCTAACAATCAAGGAAGTATTGTTTGTGCTAGGACTCAAGAAGAACCTCCTCTCCATATCTGCACTAGATGCAAAAGGAATGAGGGTTGCATTCATAGATGGTCAAGTCATCATGTGGCCAAGAGGAAAGACTATCGATGATGTGGTGGTGATTGGAGAACAAGAAGGAGGATTGTACAAATTAAAGGGCCATCTAGAACAAGCATTGGTCCATGACATAGTAGAGCCAATTGACCTTTGGCATAGAAGGCTTGCACATGTGCATTACAGAGCACTGCCAATTGCAAGCAAAGCTATTGAAGGTCTTCCAGAATTCCAAGCAAAACATGATGGGGTTTGCAAGGATGTGCGAAAGGAAAGAATACAAAGAAGACATTTCCTAGCAGCAAAAGCAAAGCCAAAGGAATCCTAGAAATCATCCAATCTGATGTATGCGGTCCTATATCATCAAACTCACTAAGCGGGTATGCATATTATGTTTCTTTTAATGATGATTTTTCTAGGAAGACATGGGTTTACTTCATGAAGAACAAAGATGAAGTATTCAAAAAATTCAAGGAATTCAAAGCCTTGATCGAGAACCACACTGAAAAGAAGATCAATAATTTTCAATCATACAATGGCGGAGAATTCACTTCGAATGAATTCAAAGAGCTATGCAAAGAATCAGGGATTAAGAGGGATTTTTCCACTCCTTATAATCCACAACATAATGGGATTGTGGAATGGAAGAACAGAACTATCATGGAAGCAGCAAGAGCTATGCTTCATGATCAAGATCTTCCTATGCATCTTTGGGCTAAAGTTGCCAGAACAACGGTGTATGTACATAACCGTTCTCCACATAGTGTAATCGAAAACAAAACTCCTGAAGAAGTCTTCTCAAGTAAGAAACCAGAAGTCAGCCATCTCAGAATATTCAGTTGTCCTGTGTACATACACATTCCAAAAGAGAAGAGAACAAAATTATATCCTTCAAGAAAGAAGGGTATATTTGTGGGATACTCTGAAAGCTCGAAGGCTTACATAATATATTTCCCAGGATACAAGAAGATTGACATCAGCAGGGATGTGACATTTGATGAAGACACGGCTTACAGCAAATCCAGAAAGAGGCCTGCTAAAGAACCTGAAGAAGCAGAAGCACCCAGAATTCATGATACAACCATGAATGAAGAAACTCAAGAAGAAGATCGATATTTCGAAGAACCACGAAGAGTTGTAGATCCACCTCTGGAGAAGAATCCTCATAAGAGGAAACCTGCTTGGACACAAGAACTTATCCAAGGTGCAGAGAGATATGGGGCTCCAAAAGAGAATCATAGAGAAAGAAAAAGGACCAGATATTGCTCCAGTTATGTAGATTTACTATGTGATTTCATTGATAAAGAACCTTCCAGTTATGAAGAAGAGGAAGAACGGAAAGAATGGAAGGATGCTATGATCGAATAATATAAATCGATCATGAAGATTGATGTTTGGGATGTTGTTCCAAGACCAGAAGGGAAGTCAATTGTAATTTCCAAATGGATCTACAAGATCAAACATGCTACATACGGTAGCATCGAAAAATATAAGGCAAGATTTGTGGCTCGGGGTTTCTCTCAGAAGGAAGGAATAGATTATGAAGAAACCTTTGCTCCTGTAGCTAGATACACTTCCATCAGATCGGTACTTTCTCTGTCTGCAATGATGAAATGGAAAATACACAAGATGGATGTCAAGACTACTTTCTTGAATGGTGTAGTGGAAGAGGAAGTGTATGTAGAGCATCCACTCAGTTTTGATACTCATGACAGGAAGTCTCATGTGTGCAGATTGAAGAAATCCATGTACCATTTGAAACAGGCACCCATGACCTAGTATGGTAGAATTGACAGCTTTCTATCTAGTTTGGGCTTTACCAAGAGTAAAGCAGATTCCAACCTTTACTACAAGGTTGAATATGTCAACCCAGTGATGCTTCTACTATATGTAGATGATCTATTTGTGACAGGTGCGGATGGGTTGATTTCTGATACAAAGAGAAAGCTTGCTGTTGAGTTCGAAATGAAGGACTTGGGGATGATGATATACTATCTAGGTATGGAGGTGTGGTAGAGTACAGATGGAATCTTCCTTGGATAAGGGAAGTATGCAGTAGATATCCTAAAGAGGTTTGGGATGATGGACTGCAAGGCTATGGCCACACCTATGGCATCGAACTTGAAACTCTTGAATGGTGCTTCATCAAAGTCGGTTGATGCTATGATGTATCATCATATGATTGGGTCCTTGATGTACCTGATGAACATGAGACCAGACATTTGCTTTGCTGTGAACACGTTGATCCAGTTCCTGACAGATCCGAGACATGTTCACTTGATTGCTGCAAAGCATATTCTGAGGTACCTGAAGGGTACAATTTATTATGGGCTCAAGTACGATACGAATCAGAAGATTAACCTGGAGGGTTATGTTGATTCAGATTGGGCAGGAAGTGCCATCGATAGGAAGAGCACTTTAGGGTGTTGTTTTAATATGGGATCAGGTGTGATCTCTTGGTTTAGCAGGAAGGAATTCTGTGTGGCACTGAGTACAACTGAAGCAGAGTATGTCGCAGCTTGTTCAACTAACTGTGAGGCAGTATGGCCAAGGGAGCTACTATCTGATTTATTTGATCTCCAGTTGGATGCTACTTGTATACATTGTGACAATCAGAGTTACGTGAAGTTGACAGAGAATGCAATGTTCCATGACAAGTTGAAGCATATCAAGATCAAGTACTACTATATCAAGGATATGGTGCAGAGGGGAGTAGTGAAGCTCCAGTATGTTACGACGAAGGAATAGATAGCTGATGTATTGATGAAGCCATTGGCTAGGCTTAAGTTTGAGTACTTCGGGGAGAAGCTTGGTGTTCTCCAGATAGAGGTTTCCTCCAAAGGAAAGTGATGAGACCCATAGCCATTCTAACATGGTGAGAGGATCGGTTCCTTCCATGGTCAGATGTAAGGGCTGAGCCATTCTGTCATGGTGAGAGGATTGGTTCCTTCCATGTCAGATATGAGTGCTAGCCATTCTATCGAGCAGGACAGATGTAAGGGAAACTACCATTCTGGGAATGGAGGTACCTGGTCAGTTACCAGGAAAACTTAGTCTAGGACTGAGAAGCCATTCTGATGTGATAGAGGGATGTGTTCCCACTTGATTAGATGTAAGGGTTGAACCATTCTGTCATGGCTAAAGGATTAGGTTCCTTCCATGTCATATGTGAGTGTTGGCCATTCCGACGAGCAGGTCAGATGTAAGGGAAACTGCCATTCTCTAGGAGAATGGAGGCACCTGGTCAGTTACCAGGTAGCTCAGTCGAGGACTGGGGGCCATTCTGATGTGACTGTAGGATTGGTTCCTACAAGATCAGATATGAGTGCAAGACCTTCCATCATTGTGTGTAGGATGTGTTCCAGCTTGGATGGATGTAAGTGCAGAGCCCTTTCATCATTGTGGTAGGATGTGGTTCTATCCTGGATGGAAGTATGGAAATATTCCATCATTGTGGTAGGATGTGGTTCCAGCCTAGATGAATGTAAGTGCAGAGCTCTTCCATCATTGTGTGTAGGATGTGTTCCATCCTAGATGGAAGTGTGGAAATATTCCATCATTGTGTGCAGGATGTGTTCCAGCCTGGATGGAAGTACAAAAATCTTCCATCATTGTGTACAGGATGTGTTCCATCCTGGATGGAAGTACATAAATCTTCCATCATTGTGTGCAGGATGTGTTTCATCCTGGATGGAAGTACGAAACTCTTCCATCATTATGTGCAGGATGTGTTCCAGCCTAGATGGATATGGGTGTTGTGCCTTTCTGATGAGTAGGTCATATATAAGTGATGAAGAAGACCTACATGGAGGCTAGGCCTACAACCAGTATGAAAAAGGGCTGGTTCTGTAGAACTTCCTATGACAAGAAGAATCATGAGATGGCACCTGTGATGATCCAGATCTAGTGATGATGCCCAGTGATGATCCAGATCGAGTGATGATCTAGATCCAGTGATGATCCAGATCCAGTGATGATGTTTAGTGATGATCCAAATCCAGTGATGATGTATAGTGATGATCTAGATCGAGTGATGATCCAGATCCAGTGATGATGTCCAGTGATGATCCAGATCAAGTGATGATCTAGATCCAATGATGATGTCCAGTGATGATCCAGATCTAAAGATGAAGATGACTTAAAGACGAATATGACTTGAAGACTAAGAAGACTTGAAGATGCAAATGATGAGATGATCTAGTTGATATAGAGAAGAAGACTAGTGCTGAAAATTGTGTCGAAAGAATACCTTCCTAGTTAAGAGGGAGTGTTGACGTATTTGTAACTTCGGAATGTATTCATCTATGTATCTTATGTATTGTAACCCGATGTTTATTCTGGGATGTATCTATAATGTAATTGAGTCATGTTGTCATGCCCCAATGTTTCGATCGGGAGGATCAATAATGTAAACAAGTAATGTCAAGTCATTGTGGGTAATCCTTCGATTGTCTAAGGGTTAAAGTCCCCGCAATTCTGGGGCACTAGGGTTATTAGACTCTCCTAGTAGAGGTCGGACCTGGTAGGGTTTTAGTCATGTCGTGATTAGTATAAATAGAGAGCTAGATTCTCTATTTAACACACAACTCATACACACTCAAGTGTAGCATATAGTTGAGGAAGGAGAAGACATTGGGGCTAGACAAGAAGAAGGTTATTGCTGTCGGGATATCACTTACTATTTTGGGCTTTTACTGTTTTGGTGCTGATTCTATCTCTGAGGAAGTTGTGGGGTTTTCTCCATTTATGGTTTCCCTGAGGAAAAACATTGTTTTCATTGTCTCTTGTGTTTGATTACTGTACTTGTTTTTCTCTCAGTTAAAGATCCTAAATAATGCTAGCTTAATGTTGAAAAACTAACAGCCAGAACCATATTTCCACAGTTGGCGAGGGAGTACAGTCCCTTGGTGTGTGGCTAAGGTGCTCGACATAGATGAAGGGATGGATTATTTCACTACTCAACTGGTGCAACTGTGCGACATAGCCTATTCATTGAATGTAAATGACAACAATGCAACATTATTATGACTTAACAATATTTTAACTGGAGTAATACATAGTGCTCAACAATGCTTTAGTCATTCATTCATTTACTACATTCATCACTATTGCGACATTCATTCACACAATAATTGTAAATAATGGAAGATAATTAAACATTCAACATTGATAGTTAAACATTCAACCATTCGAATTCATAAACAAAATAAATACCATGGAAACCCATCTGGGAAAAACCTCCAAAGTGCTCTTTATCTGGCATGATAAATATAGGTAGCACCTTGCAGTCTGCGACTTACAGACTGTTCTTAAGATGTGTCTTTTAGCTCAACTCTTCTTTCTCTCATGCTCTCTATTTTATTCTTCTAAGTACTCCTATTGATCTGCACACAACTTCAATCGAATCTTCTACTTTACTGTCTGCACACTCAGCTATAAATCAACTCCTACTAACTGGTATGGACACATAGCTGCAGATCTATGGCTCAACAACCTCTACTAGCAGACTTCTCTCTAAGTTGACAATTAACTACTACAATCCTTCTGAAGCTAACTGGAAAGCTAACTTAAAACCATTTCTTGAAGCTAAGCCTTATACAAAGCAGGTTCCTCCTATTTATAGTGTTTACAAGACTACACAAGGTCGACTGAGTACAACTCAGTTATTAAAGACTAAAGTAGCTACAAAATATCTTCTATTACATTGATGACAGGCCATACTGGACTCAAAATTCCGGTATTACATTAACCACAGCCATAACTAGCTGTGAAAACGTCTTTTAGCCTGTCTGTACATATCATAATTAGCCACAAAACTATCCTTTAGACTTCCTCCAGCTCGTCCTTCTATAATATTCCTTGACTTGCACCTGTTCAACCTTAACTCTTCTACCTGCCTCTTCCACCCACTTGGATCTGTCTTTCCCCATCGCAACAATCCTCATCATATCTTTCTTTTCTTTGCTCTTGCACTTGTTCCTTTACCTTCCTTTCTCTGTCACGTGCATGTTTTTCCTATCTTGTACTTGTGCGTCAGATTCTTCCTTGTGCACTTTCCTTGGCCCAAGAATTAGTGTTTCCCTTCTTATATTTGATGTTCAAGTGGAAATTCTGCAAGTGGACCACCTCTTGTGGTGTTAATTCTGTAACTTTCCTTGGGTTTGCATGAATTGCAAGGGATTTTGATCGGTGTGGATGAATGTTTCTTTTCCAAGGATGTAATGCTTCCATTGGCAGCAGAGTTAGACAATGGAGTACATTTCCTTGTCATAGGTGGAGTACTTGCATATTGTATCTGAAAGTGTCTCATGTGATATGCCACTAGATGGCCATGCTGAGTGAGGGTCACACCAATGGTGTAGTCCAAAGAATCTATCTCGATATCAAAGGGTTTTTGAAGATCTTGTAAGGTAAGGATGAAACCGAACATAAGCTCTACTTCAGCTCCTCAAATGCATGTTTTTGTGTCTTGGACCAGATGAAATTCTCCTTAGGTCCACCTTTGGTCACCTTACCAATGGACCAAACAATATTAGAGAATCCCAACACAAATATGTGATATAATTTTGTAAGGCCTAGGAAGCTACAAAGATCAGTGAGAGTTTTCGGGGTCAGACAATCACGAATGGATTGGATCTTGGTCGGATATAAATGAACACAATGTTCGCCCACAATGTATCCCAGATATTGAACCCTTTCCATGCCAACTGAGCACTTATCTATATTGGCATATCACTCGTGTTGTTGCAAGGTGTGGAGGACCTGGTGGATATGCTGGAAATGTTCTTCCCATGTTCTACTGTAGATGAGGATATAATCTATATATATGACCACAAAGGAATTGGTGAATGGCCATAGAATTTCATCGATCATCCTCATGAAGTTTGTTGGAGAATTAGTCAAGCCGAAAGGAATGACAAACCACTTAAAAAGGCCTTCCTAATATTTGAAGGAAGTCTTCTAGACATCGATATGCTCGATTGGCACTTGATGATAGCCATACTTCAGGTCAATCTTCCTGAAATAATTTCCCCCCTTGAGATGGTTTAGGAGTATGTTGATCTAGAACTGTGATATTATTTGGAGCTCTATAGTCAATACAGGGTCTCCATGTCCCATCTTTCTTTTGTACCAACACAATTGGGCTCCCACAAGGTGAGGATATGGGTCGAATTTTCCCCTTTTTGATACTCTTGACTTTGGCATTTGATTCTTCATTCTCCATGAGGGAACTGCATATTGTCCCATTAGGTAAAGGTGCACTAGGGATCAAATCAATAGAATGCTTGACTTGATAATGTACTGGAACCCCGAAATGTGTGGTGAAGATGTATTTGTATGCTTCCACGATATTGTCCATCTATTTTTGCTTCATAAAGGGGTTCTGTGTGTAGGTGGTGGATTTTACTATAATATTTCGTTCACCCTCGGAACAAACCATGAAGAGTACAAATTTCCCTATCTTAGAGATCACCTTCCTGCACTGCTTCACTATGAGGAGAGACACTACAGTAGCAGAAAGTGTCTCTGGTATCATGTAGAGTTTCTTTCCCAAAGTAATAATGACACTACAAAGTATAGACTCATATACAAGTACATGACACCTCCACATATATGGTTTTCCTAAAAGAACATCACAAAATTCAAGTGGGTCAACATCACACATTACCTCATCTTTGAAAGGCTTGATGTCCTAGGAGAGGTGACACTGTTAACTGATGGAGATGTCTCATACATGGCTCAACCAACCAATGTTGTAGGGTTAGGGATGTGAAACCGTCAAAATCTTCAATATTTCAATGACCTAGACCAAGATGAGGTTATTCTGACTACCATTGTCAACAATGAAATGTAGTACAGTCCCTTGCAGTCATAGTTGTGAATGGAAGAGGTGCTCCCATTCCTCTGACTCCTCTAACTCTTATGGTTGGATATTTACAGTTGAGATGGTGAAACTAGCTTCTGCGTCAATGATATGCTTAACCCTTTATTTCTTTGCATCATTTTATTAGTAAGAGTATGGATCCAGATATTTTGTCTTAGCTAACAATGATTGTTTTGAGCGACATTCATCAGTGTTGTGCTAGGGGATTTTGAGGAACTCATACCACTTTTTAGTGTCCTTCTTCGATTTCCCGTTACCCTTTTTTGCATGTGGCTTGGATTGTTTGTCGAGACTTTGGCCATCCTTACTTTATCCTTTAGGTTTTGAATTAGGGCCACTTTTTCCCAGCTTCTGCTATTGATTTGCAGACCCAAAATATCACTTATTCTTTTTCTTGAACTTTTGATTGATCTTGATGACATATAAGTAAGCTACTCCTAGTGAGGATATGTACAGGAAATCAATCTCCGAATGAAAGTACCTATGTAGGACATTGCGGTACTTTAAAACCTAGTGCCATTTGGAGTCTCTAATACCAAGCTTTGAGTGCAGGGTATGGAATATATTGGTATAATTCAGCATCATTTGGTCTCTTTATTGGCATAATGTCATCCACTAGGTGTATTGGTCATCATAGTTTCTGACATAATAAAATTCCTCTTTGACAACATCTAAAAAATATGCCCAAGTGGGTTCTGTATTGAATATCTTAGATTCATCCCTCGCATGCCTCTTGCAGTACCCATCCCATTAGTATTTGATATGGGGGAGGGACTTAAGGAGCATGTGTTACATTGAAATATCATCATGTTGAGCCATGTGTTAACCCTATGCCTAATCCCTAAATTTATCTCTGCTAAACCGGGTTGATTTGAGATTGTTCCTACCATTTTTACCCTCTCTAGACAAGCCAACGCTTTTCCCCTTCATGCTAGGTGCGTCGATGGCACTCTTTCTCCTAAGAAAAGGTGTGTCGACTCTCTTTCCCTTCATGCTAGGTGAGTTGGTGGTACTCTTTTCCCTTATACAAGGTGCACCAGTGCTATGTCTCCTACTTATAGGTGTACCGGTGCTATTTTGAGGAAAAAAATGAAGCTTTGAGGCCCTTCTCAAAGGTGGATGAGGTGGAGGAATTTCCCTACATTCTAGGTGAGGTGGCATTCGGTTCCTAATCTATGGGGAAGATCCCTTAGACCCCTTCTCCTAATCCTGAACCTATTCTATCCCTTTAGACTTATAAATTGAACCCTCCCTCCATTGTGAAGGGACGAAGGAATATGGTACTTTTATTCTAGTAGAATTTCTAGGTGATCCCTACCATCCTCTGGGAGGATATTATCTTGCTTTGGAGGCTTGCCTTGGATTGTTGGATGAAATATTTCAAAGTTAAGGCTAGGTTTTGATGTTATTTCCTATGTAATTCTATGTATCTCCTTGATTACATTAATACAAATCTCTTTCCATAAATGTTATTGTGTTGATGATGTCTAGAGATTTCTTCCTTAACTGTTAGCTTAGATCAATTCATCTTTGGAGCTCAAGATCTGAAGGCTCTAGAGCTTGGATCAACAAAGAGAGAAGAGGGTTTTCATAATTTAGGGAAGTGATCTATCTGTTAACTTGCATTTATATTTGATCTAGGAAAGTATATTATATTATGTATTTGATTTTTCTAGATCCACTTGGACTAGGGAGATCTGGCTTGAGTATATTTATCCAATAACAACACGAAGGTGATATTTTCACTGTTGGAGAAAATATGAACATAGAATTAAACCTCAAGCACACTGAACTATTTTTTCAAAGAATCTGCATGTATCTTTCCTTCGAATAAGGGGATGTCAAAGTTAACTTGTACCTTGAAGGGAGTCGTACCCCCAAAACAACTGCTCGTTGAAGGTGCATTTGTCGACGTCAACATTCTTCGAAGGATCTGGATGAAGTTATCCATCATCTCGTTCCTATGTTGTGCGAGGGATTCCTCGAGTAAAAATTTAATAGGATCTCTTGCTTCATCATATCTCTTTTCTCCTCCCTCCATGTGAGGCTGCTTGGGACAATGAGAGGTATTTTCCTCAAGCTCAACTAGTTCGAGACACAACTCTCGATATTCAGATAGGGACATCCACAAAGAATCCACAAGAGAAGAAATATCTGATACCACTGATCCATATTTATGTGAGAACAAAATGAAAGAGCATACATATATTCACATACATAGAAATATGACAATAAACACAATGATACAGTAAACTCAGATTCTATTAAATGAATGAAATAGAACAAACTGTAAAAAAAGCAGCTAGAATGGTGGTAGTTGTATCTATGAGAAGAGATGTTGCGACTGTTCTCACTCATGACAAGATGAATACAAAAGGAGGTCGAAGGGCCTTTTTATCATAAAGCATTAGAGAGTTAGAAAACCTTAAAACTAACCCTATGTTAGAATAATCAACCCATAGTTTACCCACTTAGACATTAATTCATTTATTTTTGTCTTATTTTCCTAGTTCATGTGTCCCACCTTGTGCAAGTTGCTAATTGCCTATCCATAGAGGTCAAACTTGCCATATATGAAACATGTAGCGCTTGGGAAAGCCTTAGGAATCAAATCTAATTTATTCCTGGCCTCCTAGGCACCTATCTACTTTTTCTGCTTTACTGTCTGCTTTTTCAGTGTTTTAAGGCACATAGGAAAGCTAGACTAGGTGAGGTGAACTAGTTTTTTGTCCTCTTCATCCTCCACTCTTTTATCCATCAAAAAGCATGTATGAGATGCCATTCCACCACTCTTTAGCTTGCCCATGCACCCTTGCCAATTCGTGAGCTCCATGACTGATTTGGGATCAGCTTTTTACACCTATGGGGGATTTGCTTAATTATAGTAAGCCTGATTTATGCTAGATTTGGATGCTTCCTCATGCATTTGATTTCCTCATGTATTATATTTATTCAGTAGCCTATTTTATTACAGGGTTGGCTATTGTACACTCAGTTAATATAATTTGGTGTTACAGCTCCATATTCAGTCTCCATTGTTAGCAATTTTGCATGATCAATTGATAATTGTTGTGGGTAAAATTAATCTACTGCTGGACTGAATTTATACATGGTATCAGAGCCATTGTAGGTTTTTAATCTCCTTCAAAAAAAAATTTGCAGGTTCGACATCAAGGCTAGGAGCCTTCTACTGATAGCCGGGACATATTTTCTAAAGCTATGGATTCACAGAAAACTATCTTGACTCCCTTCAACTATTTTGAATGGAAAGCAGAGATGGAGATATTGTTGAGAGTGAAATTCCTCTACAGGGTGACTATGGCTATAGAAGCAGAGCCCAATGCTGCTGTAGAGAAGATCAAATGGCACAATCGGAGAGATGAGGCCTATGGCCTCCTATGTCTCGGTATTTTCCGAAACCTCCTTTTCCATCTCGATGGATTAACATCACCAGATCAAGTATGGGAGAAGCTTTCTAATATTTTTGTAAAGACAGATGAGATGAGGGGACATCAGATCGAGAATGAGCTGATTTCTCTGAGTCCCAGTAGCTTTGAATCCCTGCAGCTATATTTCTCCAAGTTCAAAGCACTAGTTTTGCAGCTGAAGCAGTGTGGTATCGAAAAGAAAGATGATCAGCTCGTGTTGGCCATCCTTTTGAAGCTAGGACCTAACTACTTAGTCTTTGTTTCTACCTTCTATGCCACAAAACTCACAGCTCGAACCTGGAAGATGCCTAGCCTTGCAGATTTCATGGAATCTCTCACACAAGAACAAGACAAGCTGGTGATGATGGGCACCATCAAACCATCCAAAGATCAAGCTTTGATTGCTGGAGATTCGAGGGTGGATTCAAAAAGAAAAAAGAAAGCTAAAAAGCCACCTGAACAAAAGAGAGACAAGAAGCAGTCTCCAAAGGATCAACAAGGTCCCAAGAAAAATACCTCGAAGAAGAAAAACAAAGGTGAAATGAATAAGTGCTCATACTGTAATAAGGGCAATCACACTGAAAGCTCTTGTATGAAAAAGCAGATTGATATGCTGACACAACTCCTGGAGAAGAATGGCATCTCCCTTCCAGAAAGCTCAAAGAAGAGAGAAGGAGGATCAAGTTCAGATGACAGAGAGAGAGTTCATGCATTGGTTGCTGGCACATCAAGCTCACCCAGTTTTATCATTGATTCTGGAGCTTCAAGACACATGGTTTCAACTAAGGATGCCTTCTCCTCACTGGACAAGTCGAAAGGACCATCTATTGTACTGGGAGATGACTCTCTCACTGAAAGTTTAGGCAAAGGAAGGATAGATCTTGATCATGGTCAGTTCAACAATGTGCTGTATGTCCCTGGTCTCGCCTCCAACCTCCTATCAGTGTACCAGATGACCCACACTGGGTCTCCTAAGAAGGTCATATTCTCCCTCGATGAAGTTGAGATCACAGAAATCTCAAGTGGTAGAGTCAATGCAAAAGGAGTTGCAAATCATGCTCAAAAGGTATACATGTTTTCACACTTCCTACCTTACTCAAACCCCTCTGCTCTTCTTATCCATGCTAATGAAGCTAGCAAGCTATGGCATGAAAGATTTGGCCATCTAAATTACAAGTATCTGTCTGATCTTAGTGAGAAAGAAATGGTCATAGGGCTGCCCAAGATAAAAAATTTCCCCAAGGAGTTTGCCAAGGTTGTATCCTAGGAAAACACCCAAAGCACAAATTTGAGAAAGCTAGTCATGAGAGAACCTCTGCACCCCTCGAGCTGATTCATAGTGATGTTGCTGGCCCATTCCCTCATATGTCCATGAGTCAGGACAAATATGCATTGACCTTTATTGATGATTTTTCCAGGTATTGTTGGGTTCACTTCATGAAACACAAGTCTGAAGTTTTTGGCCTATTCAAAGTCTTTAAGGCTTTGGTTGAAAACCAGTGTGGAAGGAAACTCAAGGTCCTCAGATCTGACAATGGTGGTGAGTATTTCAAGTCTAAGTTTATTAACTATTGTGCAGATGTAGGTATTCATATGCAGCATTCTATCCCTTACACACCACAGCAAAATTGGTGTTGCTGAGAGGAAGAACAGATCACTGAAGGAGATGGCAACATGCATGATGGAGGCCAAAAATTTTCCACCAAAGTACTGGGCTGAAGCTATCAACTGTGTAGCCTATATCCAGAATAGGGTGCCTCACAAACAGCTTGATGGCATAACTCCCTTCGAATCATGGAGTGGGCAGAAGCGAGATGTGACCCATTTCAGGATTTTTGGCTCAAAGGCTTGGGCTAGAATCCCAACAGAGAAGAGGAAGGCTTTGCAGCCCCAAAGCCAAGAGTGTCTTTTTGTTGGATACTCTGAAGATTCAAAAGGGTACAAGCTGATAATTTGAGCACAAACAAATCCTTCATTGAAAGGTGTGTTCAGTTTGAAGAAGAACCCCTTGCAGCAGTGGAAGTTGGTGAAGCCTCTTCACCACCTGAACCTCAAGAAGTAAAGAGTTTGTTGAACATGCTGATTCTGATTTTTCTGATGGAGATGAGTTTATTGCAGACCCAAACATCCCCACAAGGCCTAAATGGGCAGCCAAGACACTACATGCAGCAGGAGAGCTAGCTGGGGATCCCAATGACCCAAGGAGGACTAGATCTCAATTTGAGAGTGGTCTGTGCATGAAGGATCCTATGTTTGCTGAAAAATTCTATTTGATGGTGGAGTCTGATCCTAAAACATATGAAGAAGAAGCATGAGATCCAATATGGAAAACAGCCATGAAGGAGGAGTTCAGCTCACTCCAGAAGAGCAACACATGGGAGCTAGTGGATCTTCCTCCAGGAAGAAAGTTAGTCCAGTGTAAGTGGGTCTATAAGAACAAATTTTCTGCTGATGTTTCACCACTAAAGTACAAAGCTATATTGGTAGCCAAAGGTTACTCATAGGTTCATGGCATCGATTACAATGAGACCTTTTCCCCAGTGGCAAAGATGGATTCCATCAGGCTAGCTCTAGCCATTGCAGCCTCAAGGCAATGGGAGGTACATCATATGGATGTAAAGTGTGCCTTCCTGAATGGAGATATCACTGAGGAGGTATATATGCAGCAGCCTCAAGGTTTTTCTACTAACCCTTCTCTTGTGTGTAGGTTGAGAAAGTCATTGTATGGGCTAAAGCAATCCCCTAGGGCTTGGTATGCCAAGATAGATAGCTTCTTGCTATCTCTGAATTTTGTTCGGTGCAAATCAGATCCAAATGTCTATTTGAAGTTAGTTAATGGTTCATTAATGATAATTGTGTTATATGTTGATGACCTCCTCATTACAGGAAGCTCACAGGCTAAGATTGCTTCCTTAAAAGGAGCTATGAACCAAGCCTTCTCCATGACAGATTTGGGGCTCTTAAGTCAATTTTTGGGGCTTGAGATATCTCAATCCAAAGCTGGAATAAAGGTGCACCAGTCAAAGTATGCCTTGGATTTGCTGAACAAATTCAGAATGCAAGATTGCAAAGCAAGAAAAACTCCTTTCCTTTCAGGAGTGAAGCTGAAAGAACATGATTCTCCACCGATGGTAAACAATACACTGTATAGGCAATTGATTGGATGTTTATTGTATCTGACACATACTAGACCTGATCTTTGTTATGCAGTAAGTGTGGCTTCTAGATTCATGGATCAGCCTCATGAGATCCATTGGAAAGCAACCAAAAGGATCCTTAACTTTGTTCAGGGAACAAGGACACATGGGATCCTCTATAAGGCAAAATATGATCTTGATTTGATTGGATTTACTGACAGTGATTGGGAAGGTGATAGCACAAATAGAAAGTCCAATTTAGGATATGTGTTCATGCTTGCAGAAGGGCCAATTAGCTGGTCAAGCAAGAAACAGAGTGCCATTGCACTCTCATCTACATAAGCTGAGTACAAAGGAGTTGTTAATGCAGCAACTCAGTGTTTATGGTTGCAGGGTTTACTTGGAGAGTGTGGTTTCAAACCTGAGTACTCAAATACCATCTACTGTGATAACCAGAGTACCATTCAAATATAAAAAGATCCAGTTTAGAAGCAGAGAACCAGACACATTGAGATTCACATGCACTACATCAGAGAGCTTGTGCATGATGGCACCATTCACCTACTCTTCTGTTCATCTTCAGAACAAGTAGCTGATATCTTCACCAAAGAATTTTTTGAGAAGACCTTCCGCAATCTCAAATCACTGCTGGGAATTTCTGATCATACTATAAAAGCATGAGTGGAGACAATATTCTACAATTTTGTTTTACAGTCCATGTTTAAGGGAGGATTTTCCCAAGTTGGTTTTGCCTCTTTCCTTGGTTGTATGGACTTGCAGTATGTAAAAGGGTGACTAATCCTTGTTGCTAGGCCCTATATTTTTGATATATTACTCATAAATTCAGGCTTAAGGGGGGGTGTTAGAATAATCAACCCATAGTTTACCCACTTAGACATTAATTCATTTATTTTTGTCTTATTTTCCTAGTTCATGTGTCCCACCTTGTGCAAGTTGCTAATTGTCTATCCATAGAGGTCAAACTTGCCATATCTAACACATGTAGTGATTGGGAAAGCCTTATGAATCAAATCTTCTTTATTCCTGGTCTCCTAGGCGCCTATCTACTTTTTCTACTTTACTGCCTGCTTTTTCAGTGTTTTAAGGCACATAGGAAAGCTAGACTAGGTGAGGTGAACTAGTTTTTTGTCCTCTTCATCCTCCACTCTTTTCTCCATGAAAAAGCATGTATGAGATTCCATTCCACCACTCTTTAGCTTTCCCATGCACCCTTTCCAATTCGTGAGCTCCATGACATATTTGGGATCAACTTTTTACACCTATGGGGGATTTGCTTAATTATAGTAATGCTTGCTTTATGCTAGATTTGGATGCTTCCTCATGCATTCAATTTCCTCATGTATTCTATTTATTCAGCAGCCTATGTTATTACAGGTTTGGCTATTGTACACTCAGTTAATATAATTTTGTGTTACAGCTCCATATTCAGTCTCCATTGTTAGCAATTTTGCATGATCAATTGATAATTGTTGTGGGTAAAATTAATCTACTGCTGGCCTGAATTTCTACACCCTAGGAGATGAATCATAATAAATTTTGTGGCCCTAAGGTGGTTAGTTGAACCATCAACTCCATGGGGTCATAAATTTTGCATACGATCTCTGTTTGGGGCGCTCGATAGCATGTTTAAAAGGTCTATTTGAGTTTTAAAACTTTCTATTAGGACCAAATGTCTATTTTTGGAAATAATTTGGCCCCCCAAATCACCAATAAACATCATTTAGGGCCTCAAAACGACCTTGAAAGTTTGGGACCCGAAAAATTGTAGAAAATTACAAGAAAATTGTCAAAATGAAAAACTATTTTGAGCCAGTGGAATAGGTGGGTGGCCACCGATACCCATCTGGATCAACTTTCCAAATGCTGGTTTTGGGTGTGTCTGTTAGGATCTATGACCATATAAAAATTTATCCCTAAGAGTAGGTTCACAAAGAATCATGTGTTAAAATCCACAAGTGTAGCACCATTTGAGACATGCCACCTTCAACCACTCATAACGTCCTTGTCACAATATCCAAGATAATATTCCAACCTTGAATATAACTCCCTTTTTGAAACTATGCACCAAAGGTTAGGGAGGAAAAAATTCATGTGTGCCAAGCACTCTAAGCACTCCAAACTAAAATCCCTAAGTATTTCACTTAGGTGGTTCTTTCTCCAAGTGTTAAGAAAGTATATGGTTTCATAATCATTTATGTCGAGCACACTTCTCCAAGAAGCAATGTACATAGGGAATCCTACATGTTCCAATATAATCTTCCAAGTAAAATCCATTTCCAACCTTAGTATAACATCCTTCCTCAAAGTGTGCGCCCGGGGTTAGGGAGGCACAAATCCACATGTTCCAAGGACCCTAACCACTCCAAACATAAATCCATTAGTATTGCACTTATGTGGTTCTCTCTTCGAGTCCAAGTGCTAAGCAATTAGATGGTTACATAACCATTTCGTTGAGTGCACTTCTCCAAGAAACAACCCAAGTAGGGTGTACTATTGTGCCAAGGTGGGTATGCACATTTCCACATGTGCCATCTCATCCACTCCACCTATTTTCATGCAACATGAGGACCCTATTATAAATGCATCTCTAATTAAATGTACCATACTTGTCCCTGTGTCAAAATTAGATGAAAAAACACTATAAGATAGAAACATTCGTCATTGAGAATATCTTCCATGGAACACTCTCCCACTAAGAAAATCACCTCTCACACACAAAGTGCTCATACAACTGAAGGAAAATGCATAACAAGTTTAAAACAACCAAACCAACATTTCCTTCATTCTCAATTCTAAAATTTCCTCGTTATCCAAGCTACTAGTCAACAATCACGTCACAATTTTTTAATTTGACCTAAGTATATTTTGTTCCTATGTTCAAAACCTAAGTATCACATGATAACATAATGAACAAATATCCCTAAAATCATGAGAAGAAAAATATTAATGGCTTTCGTTAAATGAGGTAAGCCAGGTAACGAGGATGTATGTACATAAGTGTGTTATTTTTAACATCTTGATTTGCACATGTTTTATTTTATCGTATACGATGCATAGTATATTAGATATAAGATGGATACATGCTAGTTATATATATAGACAAGGTGCATGAGTGTGGATACAAGTACATTTCCTTGGATGTGTAAGCATTCAACATACATGCACAAAGTGGATAGGGTGTGGGTGCAGGCCTCCTAGGTCAAGGGATGCATCTCCTTGCAACTTTGGATTTAAGAACCTAATTAATTAAAAAAGAGATAGGATGATAAACCAAACTATGGAAAAAATCACTTCATTCATTATTTACAATATGTATAATTCCATTTACACAAGTTCTTTCAATTTTGTTTTTTAAATTTGAAATTCAATATTGTTTCTTAGAACATTGAGTAGGGTACATCAATGTTCTGAAAATATTTAGGTTCTTTTTAACCATTAAAAATTTCATGTGAAATTTGTATGTTAAATACTTATAAACAAGATTACAAGATGAATTTGAAATTTTTAAACATACATAAATAAAAAAATAAATAGAAATAAAACCATGAAAATGTTAGACAAGAGGTGATAACAAAGTTCACCCCCTTGGGCTATGTCTCCTGACCACTTCCAATGGGAAGGTCGATCTTATTATGTATTCAAAGCTTACAATAATGGGTTTATGGAACCACTTCTTTTTTCTATCAGTAACTAGCAAAAATAGACAACACCATTGCAATCCTCTCAAATTTTCAAGAAAAAATGAGTATAAACTCAACTACCTTTGCCTGAGGCCTCCTATGGCATGCACATCGAGAAACTCTTCCTGCATAAAAGACAAAACATTACAGATTCCACCTCGAGATACATGCCCATTAATGAATGTATGGACCTTAGGAACTATGCCAAAACACCTATGGATCTATGCCAAAATTCCTCAATATATATATGCAAAACCACCTTGGTAATGGTGCCAAAACAACCTTGGGAACTGTGCAAAAACCACCTTGGGTACTATACCAAAACCACCTTGAGAACTGGGAAAAAACATCTCAGAATATGTGCCAAAACAGTCTTCGAATCAGTTCCAAAACCATGGTCCGATCCTTTCCTTTTCATGGTTTTTATAGTGGTTTTAGGTTGTTTTGGGGCATGGGACAGAGGGCCACACGCCCTTTTGGGCTCCTCTACTTCTAGATGTGAATTCGTAAGTAGTTTCCACCATTCACCATCTAACGAATGGGTTGTNATTGTCATATGTGGCAATGGTGTGGATACTTTGGATACGATATGGTTTGATTATGATATGGTTTTGGTTCATAAAATATTAACTTGTGGCATGTTATATGGATAAAATTTGGTGAATGTAACATAATCATATGATAATGGTTATAATTTAATGTGAAGGTGAGGTCTCATTGTTTTCCATATGGCCCTTGACCACCCCCCTTTTCCAATAATATATTGTTCAACCTTTTATACAATCTTACCACAATACATAACAAGGAGCGAATGTGGGGAAGTTGGATAGGAGGGATTTGTGAAGTATTGGGAGGTCTTGGAGGTCTTAGGTTCAATCCTCATAGAATCCACACATTTTTTAACAAACCATTACAACCATTTTTATCCTCATACCCATTTTTTTGCCATTTTGAACCTTTCTTGTTGAAGTTTCAAACCTTAATAACTTCTGAATCTGGAGGTCGTTTCACGTGAAACAAATGTTAATGGAAAGCTCCTGATGAGATATTTTACCTTGTAATATTTATTTTGTTGTTTGAATACTTCTACTTTGATCGACCATTGAAATATCCTCCAGGATCAAACCTTCCCACTGAGAAGCTTTTGGACCACCAAAAGCATATTTTCATCTAGAATTCAAGTGAGGACATGTTCATCTCACTTGTCCATTATTCCTGGAACCTGTACATCTGACTCATCATAACAAAAATCAGCACTGCACTGACATTGTTAAGTACATTAATCCATTGTTTAATCAATTTTTCATTCAAATTTGTTGAAACCAACCATAAACTTCTAATCAGTAGAAAGTTGAAAATCAAAATTTAACATTTGAAAGAGATTGTACCCACGTCATGCTTATTTGTTACCATAGAACACTATCAACCATAATAGGTTTATTGTAGTGAAATGACAGATTTTTTTTCTCCTTACATTCCATAGACATAAGTGCCAAATTCCGACTTGTATTAACAAACCTTTTTAGTTGTTGTTTAGTTCCCAATCATTTATCATTTTTAAATGACTGTGAATGTACTATATACTCAATTCCTTCCTTAAACAAGTGATATTGATTATCTCTATAAAAAATTCCTTTTCGATCATATAAGTACGGACTACCCAACTATTGATCCTAGCTTTGTTATCATTTTTGGCAATTAAATTACGCATTTAAACATATGTTTTGTCATTTTCATATTTTGTATCATGCAGATCACTATTCAGCCCCAGGTATGAATGAATTTTATATTTAAATAAAATTTGTTTATTCTTATCATTTTACAATTTTATTGATTAAAATTGACATTATTTGAAGCGCGTTTGATATATTAATTTATGTGTATATTTGTTTGCAGGTTATATAGTCTTTGGACAAGTTAACAAACATACATGCACTCAACTAGATATGCATAGAGCATATCCAACTCACTGTCCATCTTATCGTCTAGATCCCTAACCAGAGTGTGTGTTGTTGATAACAAATTCCAGGCATTAAAACGTTGGAACGGTCTGCAAACTACTTGCTGTCCACAAGTCTGGGTGATGAAGAAGCTCTCATTCTAGAAGACTCGCCATTGCGGTGCCTTTTCTTGACACCACACCATCATTGCATGCTTTTGGATGATAGCATGATTCTCGTTCTAGAAGACTCGCCAACGTGCTCTCCTTTTCCTGATACCACTCCACCAGCCACACTAAAGAAGGAGCATGTATGCCACATCATGCGATGAAGAGAGCCGATGCGGGAAGGAGAAGGAGAATGCTATGAGTTGGTATTTGATCAGTTATTGGTCATAATGGTTGACTAAATTTAGAGAGCAATCAACCACTAAAGGGTCGGATTTCTCATCTTTGTAAACAATATATATATCAGCCTCTACGCGAGAGCTCAGTTATCTAGCAGTTTAATTAGTTTATGCATGTGATTCGTCATTCTTAAGCACACTATAATTTTGTTCCATATTTTTAATATAATATGTATGTTCTGCTATTTATGATTGCATTCGAGTAAGCATTAGCCAGGCATTACCCCTGATTGCTGAGAGGGAACCTCATCAACCATAGGTTTCTTTTCTTCTGTACTTTCGTTACCTTTTCTTTTGTAGTTAGTTTAATTTCTAGTTTGTTGTTGTTGTTAAATTACTATAAACATTTACTTCATTGCTTCCTATATTGCATTAGTATAGTTTTTATTTCTGAATTTAAATAGCTAGTTGCGTGCATAGATTGCTTTTAATTTGCTTTCAGTCATTTCATTTCCATTTTTATTGTTCAATTTTATTTGCAAGTAGATAGAATAGATCGCTTTTATCAAGTTAGAATAGATTCAATTATGTTCATTTCCTTTCTGTTATAAGTTCATTCAATTTAAATTTTAGTTTGTTTCTTAATACGCAATGATTTCTTTATATTCATGAATTAGTTTAAGATTATTTTGTTGTCAAATTTGATTAATAAGTAGGTTTATTTATTACCTCTATGCATCGTATTTACATGTGAACAAATCCAGCTGAAGATTAGATCATTTAGGTTATTTTATGTTATATTAATTGTGCAGACTGTCATTCGGACAACTGTTATTTAGGCACCCCTTTCAGACCTGTAGTTCAGTTTGTCATCCAGTCAATAGTTTCAGTTTTAGTGTTTTTAAAGTGTTTCGAACCTATTTTAATCTTTGTTTCTTTAGTATTTCAAGTATTCTTTGATTGTAATAGTTAGACGACAATCCTGTTTAACATTAAGGCTAAAATTTAGATTGTTTTAGATTATTTATTAAATTTTTATCCTTGTCCCTACTTCTTTCCACCTTGAACATGTTTTGAGCTATGTTGTGTTTTGTTTCTTGTGTTTGTTTCTAATTCCTTTAACTAATATTGTTGTATTGTTTTGTGATCATGCCTTTGTATTGATTCATCCGTTTGCATGTAAAACTTAGTATTAGATGTGTTATCCTTAGGAAAATATATTAGTACTTTGTAGACTATTCATTTTTTACTGTGTGATTACTGAAAGAGACTTGTGGGATAGAATTCAAAGTTATTCCTATTAAATTTTCTACTTGTTTCTTTTTATTAATTTTTATTATTATGTTTTCTACTTGTTTCCTTTATTAATTTTTATACTTACTTATAAGTTAGGTCTTCCTTGCATCTTAGTCTTTCACTTGAAAATTTAGTTGTTGATAGTATCCTTTTTCAGTCTAAAGTTATTTGCTTATAAAATAAATTATCAATCTAGTTGTTGTACCTATGTTTCCAATATAAAATTTATTTGCATAATTAGTTCTTGAAACTATTCAATGAACCTTACTAGAAAGAGTAGTTTTTCTTGTATAGAAGTAGCATTGTATATATCTTTATTCTTTAGTAACTATTTATAGAGTGGAATAGTGTATTTTTGATATTTTGGTTTAGTATTCTGTTTTGGTTCAATTACCTTAATAGTGTCATTCTTAGGAGTTTGACTCGATTTTTCATTTTGAAAGATCTTTCAATCTTTTGTTTGTTAAAATATTTCCACAACACCATAGGAATCCATCTACCTCCGCATATATTTTGTGTCAAATTTAATCCTACCAACCTCGGTCGATAATTAAATATTAGGTGAATTAATCTAGACGATATAATACCCAACATTTTGGCACCATTGCCACGGAGTTGTTCTGTAAGGTAGAATAGATAGAATTCTTTATGAAGTTTAGTAATAGGCTGGTGGCGGGGTAGCGGTAAGAAGAAAGGTAAGAACCTGCACATCTGTTATAATAGGTGCCCCCAGATCCAACAATAGTAGTAGCATAGGTTTTTCTTTAGTTTAATTTTTTCATGAGCAGAATTAGAGATCCTCAGAGTAGATTTGTTAAGACAGGAAAACTTATTGAAATTCCTACTAAATTTTACAGGGGACGTAATACCCCAACCACTAACTCTGCAGAAAGGTATCGAAATAAACCTGGAGGAAGTAGTTCTACTCTGAAACATAAGGATACTCTCTCGGGAGATCTTATTGGGGAAGCCATAGAATGAGAATGAATCTTGGTAGGATCTCCTAAGGACCTCATTGCTGAGGAAGTTCAAGAGGATCAGCCACTAGGAACCTCTAACTCTCCAATAGTCTTGAATCCAAATAATACATTGTTTTCACTAGTAGGAGATCCAAATTTCATTGACTTTGTTGATCCTTCCTAGGTAAAATATCTCTTTGGAAATTCCATAGATCCATTTATCTCACAAATTGAAACATCCATAGTATAACCTACTCTCCCTCTAGGATTCAATAAAAACAAGGTTGATCAGAGGAAGATCTCTCCCAAAAAAGAACGTTGGGACACCCCACTATCACCTCAAAAGGAGCCTCCTAGGTATATTTAAGTTAAAAACCCATCCTATATGAAGAGACAAGGAGAGAACGAAGATCATCATGAAGTTAGAAATGACGAAGGAGAAGGAGAAAATCGAACTGAGGCTAACTTTGGGTTTCCTATTTTAGACACTATACAGGATGTACCTATGAAAAACATCCCTCCTTCCTCCTTAACGAATTTTTATGGAAAAAGTAATGAGGATCCAGACACATTTCTATTCAAGTTCGATATCCTTTGTGGGATCTATAATTATCTACAATATGCTCACAAACTAAAACTCTTTCCCGCTACACTAAAAGATTCTTCCTTGAGATGGTTCATGGGATTAGGTGAATCCACTATCAGGACTTGGGATGATATGAAAACCTCATTTTTCTGAAATTATCAAGAGTATTGCAAACCTAAGGATTCTCAACATGATATATTCAAGATACAACAACTTGAATATGAAATCTTAGAGGATTATATTGAAAGGTTTGTTTATATTACATAAATCAAAATACAGTGACCTTCGAGAAGATGCAATACGTACACGTTTCCTTAAAGGGATCTCCGAGGACTTGATAGAAAGTCTTAATTTCATGGAATCCGACGATATTTCTCATAAAACCTTTACACAAATTAGTGAGATGTGTAAAAACTATTCTAGAAGTAGGAGGGAAGTTGGGAAAAACTTTCGAGAGCCTTATAGTAGAAATGTAAGAGGAAACATTCCCAGTTCAGGTGGAGTTACAAGGATAGAGTTAGGAAACATATTGGATATTTTCAAAACTGATATCTTAGGAGCCATGGGTTCTCAACTAGATGCTTTACATGCCAAGAAAAGGCAGGATGAAGAATGAGTAGCAATGAGAATTTTTTTTCAAGATGTAGGACCAAACATCCCCAAAGGGAATGTCCATTAAACAACATCTCCGTATGTCACATCTGTATAGAAGAGCATCCAACAGATAACTGCTCATCCTTTCCTAGGTTGCAAGCCATATATAAGAGTGGGGATGTAGGTGAAACATCTAGGAGGCCTCTTTGGAAACCTAGAGACCAACCAACATACAAGAACTTTCCACCACAAACCCTGCTCTATTATCCTCCATATCAACCACCTCAACAATGGAACAATTCAAGTTGGCAGAATTGGCCACCTCAGTACCCTCCTCCTCAATTTCCACAGCAGAAATATTGGTCATGAGGATGGAGAGGATAGCTATTCCCTTAGTCACAACCTATCTATGTACCTAATAATCCCTATCCTCAGCACCAAACAAATTTCCAACAGATTTCATCTGGATTTGTGCTTCCGGTTCCTCTCATTGCACAACAACCTCATCACTTTCAGAATATAAATCCTCTACGACCGACATTATTACCTGCAAAACTGATACCTAACCCAAATAATAAACCAACTCGAGCTATTAACAGCATTGAGTTGCAAACTCTTCCATCATACCTTATTTCGACTGTACCTGTACATGAGATTCAATTACGATCTGGAAGAGTTGTGAATGACAAAACCAAGTCATCAGTCATCATTCATGAGGAAAATGAAGAAGAAGAGGATTCAAATGAACCCGTGAATGATGCCATTTTGGAGGATGTGAACATTTTGAAGATTCCAATACACACCCATCCTCCGCAAGAACCCATTCAGGAGAAAATATTTCCTCCATTTGTGGAAAGACTAGTAATAGAAAAACCTGTAGTTCATCCTGAGTATGACATTTTGAATGAATTAAAGAATATCTGTGTCAAAATTCTTCTATTGCAAGCTATTAAGGACATAACAATATACAACAAGTTAATAAAGGAGTTATGCATTAAATTCCCAGGGAAGAAGCAAAAGGACCCCCTCACAATTCATGTTATAGGAGAGATGTTTGAATGTATGACAAATCAGTCCCGAATTGAAAAATATACAAATCCAGGATCCCCAATAGTGACCGTGATTGTAAACAATACTGCCATAGAAAATACACTAATCGATTTAGGATCCACTATCAACATGATGACCACCGCAGTTTTAGAAGTTTTACAGTTAGGACAATTTCTCCGACCTACCCCTTCAATCCTAGAACTAGCAGCCCATACTACAATACAACCTGCTAGAGTCCTGGATGACATTATTGTATCAGTAGCCTGATGGGAATACCCTGTTGACTTTATGGTTGTAGAATCAAAATATCCTTCTAAAGGGAATCCTATTATCTTGGGAAGACCATGGTTATCTATTGTAAATGCTTTTATAGGATGTAGGGATGGAGAGATGACTATTTCCAATGGGTTGTCTACACAGAGAATTATTTTATACCCCCCAGCACAACCAATAACTGAAAATTCATGGTGGTTAAATTTTTATTTCGAGGATGATAACTTTGATGACCTCTCCCTCCCTAGTGATTTATCCTGGGCACTTCAAGAGCAGACTACTGAGAATGTATTAAACTAGTTTTTTTCTTCAACAACTTGTATATATTTTTCTCATTATTTTGCTCAATTTGATCAGATTTTTGGGGACAAGTTCCAAGATAATATGGCTCTCTCTACATTTACAGAGACACCTTGTGTCTTCACAATTGAAGAGCATACCAGACCCTATACCATACCTTGTTAAGTTGGCCTTGAAAATTTTCTACATATAAATGCATGATTAAGTGAAAACCAAGAAGCACAACTGCTTGAGGTTCTTAAAAAACAAGTTGGAGCATTTGCATGGGAATACACTGATATGAAGGGTATACACCTTGACACTTGTATTCACCATATTTATATGGATCCAAACATTTCACCTGTAAGGAAGCCTCAGAGGAGGATGAATCCTACTCTAAAGGATATAGTAAAAGAAGAATTACAAAAACTCCTCAATGCTAGTTTCATCTATCCTATCTCCGATAGTAAATGGGTGTCTCCTCTAAGAGTAGTCCCAAAGAAAGTCACAAGAAAATGGCACATTTGTGTTGATTTTAGAAATCTAAACAAAGCTATACTCAAAGACTACTTTCCTTTACATTTTATTGATCAAGTGTTAAATACCCTATCAGGTAAGCAACATTTTTCCTTTCTTGATGGATATAGTGGTTACAACCAGATTTTAATAGAACCTGAAGATCAAGACAAGACCACTTTTACATGCCCTTGGAGAACATATGCTCATAGAGTTTTTCCATTTGGATTATGTAATGCACCTACCACTTTTCAGCGAGCAGTCTTAGGAATTTTTTCTGATCTTATACATGACTGTGTGGAGGTATACATGGATGATTTTACAGCCTATGGTAATACCTTTCAAGAATCTCTTGACAACCTTTATAAGGTCCTGATCCAATGTCAAGAAATGAATTTATCCCTTAGTCATGAAAAGTGTAAAATGTTACTAATAGAAGGTATAGTTTTAGGACATGATGTTTCCTCCCAAGGAATTAAGGTAGATCCTACTAAGATCGAAATAATTGTTGGCCTTCCCTCTCCAAAAACTCAAAAAGAGGTAAGAATATATCTTGGTCATGTAGGCTATTACCACTGCTTTATTGAAAATTTCACTAAAATAGTTGCACTAACGTATAAATTGCTTACAAAGGATGTAGAATTCCAGTGGACAGAATCCTGTCAAAATGCTTTTGAAGTTTTTAAAAGCTAAACTATCGGTGGCACCAATACTCAAGGGTCCCGATTGGTCCATTCCTTTTCATATATCCGCTGATGTCTTTGATACGGCCATAGGAGGAGTCTTGGGCCAAAAGGAGGGACAAGAACCTTATGACATTTATTTTATTAGCAAGAATTTGACTCCTACCAAAATAAATTACACTATTACTGAAAATGAATTTTTGGCAGTAGTTTATTCTATTAATAAATTTCAATATTACATTATGGGTTACAAATTTTTTTTACATACCGATCACTTTTCCATTAGATTTTTAATGGATAAACCAATTACCAATGGTAGAGTGACCCGGTGGCTTCTTCTATTGCAATATTTTAACATCACCGTCATTGATCGACCTGGTAAAGAAAATCTAGTAGCAGATTTCCTCTCTCGCATTCAACATGATGACGGTGCTATAACCGTTGATGACACTTTTCCTGATGAACATTTGCTTGTTTTGTCTATTCAAACCCCTTGGTTTGCATACATTGCCAATTATTTAGCAATTGGGAAATTACCAAACCATTTGTCCCCACACGAGAAGCGTCGTATTATAGTACAAAGTTCTAATTATTCTTGGGTTGATAATGACCTATTCCACACCAGTCTAGATCTTATTATTAGACAATGTGTGCAGTAGGATGAAATGACAGACATCCTCCATGCATGCCATGATGGACCATGTGGAAGACATTTTTCTGATAGGCAGACAACATACAAAGTATTGCACTCTGATTATTACTGGCCAATCATTTTCAAGGATTCTTCTAAGTATGTTAAAGAATGTGATAGTTTCCAGAGAATGGGTAGACGTACGTCGTCTGATCAAATTCCTTTACAAACTCATTTCATGAATGAGCCTTTTGAGAAATGGGCTCTTGATTTTGTAGGACCAATTTCTCCCATGTCTCATAAAAAGAAGTATATCCTGGTTTGCAAGGATTATGTCACCAAATGGGTAGAAGCTAAAGCTTTGTTTAGGGCTATAGAGAAATTAGTGGTAGAATTTATATATGAATAAATATTCACCCTATTTGGTGTACCTAGAGAAATTTTCACAGACCAAGGTACTCAATCCACTTCCAAACTAATGAAAGAACTCACTACGAAGTATGGAATCCGACATTGCAAATCTTCACCTTATCACCCTCAGAATAATGGTCAAGTAGAATCAACCAATAAAGTATTAGAAACCATTTTAACCAAAACCATTCACCTACATCATAAGGATTGGGCAGATAGACTCTCGGAGGCTTTATGAGCCTATAGGATAACATGGAGAAACACTACCGGACATACCCCCATGAGTTAGTGTATGAAAAACAAGTCCTTTTATCTATTGAATTTCAAGTTAAAACCTTTCATATGGAAGCACAATTGGGAATGGATTTGGATGAAGCACAGAAACAACGACTGTTACAGATTAATGAGTTAGATGAGATTAGACAAGATGTACTCCAAAGAACCATGCTAATAAAGAATCAATGAAAGACATGACATGATAAATTTATCAAGAAAAATCAATTTAATACTAGAGATTGGGTACTACTATTCGACTCAGGGTTTAAAAATTTTAAACAAAAATTAACTACCCGTTGGATGAGCCCATATAAACTAGTTACAGCTTTTGACAATGGGTTAGTAGAAATTAAGACAATTGATGGTTCACAAGTTTCCTTTGTAGTAAATGGACACAGAATTAGACTTTATCACCAACCAACATCTAAATGGGATTTCATACAGAATGTTTTGTAGCAGAAGGAAATGGAATTAGTTGAAGAGGAATTTATTCCTCCTCCTCCTGATCCTTAAAAAAGTATTTTGGGTTATAATCACTTTTTTTTATGAGTAAGTAGGAGAATTCTATTATAGTACAAAAGGATTACAAATAGACCTGGTTTACGACACCATTCTGGACCAAGTTAGGGATAAAAAGGCCTATCCCGAAGATCTGAACATAACCAAGAAAAATTACTTTATACCGATATGTTACATTGTGATAGCTTATAGTCCTGGATCCTACAAGATCCCATAACTCCCCTGATACTAGATCCTTTCAGAGATATGGAGCCAATCATGACAAAGGACCGAAAAAATAGACATGATAGAGAAAACCATAAAACCCGATTCCATCCAAGGTGCGGAGCTGTGGAAACCAGAGTTATCGACAAATGACCGAAAGGTTGAGCTGTTCAAGACATATCTCAAAACCAAGATCTAATCACAAAACATCACAATAGCGAGACTGTTATTTTCCCTAGACATATCAGGTCGTAACAGACATGGTCTGTGTTGACATACTACCTTAGGTAAGAAAAAAAAACATATGTAGGGATCCACATTTAATTAAACCTTGTACAGCAAAAAGATAGAGTAACGAAGACAAAAAAATCCCCCTTAGCTTCTTGCCTCCTGATTGGGGCCCGGGTGTTGATCCACGTACTGAGAAGGAATGGATTTGGCCCCAACATTTATAGGAGAATTGTCCATCGATTGTGCCAGGGTGGTGGACATGTTTCCCGGGCTATCCAACATATCCGTCTCTATCTGCTCCAAGAGTCAGAAACTTGCTGAGCTTTCTCGATGCCCGTGGTAGATGATGTCTAGAGCGTCCCGAATCCCTTGAGCCATCTAAATATTATCTTGAATGTCTCGGGCCAGTAATATACAAGTGGTCTAGAATGGGTTGGACAGCAGGGGCCGCCCGATCAGGGCCTCATACTCCCGCAAGAGATCAATTTCCTTAATGGCAATGAAGGCGTCAATTGCCATTGGTGTTTCTGCCATATACTGGTCGCCCCAAGTGAAGGGCCCCAAAATAGGTTCTTCGTATATTGTTGGCAAGAATTCATTCCTGGAACTAGGAGTAGCCTCACTTTGGATGCCCTCTACTATTTCCCCTTTTCCGATTGCAGACTCTCTAGTATCATGGCATGGTTATTGCACACAGAGAATTTATTGGAAATGAGAGGATTAGGATCGTTACCTTGCTTGGATCCTTGAGATCCGAAGTAACCAAATTTATAGATTGATGATCCTCCCATCTGCGGTAAAGCTCCTTAACTCTACTCGTGCCTCCTTCCTTAATCACCATAATTTTCTACCCTTCACCCCACTTCATCAAATCTCTCATACTATGTAAGAGATTTGCCACCTTTTGCTTCACTGAGAACCAGTTGATACGGATATCCACAAAATTTCCAATTCTTACGACTTCTAATGTGTTATTTGTACCTGTATACTTACAGGTTCGTCCTATCTTCCTCCCTTCCCATGGATCGGCTTGGATATAGTTTCTGCCAAAAGATATAAAGCATTGACAGTTACCAAGCTCCCATGCTAGCGACTTGACCCTCTGCTGCATCTACGTGAACCGTACCATTTCCGCGTGTTGAGGCATGAGGTGAACCGGCCCCACCTGGCCAATGGGACAGATCCCTTCTTTCCTCGTTTGCCACCAAGATATTTGTGGGCTCGTTGCTTGATGTCAACAAGACTTTCGACTTCCTTCCCATTAAAATGGATTACCACCTGTCATTCACATTCTGCGGGTTGGGTTGAGTCGGATAGTTGTACATAGTGCAACTACCTTCCTTATTGTCCTTCGCCAGTTTCATGCAGCGTTGCCAACTTGTCTGAGGGTTCCCTCTATCATCGAGTTTCTATGCATGGAATGATCGTTTACTTTCCACTCCTACATTCATGAGAGCATCTGCCACCTTGTTGCTTGCTTGTTTCACATGCGAGAGTAGAATGGATTCATGGCATGCTATAATTTCCCTTAGAGTGCATAACCGACCCTCCCATCGCCAATTCTTTGAGACTTAGGAGGTTGATGCACCCGATTGGAGCCGGCAGAAAATATTGATAATAATCTGTGAATCCCCTTCCACCATCAGTGGAGTCTTCCCTATTTGCATTGCCCAATTTAATCCATTTATAAGACCTTCAAGATCAGCCATATTATTAGTATTGTTTCCAATAGATCCCCAAAATAAACTGAGAATATCTCACTTGGTATTCCTTATGGCTCCCCCAAATCCAGCGGGGCCTGGATTGCCTTTGGATGCTCCATCGACATTGAGTTTGAAGGAACCAGCTGGTGGTCCTATCTAGGAATTCGGTCTAGAGACAGACGCTGGAGCTGATTGAGAAATCAAATTGTTGGAAGGTAATTCCATAATCCCCAATTCATATAGTATAATTCTTTCATTTGCTTCAGCTATGAATTATTCCTGCATCCATTGATGAAGGTTAATTGTTTCTTTAAGATGAGCTTCTATGGAATTCCATATTTCCCCTTGTTTCCTTGTTTTGTTCTCAAAGATATGGCTATTGCAGGTTTTCCATAGTTCCCATATTGTAAATCCAAGTAGAAGCTCCCACAAGCAGTTTACAATTTTATTTTTGAAGCCTTTCGTGGGCCATTCTGTTATTGCGAGATTCGATCTTCCTTTCTGACGATGGTTCCTTCTGAAAATGGCCGCTCCTTTTTCCCAGATTGAGTCAGCAACTTTACATTCATCCAATAGGTGGTTGATGGTTTCATTGTTCTCCTTGCACATGAAGCATCTAGACGATCTGTAGATTCCTATGATTTGCATGTTATCCCATGTTAGGATATGTTGTTTAATCATGAGCCAACAGAAAACTAAGACCTTTGGCCACCATCCTCCTTTCTACAATTTCCCCCATTTGGCTTTGGGCTCCATGTTTTGAGTCCCTGTTACCAGTCCTAGGTCTTCTTTGGGATTGAAATTGCCAGAATTGGTATATCCCCATCTGATCTTATATGGACCATCATTCTTGGTGATTCTTTTAGAATGAAGCTTTGATATGAAATATTCAATGTATTCCCCAAAGGCTTGGGCTTGCCACTAATTCCGGTCTTTCCATGACTTAAAAAGATGGTCCATGTTTCAGGTATCCCAAAATTCTGCCACCTTACTCTAGGAATGATTCTGAAGAAAATATCTTAGTAAAGGGGAATCGTCCCCGCATTATAGCACCGATTCCTAGTTCCATGATTCACTAGCGAATCGATCAATTTTTCCATTCCTTACTTCCCAAAAACTGTGCTTTTGTACTAATCCTCTATTTTCCTGCGTCGCTTTCCATATGCTGAATCCTGGAAGGTTCTCTCCATAGCGAACCAAGGATTGCTTGGGGAATTGAGGGGCATATATTAGGTGCCACAATTTGGCCCATGACTCCTCTTCGTAGTTTACCCATCGCCACCAAATTTTGGCACTCATTACTTTGTTATTGTCTAGGGGATCTCGGAGCCCTAGGCCCCCTACAACCTTCGGTGTACATATGGTTTTCCAGTCCACAAGAGGCCATTTTCTGTGACCTTCCAATCCTCCCCATAGGAAGTTCCTCTGAATATTTCTGATTTGTTTTATAACTAATTTCGAGGCTAGCACCAAGAAAATATATATGGGCATTTCTTGAAGAACCGATTTTACCAAGATGAGTCTACTCATGAAATTGAGGGCTTTGTAAGTCCATAAATTGAGCTTTTGGTTGATTTTATCTACCAGTTCCTTCCAAGATATTTGTCTGATGGTTGATTCTACTAGCAACGCTCCCAAATATCTAGAGGGTAGGCTACGTTCCGAGAACTCCAGGATTCTGAGGATGTTCCTTTTGGTAATTCGCGGGGTATTGAAGAAGTAAGTCTGATATTTTTCCTTATTAATTTCTAGACCGCTGGCTTCCAAGAATGTATTCATACTTTCTTTGATTCCCCTAGCCTCATGAACCGATGAAGGTCCCATGATCATATTATCATCCACAAAATGTTGGTGGGTTTGGGGATCCATCCTTGCTGTTAGAGATAAGCCCCGTATTTTGTTCTCTGCTCTCCTGCTCTTGAGAATTCTTCCTAATCTTTCCGCTGCTATGATGAAAAGGAAGCGGGATAGGGGGTCCCCCTGTCTTATGCCTCTTGAGGCATTGAAGGGGCTCAAGGGGGAGCCATTGACCAAGATTGAGAAGAAGGCTAAGGAAACCAGAGTCATTACCCAGTTTTTTCACTGCTCAGAGAAGCCAAAAGCTCTGAGAATACCTACCAAGAATTTCCAATTCAATTTATCATAAGCTTTTGAAAGATCCAATTTTAGGAGCATACCTGGAGTCTTCAAAGTTTTTAGCGAGTAGATTGTTTCATGGACCGGAATAATTCCATACAGGATTTTCCTGCCTTCCACGAACCCAACTTGTTCTAGGGAGATGATGAGAGGAAGGAGGGGTCTTAGACGATTTGCTAAAACCTTAGATATGATTTTGTAGATGACGTTGCATGGAGAAATTGGTCTTAGTTTCCCCAAATACTCTGTTTCACTTTCTTTGGGGATGAGAGTTAGAAATGTAGAGTTAAAAGCTCTAAGAATATTCCCTGATTTCCTAGAGTCCTCCACTAGAGCCCAAATTTCTTCCTTTAGCCAATCCCAACAAGCATGGAAGAAATTTTTGGTGAACCCATCCGGGCCTAGAGCTTTATCTTTTGCCATCTGTTTTACAACAGTCTCTACTTCCATCAACTCAATGGATTTTCCCAAAATTTGATTGTGTTCATTCATGATAAGCTTGGGGATATGGCTTAACACCTCTCTGTCTTCGTCCGGTTCCTGCAAAATCTTAGCGAAATAAGAATTCAGGGTAGTTTCTAGTTCTTCTTGAGTTTCAACAATATTCCCATCCTCATTCTTTAGTCTATCCAATTGGTTCCCCTTCCTGTGTTGGATGGCCGATTTGTGGAAAAAGCTAGTGTTGTGTTCGCCTTCTTGGAGCCACTTGACTCTTGCCTTCCGGTTCCAGTAGACTTCCTCCTATTGTTCTCTTTGGCTGAATTCCTGTAACAATATCTTTTCTTGTATCCTTAATTCTTCTGAGAATATGTTATTCATCCCTTGAGTTTTGTTTAGCTTGATCTTTCTTTCTAAGGCTTGTTTGCTTGAAATATATTGCCAAAGGACTCCTTGTTCCATTTTTTTTATATTCCCTTTAAGGAGTTTAAGTTTCTGTTGGAATTGATACATTCGGGTGCCTTTGATGGGTGGGGAGATATCCCACCATTCCTTGAGTTTCTCCTGGAAGTCCGAATGGAGAAGCCAGAATTTTTCAAATATGAAGGGCCTTCGGGGATTTACCCCAACATTGTCCCATTCTAGGCTAATGGGCCAATGTTCTGAACCTGTTGCTGGAAGAACCACCGCTCTTAGGTCTCCCCCTACCATCATGATAGATTCTGAGTAAGAAATGGTCGCGCCTACATGCTATCCCTTTGTATCCTATTTTTTTTTTGTTCCAAGTGAATATACCATTGGAAGTTCTGACATCTATCAAGTTGAGGTCATTAACAATAGCATTAAAATTATTGCTAGCAGAGTTTAAATTCCGTATACCACCTTTTTTTTGTCGAGGTTACTGATCAGGTTGAAGTCTCCCCCCAGGATCCAGGCTTTGTCCTCGACTATGGGCATGATGTCTGAAATTGATTCCAAGAAGGTTGTCTTCTGTTCAATCCTCGGGGGGGCATAAAAATTGGAAATAAATCCTCTTATTCTGGTACCTATAATGTGAAAATCTACAGATAGAGTAAAAGGAGTGGCTAGGAAGCTGAAGAGATGCACCCCTCGTGGATTCCATAAGATTCCCTGCCCTCCCGCTGCCCCTTTGGCATCTATAGAGACTGATTCACAACCCTTCCATATTTTTCAAGCTATAATTGATAGTTCATCTCCCAAGCATTTTGTTTCTTGCAGAAAAAATATCCCTGGTTTTTCTTTTTCAATCCTTCTTCTGAGAAGAAGGATTTTAAGAGCACTCCTACAGCCTCTAATACTCCAGGATGTAATATGGATCAATAATAGTTTAACTAGAGGGAGGGAGGGTATCATCTATTGTTGGATACTGCCCTAAAGCCACCAATTTTTCTCCTATTGCTTTGATTCTTTGAACATTGCTTAGCCTTCCCCACTTTTTTGAGGGGGGTTTTCTTGCCATCCGTGACTTTGAGGGATTCTACGACTACTCCTAGGGAGCTTGAGTTTTTGGCTGGAATAAGAGATTTATCCAGTAGGGATACATGTTGTGAGGGGATTTGGGTTGGATTCTTGTCAGAGCAAGCAACTTCCAACCTATCCAGGTCCAGATCTCCTATTTCCATGTCTTCTGGTACAAGTTCCTCTATCCTTGAGTCTTTCTTGACTGCCTCCTGCTGTCTTCGGATAAGAGGCTCTGGAAGTTCCTCGTTTCTCTTTTGGGGTTATCTCTGTCTCCTTTCCCTGGTTTTCTTTCTTCTGGTCATTTAGTTGGTCTGCTTGGAATTTTTCCTTCACCAGTTCTGGTTGATGGTCAGGGTTACTCATTGCCTTGTCTTCTTGGAGGATCTCATACTGATTCTAGGTCTGCACTCTTTTATTTAGCTCTGGTCCTGAGGTCTTCCTCACTTTCCATTTCTTGTTTTCTATTTTGATGAATCCCTCCGCGTCCTGGTTGTCTTGGTATTTTTTCCCTCCTGGTTTTTTATTTTGAGGGAAGTCCCTGAATAGATGGCCATGCTCATGGAATATTCTGCATCTGGAAGGGATCTGTTCATAATCTATGGCCTGGAACCATTCCTCATCTTCCCATGTTAGCTCGATTCCATCTACAAAATCTCTGGATATATCAAGGTAGATACATATTCTGGCATACGATATATATTTTCTTTGTCTAGTTTGCTCTGAGACTTTGATAAAGTTCCCCATCTTGTTCCCGATATCCATCAAGATTTCTTCCTTCCAGTATTCCATTGGGAGGGAATACATTCTTATCCAAACTGGATCAATCGTCAGGTTTTCTTTGTCAAGGTTGAATCTCTCTTTCCATGGTCTAAGGAAGAGGCCCGCTAAATTGTAGAAGTAAGGTCCATTCTCAAAAAATTGTCTTTTGTCCTCTTCATTAAAGAAGATTATCGTAAAGAAGCCTTTGTCCCCTAGTTGAAGGTCATAATGGCCTTGAGGTTTCCAAGTTTTATTAATCCACCAGACCATGGCCTTTTCTATGGGCCATATCTCCATGAATTTTCCTATGAGATCCCATTCTTTCATGTATTGAATTTCCTCCCTGACTCTTTTTTGATTTGATCTATAGTTTTGGCACCGTCTTGGATTTTGGGACACATTGTCTTGTCCTTCTTATGCCCTGATTATTTGTTTCCTCCTTGCTGATCCCACTAGAACCTTCCCCATCTCTGGGCGTGGTAGATGCATTGATTATTCCTTTGCCCTTTTCATTTTCCTTTCCCAAGATAATGGTACCCTCCTCTATTGTTGCATTCCTCCCACGGTCCCTCTCCCCCCAAGGAGGAGCAGGAACCATCTTAATTTTCCTTTTTGAGACGCCTCCAACTTGCAAGTACATCATGCATCCTTCCTCCTTAGTACCCAAACCCCCAACACCCCATCAAGTTGTAGAGCCCATCTAACATTGTCGGGTTATAATCGATTGTATATATGTAAATATGTGTTTGTTTTTTTTAATAAATAAGAGTCATTTCTGACAAATTACTTACAAGGGACTCTTTTTCTTTCTATAAGGTTATATATGTTTTCATGAATAAATTGAATCATCTAACAAGTGGTTTTGCAATTTGGTTACAAGTACTTTATCTCTATAAGCATATCATGGAGTATTATTTGGAAAAGGGAAGTACACTAAAACACTTATCAAGTATCTTAACCTTTCTTGGGGTACTTTTGAAATTTGCAACTTATAGTGACAATAAAAAAACAATTCTCTGTATATCATTCTTAACCAACTCTTCTATGATTCATGTGGATTTTGGTATTTTGATTCAGACATGTATATTTCTGATTTTCTCTTTTGAACAGTTGCTTGACAGACCTACTTTCATTATTATATTTTTCACAATATTATCTTACACCTATGGATTACTAGTTCATCCTATACTTATTATCAAAACTTGTCTCTCAAGTATTTTTGTGATAACTCGAAAGTAAGTGGAAGTTTTGTCTGTGGGGAACATTACTTATCTCTTATGAAGAAGAAGGACTGTAAAGTCAAAGAACAACTTTAAGTTATTCTCTTTTGACACGATCTATGATTAATTCCATTATGAAAAGTTACTTATACAAAATTGAATTATGTGTTTAGCAGGGATTAACACGCTCTAGTACCAATCGGCTTCCATATACTTAATGTCATTATACAAGGAAAACCCGTCGGGGTAATGAACAGGCCTGCTGGTAGTGGGTCAATGGTAAGTAGTAACTTAAAAACAAGGAATCTTGATAAATGCAAGTAAAGTCGTCGAGGTACTGAACAGGCTCGCTCGCAACGGGACTATGCTTGCATGGTACCAAGGTAAACATGTCGGGGTATTGAACAGGCCTGCTGGAAGCGGGGCAATATTGGGTAAAAGAGATATGGTTAATGCACCACTATGCACATGATTCGTAAAACAATGATCATATACATAAAAATTTTCATAATTTATGAATAAACATGTCACGGCCAATTGTTTATAATTGCATTTGAGAATGGCTGCAAGTTGGGCTTGGCCCCGGCCATCTAATTCAACAAATACCTAGGATGTCATTATCCTAGAAATGGAACCCATAGTTGTAAATCTCACACACTTCGGGGTAAACTTAAAATATTTTGTGATGACAAGATATCTTTAAAATGAGGCATGGATGACTAGCTTTTCCTATGGAATTATTTTGGTTATATTATTATCATTCAAGTGGCCTTTCTAAGCACTGTTATATTTTTCATGAATATACATATCTGAATCATTTCCATTTACTAGTTGTTGTTTTTTTTTTCTTTTTCTTACAAAATAATAACAGCATGATAGAAATCTTTATTTCATTATATGGAACAATCAGTTCTTCTCTCTTGTATGGCTTGAGGACACACCATATCTTTGGTTTGGTGGAGGATTAGGAAAAATTAGACTGTTTTTATTTTTATTATTTATGACAGATCTATTTATCTTTGACAAATGATAAGTGTTTTCAGGGTAATGTAAGCAGTGGAACTTGGTTATAGCATGAAGCATATTTTCACAGAAAAATCAATATGAAGGACTATATGGAGGTTTGTACGAAGAGTCGAATGATGGTTCAAATGACGATCTGAATAAAACATTGTGATATTATAGCACTTATGATTAAAATTTGCTAACCATATTTTGTTTTTGGAAAATAGTTTTTAGCTCCATGTGGATGTGATTTGACCTTAGAAGCTTTTAAGCCATCATTTCACTATTAACAACCCTATCCTCTTACCCAATCACGCATGTAAACTATCAAATGACCGATTTTCTTATTAATAAAAAATGTGATTTATGCCTTTGTGTCATACGTTCAACCTGTCCAAAGTTTTACTTTGGACATGGTTGAACTAATTACAAACCTTATGAATTCACCCATTAGTGCATATGCTCGTTAATGGCACAAGTCTCAATGTTCGCTATGATAGTGTGATCTCTTAAACAGACCAAAATTCTTGCTATTTCATTGTTTTTCATTTCCATTATTTCTGTAGAGTTGTTTCAACCATTTTCTTCTTACACCCTCTACAAAAAGATCCTATATCATAATTGTTGAACAATGCTGAATTGTTTTGAACCTGAGAGATATCAAATTAAGACTGTTTAAGAACTCAATAAATCCATTATAATCTTCATACAATGTTTATCCTGAAAGACATGCTATTTTGAAAACACAAGCCAGAAGAATTAAGTTTTGAATCACCTCCTTCATCTTCCTTCTTCCTAAGTTATCTTTCTTTTTGTTCAGTGGGACCTGGCATTTATCCAGTTTGGGGGAATGTTGATCCTAGATTTGTTATCATTTTTTGCAGTTAAATTAGACATTTAAACATATGTTTTGTCATCTTTTTGCATATTTTCTCTCATGCAGATCACTATTCAGCCCCAGGTATGAATGAATTTTATAGTTAAATAAAATTTGTTTATTATCATTTTACGATTTTATTGATTAAAATTGACATTATTTGAAGCACGTTTGATATATTAATTTATGTGTATATTTGTTTGCAGTATATATAGTCTTTGGAAAAGTTAACAAACAGACATGCACTTAGATGGATATGCGTAGAGCATATCCAGCTCACTGTCCAACTTACCATCCAGATTGCTAACCAGAATGCGTGTTGTTGATAACATATTCCAAGCATTAAAAATTTGGAATGGTCTGCAAACTACTTGTTGTCCACGCATCTGGGTGATGAAGAAGCTCTCATTCCAGAAGACTCGCCATCATGCTACCTTTGCTCAACACCACACCACCAGTCCATGTGTTTGGATGATAGCACGATTCTTGTTCTAGAAGACTCGCCAGCGTGCTCTCCTTTTCTTGATACCACTCCACCAGCCACGCTAAAGAAGGAGCATGTATGCCACATCACGCGATGAAGAGATCCAATGCACGAAGGAGAATGAGAACGTTGTGCATTGGCGTTTAATCAGTTAATGGTCATAATGGTTGACTAAATTTAGAGAGCGGTCGACCACTGAAGGGTCGACTTGCTCATCTATGTAAACAATTTATATATATATCAGCCTCTACGTGAGAGCTCAGTTAGCTAGCAGCTTAACCAGTTTATGAATGTGATTCGTCGTTCTTAAGCACGTTGTAATTCTATTCCATATTTTTAATAGAAGCCGTATGTTCTGCTGTTTATGATTGCGTTCGAGTAAGCGTTAGCCGGGTATCACCCCTAATTGCTGAGGGGGCCCCTCATCAACCAGAGGTTTCTTTTCTTGTGTAGTTTCGTTACCTTTTCTTTTGTAGTTAGTTTAATTTCTAGTTTGTTTATGTTGTCAAATTACTGTAAACATTTACTTCATTGCTTCATGTATTGCATTAGTATAGTTTTGATTTCTTAAGTTAAATAACTAGTTGCATGCATAGATTGCTTTTAATTTGCTTTCAATCATTTCATTTTCAATTTTATTCTTTAGTTTTATTTGCAAGTAGATATAATAGATTGATTTTATCAAGTTAGAATAGATTCAATTCGGTTCATTTCCTTTTTGTTATAAGTTCATTCAATTTAAATTTCAGTTTGTTTCTTAATACGCAATGATATCTTTATATTCATGAATTAGTTTAATATTATTTCGTTGTCAAATTTGATTAATAAGTAGGTTTATTTCCTGCCTCTATGCATCGTATTTACATGTGCACAAATTCAGATGAAGATTAGATCATTTAGGTTATTTTCTGTTATTTTAATTCTGCAGACTGTCATTCAGACAGCCTGTTTAAACTATTATTTAGACACCCCTTTCAAATGTGCAGTTCAGTCTGTCATCCAATCCGTAGTTTCGTTTTTAGTGTTTTTAATGTGTTTCGAACCTGTTTTAAGCTTTGTTTCTTTAGTATTTCAATTATGCTTTGACTGTAATAGTTAGACGACAGTCCTATTTAACATTAAAGCTAAAAGTTAGATTTTTTTAGATTATTTATTAAAGTTTTATCCTTATCCCTACCTCTTTTCACCTTGAACATGTTTTGAGCTATGTTGTGTTTTTTTTCATGAGTTTGTTTTTTATTCCTTTAACTAATATTGATGTACAGTTTTGTGATCATGCCTTTGGATTGATTCATTCGTTTGCATGTAAAACTTAGTATTAGATGTGTTATCCTTCGGAAAATATACTAGTACTTTGTAGACTATTCCTTTTTCACTGTGTGATTACTGAAAGAGACTTGTAGGATCAAATTCAAAGTTATTCCTATTAAATTTTCTACTTGTTTATTTTTATTAAGTTTTCTACTTGTTTCCCTTATTAAGTTTTCTACTTACTTATAAGTTAGGTCTTCCTTGCATCCTAGTGTTTCACTTGAAAAGTTAGTTGTTGATAGTATCCCTTTTCAGTCGAAAGTTATTTGCTTATAAACCAAATTATCAATCTAGTTGTTGTACCTATGTCTCCAATATAAACTTTCTTTGCATAATTAGTTTTTGAAACTATTCAATGAACCTTACTAGAAAGAGTAGTTTTTCTTATATAGAAGTAGTATTTTATATATCTTTATTCTTTAGTAACTGTTTATAGAGTGGAATAGTGTATTTTTGATATTATGATTTAGTATTCTGTTCTGGTTCAATTACCTTAATAGTTGAATTCTTAGGAGTTTGTCTCAGTTTTTCATTTTGAAAGATCTTTCGATGTTTTGTTTGTTAAAATATTTGCACGATACCATAGGAATCCCTCTACCTTCGCATATATTTTGTTTCAACTCTAATCCTACCAACCCATGTTGATAATTAAATATTAGGTGAATTAATCTATACGATATAACACCCATCACCAACACAATTCCACAAATATCTAGCGGAACCACATCAAATTCAACTTCATCTACAAACTTGGATGTTATTGCAAACTTTAGATAGGATTTCTTTGTTACTTGTAATATTTTATCTTTGCATACCCATCCTAATGGATAAGGTTTCTTATGTGGTTTTGTTGTTAATCCCAAATGCTTAACTACTTTTGAAATGAGATTAGCTTGGGATCCACTATCTATGAGTGTGTCGATCTTAGTTTGTTTTGTAATCACCCTTATATGAAACAATGCATTCCTTTTTATATCCTTAGAATTGACATCATCTTTAAAAGTAGAAGAACATGAAGAACCAATGTTAGAATCATTACCAACAATAGATTTACCTTTCAAACCTACGATTTTTATCTTTATTTCATCCTTGGAATCTGATCCAAGTTTCTCAATGATAACCATGGCCTTTTGCTTCCCTTTTCGATCCTAAAAACCACTTCGGTTTCAATTCTGGATGCAATACCCAACACTTTTCCTCTTCATGCCCTTGCTTTTGACAATGTGAATAGGTAGGCCTCTCATCACCTTTCCTCATTGTAGATGCATGATTACCTTTCCCTTTTTCCTTGCCTTATTTTGATCTAATGGATGCAGCTGAAGAAATATCATGAACATTCTTCCCTTTAGACTCAATGTGTGTATATTACACACATACCTCGTCAAGGTTAGTAGGATTAAACATAAGAATTGTATGACGTAAATAACTATGTGATCCTTCAATAAACTTGAGAAGAGTTTCTCGAGTGTAAAGAAATATACCCAAAATCAAAGCTCTCTTTATGAATTTTTTAGTGTATTCTTGTACATTCCGACCTTTACCTTGCCTTAAGTTTTGCGAATCCATCATGGCTTGTTGTATGTAGCATAAAGGATAAAATTGTTTTTTTAGCGCAATAGTAAATTCATACCAGGAATAAATAATTTACCTTTTGTAAGGAGGTATTCCCATGTCTTACTCTCCCACTAGATGAGTGTGGTGCCTCCAAGGTGAAAAGTAGCTAACTGGATCTCTTCTTTATCATATGCAAGATTCTGGATTTTGCAATACACCTCACTCTTCCTAATCCAATCATCTAGTTTTCCTGCATTAAGTTCACTATTATATGTAGGAAAATCAAACTTAATGTCAAGTTTCAAATAAGGTAAATTAGACTTAGCCTTCTCAGGTTGTTTCTTTGGATTTGAAGAAGCAATAATAAATATTTCAGAAGAAGAAGAAGATGGAGAAGAAGGCTCAAAAAGGTCTCCTCCTTTTCCCAAAGCATTATTCTCTTCTTTCTCCTTCTTTGTTTTCTTCTTTTCCAACCTCTCTTGATAATCTGCAAACATTTTTTATACTCTGTATGCCATTTGATAGAATGCCTTACAGAAGGCCTTCTCATCTTCTCCTTAGTAGTATTCATCTACTAGTTTCTCTCTTCGATGTGCATGTCCAATTTTTGGATTGAAAGTATAGAGTACACCTTCACCTCGCTTTATCCTGGATCTTGTTAACATAAACTCAACAATGCAATGGTTATTAGGCTCCAATACCAAACTTGATCTGAAAATCTTCAGGATATTTTTAACCATTAAAAATTGCATGTGAACTTTGTATGTTAAATACTCATAAACATGCTTAAAATATGAATTCTAAATTCTTAAACATACACACATAATCAAATAAATAGAAAGCAAACCATGAAAATGTTAGACCAGAGCTGATAATGGAGTTCACCACCCCTCCCGGGCTACGTCTATGGGCCACTTCCAATGGGAATGCTGATCTTATTAAGTCTTCAAAGCTTACAATAATGGGTTTCTAGAACCACTTATGTTTTTTGTCTATAACCAACAAAAAATTACAACACCACTACGATCCTATCAAAATTTCAAGAAAAATTAGTATAAACTCGACTACCTTTTCCTGAGTCCTTTTTTGGCATGCAAATCAAGAAACTTTACCTACATAAAAGACAAAACAGTATGATTTCCACCTCAGGATCCGTGCCCATTAATGATTGTATGGAACTTAGGAACTGTTCCAAAATGAATCGGGATCCATGCCCATTAATGACTGTATAAACTCAACTACCTTTTCATGAGGCCTTCTTAGGCACACAAATCGAGAAACTTTACCTACATAAAAGACAAAACAATACAATTTCCACTTCAGGATCCGTGCCCATTAATGACTGTATGGAACTCAGGAGCTGTTCCAAAATGAATTAGGATTTGTGAAAAAACACCTTGGGAATGGTGTCAAAACCACCTTGGGAATTGTGCAAAAACCACCTTGGATGCTATGCCGAAACCACCTTGGGAAATAGGAAAAACGTCTCAAAATTTGTGCAAAACCTGTCTTGGAATATGTGCCCAATCCTTGGTCCCGATCCTGGAATTTTTATGGTTTTTATAGTGGTTTCAGATTTTTTGGGGGCACAATCCAGAGCGCCACGTGGCCTTTTGGGCCCTCCTACTTTCGGCTGCGAATTCTTATGTAGCTTCCACCATTCATCATCTAACGAATATACTGTGGGCCAGTGTTAAAACGTTGGAACCTTGGGGCATAGGTCCTGGGGTCAAACCCATGTGCCTCTCCCATTCATGCATGATTTTGATACATCATTTATATATATTGTTTGGCATATGTGGAAATGGTGTGGATACTTTGGATATGGTATGGTTTGATTATGATATGGTTTTGGTGCATAAAATATTAACCCGTAGAATGTTATATGGATAAGGTTTGGTGGATGTAGAATAATCCATGAATGATCATATGATAATGTTTATAATGTAATGTGAAGGTGAGGTCTCAGTGTTGGCTATATGGGTCGAAGGCTTATCCCTCGATCCCCACCTTTTCCAATAATATATTGTTCAAACTTTTATACAAGCTTAGCATAATACATAAAAAGGAACAATTCCGGGGAAGTTGGCTAGGCGGGATTTGTGAAGTCTTGGGTGGTCTTGGAGTTCCTGGGTTCTCAGGAGGTCATTTCACATGAAACAAACGTTGAAGAAAATATCATGATGAGATATTTTACCCCGTCAACTTTATTTTGTTGTTTGAAGACATCTACTTTGATTGACCATTGAAATATCCTTTGTGATCAATCAACTATGCCCTGATCCAATTGTTGATGCCAACTAAGATATCATAAGAAGTTTTTATTTCTCATGATTGCTACAAATTTGGCCTCGCAATGTTAAAAGAATAATATGTTATTATTGGAAATGAATGGATCACATTCAAATTGCATCATTCATTTAAAAGATTAAAAAAAAGTCCATCTTTAAGGAAATACAATATGTGTCTACTATGCCAATAAGATTGAAAAATTTCGCAACTAAACCATATATGGCTAAATATTTTTAGCTCCACATCATACAAATCTATATGCACTAGCTTACCAGGGCACATATTGAGAGCTTAACTATGTCAAACACCTGCATGTTGTATCAAACTTCATGTTTTTCTAAAGTTTGCAATTATATAATCCTATGCATCCCTTTCATTGAAGACAAATTCATGACTAACAATGAATCTAAATATTAAAACTTTGAATTGCATATTATAATCTTGATATTTACATGGGTTCTGAAACATTTGTGACGTCCTCTTCCATCACAGGATGAAATAACTCCAAATCTCTATATTGCTCCACTAAATGTATTCAACACTCCTCAACGACCTCTCTTCATGTACTGAAATCCCCATGCACTCTACCTAGATAAAGTGCACTTGCAAACTCCCGTACAAAAGGATTTTCGACACAAATATCTAGCCACTCATAAAAATCACGAGGCTTACCAAAACATCATATGAGTAATAACCAAGAGAATTTGAGTCCATTCCGCACCATGATGCAAGAAATTTAATCTTCAAAATTAAATAAAAAATAAGCATCAACTGGAGTGAAATCAAATGTCTTGAAGATAGAGCATTACAATTTTAACATCTAAGAACAAGCACGGTTAACAACAACTTAATGCTTCATATGCATAAGGCTAAATTTTCTTTAGCTACAAAACTGCAAATCTTGTAGCTACTTCATTGGACATGTTTTCTATGTCATTAGCTATTATTCTCGAAGGCATGCATACAAGAATAGCATGACCAGCTTCTCTGTGCAAATTCAAAAAGTAGCTACAACCATAAGAAGTAAGAGAAACCAACCCTAAAAGTACACATTAGGCCCATCACACATTTTCAAAATATAAAGCATTTTTGTTCTCATTGCCAACCCCTAGATCTGATATGGCTTCCGCTTTCCACCTTGGAAACCATGGATCAAATTGAATAGTGCTTACTTCCAAAATGGAAAGAGGTATAGTAACAATAGTCACATCTTCTATAAAGGTTCAAGTCCATCCTCCATGGTAACTCTTACACCACTACATCGCTGAGATACTTTTGTAAATTTGTTCAATAGAAGACACAAAGTTTGTAGGTTAAGGTTCTCAAACTTTGGCTTAGAATATATCCCATGCTCTCAAACTTTGGATTTGGACTTTGTTGTGCTTCCTATGGATTAGAGAAGAAGTTCTTAAGTCTTCCATTTAGTTGCACAACAAAATTACAAAATGAAATCTACTACACAATTCCTCTACAATACAGGATAAAAACAATCGAACTCATTACACTTAAATGCTTCCATTGCTAGAATGGAAAAATAATACACTAATTTTGGTCTATAGGTAACGAAATGAAACCGGAACTTGAATAAGCAGGGAACATGGTGTGGTTGGTGTTAGAAGAAAAAATCATGATGGATTCTCAAGGTCCCATGGAATATTCTTGTCTCCCAGTTGAAGCTACGACATAATTATCCATTAAATTCTAGCATGAGAAAAGAACAATAGTAAGCAGAAAAAAGAAAAAAAATATCAGATGCATTGTTTGAGGCTTATGTAAGTAAATTATGAACTTACTCACGTAGTATGATTTGCAATTATGTGTGTGTGTGTGATCTTGAATATAGGTTATTCACAAAACTTAAAATATTATTGAATATATATTTAATTTCATAAATTATGATAGTTAATATTCTATGTAGATTATGGAAGATTTAAAGATTTTGGATCGAAAATAATTAAAATGTTATTAAATATATTTTTATTTGATAAATTATGATATTTAAATAATACAACTTTATTTGATGAAAATGTAAGTTTATGGATTTATTCGGAACTAATTATGGCCAAGAAGGTGCACTACATTCTTAGAGTACAAAATCCACTTGAATGACTAAGGAAAAAATATGCAGTTACTTGAACAACCCCAATAAATTATTACTTGACTATGGAAACTTAGTTCAACAAATGTGTACTACGATACTATACCCTATCAATGCAGGTACGTGGAAGAGAAAATGAAATACATAGATAAATGTAAGAAATTAAAAGTTATTGCATTGGGAGAAGCAAGGTGTATTTTACAACATATTATTGAAGAGATTGTAATGTCCATCCCATTTTTCCACCCCCAATATATGTTCGCTGAATATAATATTTTATACTAAATAATGTCTGTCCCATTTTTCCACCCCAATATATGTCGGTTGAATATACTATTTTATACTAAACTTTATATATATAGAAATACCATTACATTACTCAAAGCATATGAACCAATGGAGAAAGAGGAATTTAAACAAATTTTTGCTAGAAGACATATAACAAGTATCTCTCTCTCTCTCTCTACACACACACACACAATCGCACCACAAGCATCTCTCTCTCTTAACTAAGCGCACCACCCAAGATCCATCTTAACTAAGGATCTTTTAAGAATTGAGAAAATTACATCTCATATTTTTGGATCCATCGTGGTTCTTTTTGGGGTATTAGCAAATAAACATGTTAAACACGTAGTAATCCAAGTTAATACATTGTACCCAAAGTAAACTACTATAAACTTACTTATACATAACATCAACTTAGTGACTTTTGGGTACATTGTATTAGCTTGGATCATCTACTAAATAAAAAATTAGGATACGCGACTAAGTAAAAAAATCAAAGAATTAAGAGGATAGGGTTATTAAAGAGCCCTCCAAGGGTCAAATATAGAGGATAGCGTTGTTAGATATCCCTCCAAGCACCAGAAAGGGGGGATAGGAGATATGGTTTTTTTGAGAGCAATCTAAATGCCATTCCCATTGCCCACATAGGAGAAACGATGTATAAGAGGAGAGAAGGGATAACTGCAATCATTGGAGAGTAAGAAAAGAAAACAACCATGCTAAGGATGATATATAGAAAATTTACTTGGGCAAATGATAGGAAGACACAATAAGTCATCCATCTAATATGCTTATAAGTTAGCAAGAACATATGTTTCTATTTAGTCAGTTATATCATTTTGTCATGCTCATGAATCTTGAAGTGAGTTATTATAATCCTATTTTTTTCACTTGCATAGATAAATGGGTTTACACTGAAGACATCATCAAGCAACCTAAACCACCACAACTAAGAACATGAAGAAAATAACATTAAAATAATAACATGTCAAACATTCATAAATAGTTAAAATTACATGGATAATCCTTCATACCCACATAAGGCTCATGTATGTGATCAACACTTTTTGCAATCCAACAAATTGCATGGTGTTTCCGTCGAACATTATATTGTTTTGTAAGTCCAATATATCTCGACACATACTAAAGCCAAATCAAGTCCCACCTCATAATCCAAGTGGCGAACTTGCAAAAAATTGGGTCTTCGTCAAGCCCAATCTTTATTGGTTTGCAAGTCTAGTATGCCTCGGTACATCCAAAAGCTAATCAAGTGCCAAGTCATAATCCAAGTGGCGCTCAAACAATTGAATCTTGAATGAGCCCAATCTCTCAACACACACCAAAGCTAAATGAAGGACCAAGTCAAAGTCAAACAAATCAAGCACCAAGTCACAGGTCAAGTGGAGAACTTCCAAAAATTTGGGTCTTGACCAAGCCCAAGCCCAAGCCCAAGCCCAAGCCCAATCTATCAAAACATACCAAACCCAATCTTGTAAGAAGTTTGGCATTGGCTGAGCCTAATCTTTAAATCAGAAATCTTAAGTGGCGATCTTGCAAGAATTTGGGCATTCGCTGAGCCCAATCTTTAAATTGGCGAGCTTGAAAATTTTTGGGCCTCAACACATACCAAATCCAAGTCTATTTTAATTGGTGATCTCGGGAAGCCAAGTCATTGAAGTGGTAAACTGAGCCCAATCTTTTAATTGGCGAGCTTGCAAAAATTTGGGAAGCCAAGTCGTTTAAATGCCGATCTTGCAAGAAGTTGGGCATTGGATCCTAGCCGATGTTTTCAGAGTCTAAGTAGCAATCTAAGCATTTATTATATTGAGTCAATTTATTTAGATTGTTTTGGAAGCAATCTTGTTGACTGACTGCACAGATCACTCTAAACAAATCTAAATTCTCATCAATTTAAACATTAAAAAATATGCGCATGTTAGATGTGGGATAAACTTCATTGGTAAAAAATAAACAATACATAACCGTGTTACTTGTTCATCACCCAATCTTAGAAATCAATCTTCCGTCTGTTCGTGGTCAACCATATCATTCTCTGAACAAGGGATTTCATGTAATGCACATCAACATTTGATCTATGGACGGTGGATTCACGATCAATGAGATATCAAAATAATTTCATCATATTGAGCAGAGAAGACTAGACTATTAGATTGGATGAAGAAAGAGGTTAAACGGAGAGACACAATTACAAACAAATGTGTGTGGAGATGGATTTTATTTAAGTGTTCGACAAAAGAAATAATTCTTCAAAGCAACAAAATATTAGGTGGAACCACTTATTAGAATATTATACTGGGTTTCATTGCAGGCTTTGAATATTAGGTGGAACCACTTATTAGAATATTATACTGGGTTTCATTGCAGGCTTTGTCATAAATATAGTCACACAATATCTTCATACACAAATTGAAAAAAACTAATAATTGCCAAAGTTAAAAGGAGACAGGTACCGAAGCAACCATATTACTTAGTTAACAGAAGAAAAACGCAAGTGTGGAGGTTTCAGATGAATTTTGCTGAGAAGAAGTTGGTCAAGGCATCCAAGGAACCTATGAGGATGTAGTTTAACTACAGGTTGTCAATAATGATTCTCTCTTCGTGCAGAAAATTGTCAGAACTAATAATTGCCAAAGTTAAAAGGGGACAGGTACTGAAGCAAAAGGATTGCTTAGTTCACAGAAGAAAAAGGCAAGTGTGGATGTTTCAGATAAATTTTGTTAAAAACACATTAACAAAGATGAAGATGATTATATAATATCATCATGCAAAAAATTAGCAGAATTAATAACTGCCAAAGTCAAATGGAGATGGAAATTGAAGCAATCAAATTACCAAGGCTCACAAATGAAACAGGAAAGAATGGAGCTTTTGTTTCCTAAATAGAAGAAGTATGTAGATTCAACAAAGGTAGTCAATAATGAAGATGAGGAATATAATGTATATAAGTGTAGAAATTGAAGCAATCAAATTACCAAGGCTTACAAATGAAAGAGGAAAGAATGGAGCTTTTGTTTCCTAAATAGAAGAAGCATGTAGATTCAACAAAGGTAGTCAATAATGAAGATGAGGAATATAATGTATATAAGTGTAGATTTTTTTTAAATGGGAACACATCTTTTTATGGACTATAAACTCATAAAGAAACTTGACCCCACCCTTAAACACTAAAGCAAAGAATAGGGTTTGTTGATAGATTTCCAGCTCAATACAAAACATTTCCTAAATGCTACAACAATATTCAATATGATAATAGCCATAACCAACAAACCCCACACAGGGGAGGAGCATGTCCACCAAGATTTGAACATGGTTCATTGTCACGACAACCACTCCAAGTTGTTCCTAGGCCACAACCCAATGGGCATATCTAGTTTATGTATATACATACATATATGAAGCAATCTGATTATTCAGGTTCACAAAATAAAGATGCAAGTACATAGTTTTGAGATGAACTTTTCCAAAAAATAGAAGCTTCTCTAGAGTCTAGACATCCAACAAACCTTTTAAGATGCATATTCAACAAAGCTAGTCAATAATGAAGCTCAAGAATATCATAAATGTTGCATATGTAGAAAAATAGCCAAGGGTCCAAAAAAACACCTTATCAAAAATATCAAGGAAAATCTTGCAAAATATCAACAAGCATAACTTGGACTTGAAAATCTCAAAAACATTGGTAACCTGCAAATGTAACACACCTAGTATCACACTAGACTTAAACACATTTTTTTTATATAAAATATATATACATAATAGGCACATGCTTTCTTTTATCAAATGCAAGTTAAAGTGCATAATTTCTATAAAAATATACCAAAAACTTATACTACTCTATAAAAACCAATGAAATCTTATACCAATGTACAACAATGCTTAACAAATGCACATTAGACATAAAAATAATTAATTTAGTCTCAAGAATAGTTTTATTTATGAGACGTTTTTTTTTCAAAAATGTTCATCCACAATAATTTTATGCACACATGCCAAAACATATCCAAATTTAGAACAAATACATGCCTTTATTTGATTATCATTTAATTAAGACAAATAGAAACATTACTCTAACGTACTCTTTTTTTAAAACTTATTGCAGCACTGGCTTGGGAACTCTATAGAGTTTAATTTCTGTAAAAAAAATGCACCCTTTTAATACAAATATTATATTATTTTTAATACAAATATTATATTATTTTTACTAAAAATGATTTTCTAGAGCATATTAAATTATGGGATGGAAAGTAACATTGCCAAACTTTTACATATAAAATTTCATTTCTAGGAACTCCGACACTTCATCATGAGCTCATAGAGAGTGAGTGAAGTGTGATTCTAGGAACTCCAATACTTTGTCATGAGGAGCTGAGACAGAGTGAAGTGTGACAAAGTGAACTATGACGAAGTGGAATACTACATAGTGAATTGCAATGAAGTGAACTACAAAGGAGTGAATTGTGATAGAGTGGACATTGAGAGAGTGAACTGCAACAAAGTGAATTGTGATAGAGTGAATTGCTACACAAGCATATAGATTATGCTAGACATTTCCTTAAGACAAGGTAAATCAATATTTCCTAAAAAAATTTAGTATCCCTATTATTATGTGAAGGAAATACAAATCTCCAACAAAATATTTTTCCTTTCCAACCTTGACACAAATATTTAAACATTAATGAATAATTAAGTCAAATGTTTCATTAGGAAAATAAAATCTCCCTTAAAACTTACTGGGGTTTCCACAAAATAATTAGGAAAGCATCTTCCATATTTTTTTCCATAGTGATAAAAGATAAAATACATCTTATCTACTAATTTGACCCATGAAATTTTACATGCAAACCCTATGATTCCAAAACTTGTAAATTAAAAACCAAAAACCACTCATTAATTCTTCCCATAGTATTTGCAAAATAATCAAAGTTGTACTTAGACATCGTCGAAAACATTCTAAATATTTTCAAAACAAGAACACCATTCAATGCAAAACATAGTAAAATCACACCTTAGCACAATGCATTGTTTACTATTTATCTATTAAACAAATTTAGGACTTAAACATTTACTCTATTTTGAAGCTTCGACACAAAAACTTAGATATAAACATTTAATTCTTTGGTGGTTTGCAGTTTACCTATTAGGCCTTTCGAACCTACCTTCAACACAAACATCTAAACTTTAATGAATATTTATTCCAAACATTTTATTTAACTCTTAGGAGCTATCTTTTCCCAAATGAAATACCTTTAACATATGATTTCAAATTTTCTTAGAACAATTACGTCGAACATATCCTTCATTACTCAAGGAACTAATTTCTTCCAACTAATTGGAAAAATAAGAATTTAATTATTTTGAGAAAATCTGCATAACTATTTCATTTAGCTTAGGAGCTACTCAGTAAGAACAAAACTACACAATAAAATTAACATTTTCACATAGACTTTGATCAATAAAATGACCTTTTACAAATAATATCCTTCATTACTCCACCCCCAAGATGAGACTTATAAATTCACCAAGACTCTCCTCTCTTCCTAAATCTCTTTCCAATCCAAGATATAACATTTGGCCCACTCCGAACACACAGATTCAAATTCTATTTCCAACTCAAGAAATAAATCTGGACAAACTCCCAAATATAGGAAACCCAAATATAATTCCAACACAAGGAATATCAGTTTGGCCACACTCCCAAACACAAGGATTATAAACAGGTCTACATGCATCTAAGAAGCTGGTTGTGTCCAATTCAATCCTAAACCACACAATTCCCACTATGGTATCCTTCCAATGATGCCACAACGAAACTCATCACTGCTTACTTCAACACCTAGGAACTCTACCAGGGAGGTTCATGCATAATTCACTGTTAATTATGACCACCACATAGAATTCAAGCACATCTTAACCAAATAAACAAGGGAATAATGGTTTGGGTTCATATAGTTCAGGCCCACACGCACAACATGCAAGTCCTTATACACAACATGCATAGCCTTTTATTTTGCATAGTCCACACTTCAACATACCCTTCAAGTTCAATTCCATAAACCTACATAGGTACTATTCCCCACACAACAATGTGTCATTTGACACCATTAAATCACACCTAACCCTCCACTAACCACCCCTTAAACATACTTATCAACCAAAACATGAACTAAAAGGTAAAATAGGTTTTAACAAAGGATTAGGCTGAATACAAGTAAAAAAGTTTTATTTTTCTAAGGCTTGAAAAGGTTAACAGGTTATGACTTAGCCCCCTCTCTAGGATAACCAACCCCCCTCACTTCCCTTGGTGAATTTATCAGTCCCCTTTCTTTTCAGCATGCTCCCACCTCCAAAGTCAGTTGTAATTTATATTATCATGGTGAAATTTTACATTTGTCCTGCCATTCAGGAAATACATATCAAAATTACATGATACAAGCAGGGGTCTTAGCCAGTGACATTACAATAAAACTTGGGAAAATTTAGAAAAATCAGGCGAAATAAGAGATATTTGCAAGTATATATAACGCATTCAGATTACTCATATTTGCAAAATAATGAGAGGCAAGTTTGGACACAAATGCATTTGAGCTAGTCCATAATGAAGGTGATTCAGATTTATGTGGGAACACAATGAAATAACAGACATAAAATCATAAACACAACCATATTGCAAAGATAATAGAGATACAATAAACACATATTCTATTAAATGGCAAAAATAGAACAGATTGTAATACAACAACTAGAATGGTGGTAGCTATCTCTAAGAAGAGATGTGCCTGCTACGCTCATCCGTGCCAAGATGAATACAAAATGAGGCCAAATGGGCCTATTTATAATAATAATGAGAGCGAGAACCCCAAAATTCCAAAACATAACCCTAGAAGATGAACTATCATAAAGTTTACAGCCCCAAGGTGGTAAGTTGAACAATCAACTTCCCGGGGTCATAACTTGTTCCATACGATCTCTGATTTGGGCGCTCGATAGCCTATTGGAAAGGTCTATCCAAGATTCAAAACGTTATAGAGAATAGGACAAGGTTGCTGAAAAGTAAGTCAAAGAAGAAAATTATGTTGTAAATAAGGGCATGAAACTATCAAATGAAGGAAAAAGGAGGGTTCCAAAAAAGAAATTTAAGACAAGGATATCATCAAAATCATATGAATTTTCTCTTGTATAAATTGCAAAATATGATTATATAGGCAATGCAGGGAAACCTGCCCATGCAAGTCTTAATCAACTAAAAAATTGACATGAATATGCGCATAAAGAAATATCTTGAAAAATTGTCCCATTAAAAACTGATCGCTACAATTTGAAACTAATTACTTTGAGAAACCAAATGAGGATTTCAATAATGATACAAACTTAGCCATAAATCTAGTAGAAAGTTTAGAGTTTTGGATAACTACCCTCCACATTATTGGTAATTAAAGTACGTGTTTAGACACATGGTGCACATAAGTACTATATCTAGGGTGCAAGCAATGCCTTTGGCCAAATATAGAAGAACGTTGAAGAAACATCAAGACAATGAATATCAGGATATCCTATCCGTGAGAGAGTTTTTTTGAACCATATGCTCAAATTAAAACTTGAAAGAATCAAAGAAGAAAAACACCTTTAAATTGAGTTAGAGAATAAAGGAGTGCACAAAGGAGAGGAGTCCTATTTACATAATATGTTACACCACAATAAAGACTACCAACCTCTAGAAACAACAACAATATTACAGTTTAAGCAAACCCCATTGATAGAGATTAGAAAATAGTTGTGTAGTTGTTTACTTTTCTTCCTCTTGCATATATACACTTTACAGTAATTATATGGCGTGGGATTTGACCTCAAGGAAAGGGTAAAAGAAAAATACCGCCCCATAGAGTTACTGTAAAGTGTATATATACAAGAGGAGAATGTACACAAAATTATGTGCAAAACAAAGGCCAACAATTTTCAATAATTTCTGACACAAACTCAATAGAAAGCCTCCACTTTCTCAATCTAGTGGTTTTGATGAAACCTAAAGCTAACACAATTAGAAAAGGAACCTCAAGGATTGGTATCCACCTTCAAGAATACAAAGAACAAAATTTCCCGTAAGATGATCATAATTGTATACCATTTTGGATATATTTCTCAAAACTTTGTTTGAAATCAGTTATAATGTATTTTCAAAGCAGTTGAGAATTAAATTACAATGGGAAAGACACAAGCACTAACATTTTTTGTTAAGGGAAGAGAGATGGGATTATCAGTAGGAATGCAATACCTTCATTTCACTCCCAAGGCTCCAATTTTTATTGACTCAAACAACATCTGGAAATCCAACAAGATTTCTGTCTTGCCCTCTTCAGAATATATAAAGACAAGATGTAGATAATATTATTGATTTTTGAAGAGGATCAGTTGCATATTTAAAATTTATAAACCAAAAAGGAAACACCAGCCATGATTTTGTTGATGGGTCTAGATGACATACTATTTCCTCTATTATTTAGGGTCCAAATGTGAATATATAAAATTTCATGTTTTTTCCCAGCATTGTTTTAGGCGCAAGGGATCTAACTACTTTATCTTGCAATTTGTTGTTGGGACAAAAAATATGAACATACTAGGTATGGACAACAATAATGAAGGTTGTTTTTGTTAAATGTATAGCTACTTACTCCTCCTCAAATGGGAATGATTTCTGGTACCCACTACCAACTTTGGTCAAGTCGGTATTAATTCAGATACTAATATTCACTTCACCTGCACTTTTTAAGGATGCTAAGTTAAATTCTTATATTTATTTCATTTTTTCTAATCATCAACTTGTGTTGCAACAAAACTAAAAGGAATTTAAGAAAAATAAAATGATAATAGCACCATTGGAAAATTACAAAGGTCTTAATTGTGGTAGATGGAATCTCAAAGGAAGTTAAAGAGGTGGAGGCCATAACCTCCTTATGCAAGGATATTATAATTAGAATTATCATCTTTCAAGTGAATTGAAAGGCATATATTACTTCAAATATCATGGTCATGGTACTTGTATTAACTTTGGAAGATATGGTCATTTCTAGGATAAATGCCCTTATTCAAAGGATTCGGAGCCTGATGATCAATCCTACATAGCAAAGGAAAATGAAGAAAAGTAATTTGCTTCAATATCTCTTTATTATGCTTGTATTATTGACTCGTGGGCCTCTAAACATATTACTTGCAAGAGAGAGGTAATTTCTAACTTGAGATCATGTTCACATGCACCTATTATGATTGTGGAGATCTTTACATGAAGTTAAAGGAATTATCAATGTTCCATTGATGTACAAGAATGGGAAGAAAATTTAACTTACAGATGTATTGACCTTATTTCTATATCAAAATTGGATGCTAATGGTTATTATATTATATTTTATGGTAACTAGTGTATTTCTAAAGATGGAAACAGTTAAATTTATAATGGTTACTATTATGGTGGCCTCTACAAACTAAATATTGGTCACGACATAGTTTGTGCGGTTGTAGAAAAATCAAAAGTAGAGATTTGGAACCAAAGGTTTTGACATCTCAACTTGGACAACTTAGAAAAACTTCCAAACATGGTGGATGGAATGCCTTAGTTAACCAAGGTTGAATACATTTGTTCTAATTACATTCCTACAAATCCACATGATGAATTTTTGCTAAGTCTCTATTGGAAAGCTAGAAGACCATTGAAATTAGTCCATGGAGATTTGCATGGACCTATGAGTTCAACTTCACCAAGTGGAGCTAAGTATCTTTTGAATTTTGTTGATGATTTATATGTGTGGGCTTATTACTTGAAATGAGTAAGAAACTCTTAAGAAATGAAAAGAATTAACTCGTATGGTTTAAAACAAATATTGTTTCTCAATAAAAGTGTTGGGAAAGTATAGAAGAGAGCAATTCAATACAAAAGACACAACTCAATGCCAATAAAACTTTCCTATACAAAATTAACTCTTGCAACTTAAGATACCAGACTTAACGGACAATTATATATAATACAAAATCAATTCCTTGTACCATAGAGAAAATGTCTATAGTAACTATTAGGAAAATGTAACAACTTTTAAGGGAAAATGGAATATTTTTTCACAAACCACATCTTTTTTGGAAAATATAATTCCTGCAATAACCCTTCGTCCGATTCTAAAAAAGAGTCATACTCAACAAAGTTACAACTAGAATAGATTTATACAAGCTACAATTATTCAAGAAATTTATTTCTTGAAGGACTTAAGGTACATTTGCAATATCACCTTGTCTATTAAACTCAACTTCCAAATACTATGAAGTTATGCTATCAATGTAGTTTTCCATGAACCCATTAAACACTAAATAAGAATGCACTAACAAAAAATAAAATTTAGTTTTCTAAATCAATTCACTTTACCATTAATGCAATAGTGACAAGCAATCAATGTCCAAATTTTTAAACCTCAGAAAATTTTCATTCATAATAATTCATGTCAATTTTTATCCAACTACTAAAAAATGTTGATAAGAATGAATGAAAAAAATACATGGTAAAATTCATAAGTGATGCCAGAACTTCTACAAAGAAATATTTGGAGCAATACATGATTATTGTTGCTGCTGCAATCACAATATAAGTTGTAGAATATTGACTCAAACCATCTGGTTGAAGCCTTGGAGATATCAATCGATCCAAGCAAAGATGATAAGTACAAAACAAATTTTGATAGCATTGAGTAATGGTACATCATAAGTAATTACAATAACACAATTTTTTACCTAAACCAAAGAATAAAAATAAAAAAATTTAATCATTTTTACCTACATGCATATATGTAGACACAAAAAAAACTAAAGTTAATTATTTGAATTCCAATCGGTATGTATTTTTAACTAGATAGTGCTTATAATTGAAAAAGGATTCAGATTGAGCAACAAGAAATGTCATAAGAATGAAAAATACCAAGAAAAAATTTCAAAAAAAATGGGAAAAAGATAAAAATTGAGGGAGAAGATCTAAACTTGTAGTGATTTTTAAGGCTAGAAACATACCTATTCATTTTTCAATCCAAGGATATGTGAAGACAGTTGGAAAATGAACTCATGAAAATGGTACTTGGAAAATGCATGGAAACTCTAAGTCGATCAAAGATTCAAGGGAGACCGATTATATGAGGCTTTAGATGGAGATCAATCATTCCCATGTAACTAATATTCTAGAAAATCAAGGCAATTTCCTCAGTAACTAATATTCATACCACATGAGGAGGGAAAAATATCTCCCAAGAATCCCCCATTCCTAAAAATATGGGCGAAGGAAAATATATAGCCCAAATTTCATGGGCAAAAACCAAAATGTTTCCCTACTCTAGGTAAATACAGATGGGATAACCCTTTGCACATGTTTTTTTTTCTTTAAATAATTTTGGGGCGAAAGCAAATAAATAAAAAATATTGTATAAAAAAGTTTCCCAATAAAATATTGAAACCCCTTCAATTTCGCCCCTGGGATAAATTTTTCCCTTAAAATTTTCCTTGTATGTAAATGATGATGAGTTGGTCCTTAGCTCATCTGGACTGGTGTTGGAATTTGGCGAAAGGAGAAAAACTTTTATAAAACTATGAGGGATATAATGGGAAGAACGTATATATTTACTTTCCACTTACAAACTAGAATCAATCCAATGATTTGAAGTATAAAGTTATATTTAAACTACAAGAAGTGTTTCCTGAGCAATGGTCAATGAGATCTGTTAGACTTGCAATTGCAAAAAGGTACAACAACAAAAAATAATCATTCAAAAAATAATATTCGTAAACATTTTTTTATAGAATATGTATCTACTACTATAAAGCATTCCTTTAATAATGTTAATTATGCTTTATTTAATTTTCATATTAGTATAAAAATAATTCAATATCATTTTAAATATTCAAGAATATTATGAAAATCCGAAAGGATGAACGAGGTGATATTTTAAATATGCCAATAGGAATGTCCAAAAAAGAGTACAAGGAAATGGCCAAGGAAATGGACATAATTGCAATACAGGAGGAGTTATCTCAACAACTACGTGCTTCAAATGTATGAAATCATTGAAATTTTCTAGTAAGTACATATAATTAATTAATTTAGCCTTAAATATAATTTTTCAATTGTTTTATTGCAAAAAAGAAAACAAAATGGAATCCATTCAACACAAAACATGATGACAAGGAAAAAATTTTGATAACAAAGTTCGTGAGTAGTTGTGATTTCCTTATAGCAACTTAAGATTTCATATTGGTTGTGATATATATTATATATATTCACCGAAAATCCTTGTTTGTTTTCAAACATGTGTTAACAAACAAAGAAGAACCAATAGAAGAGTTGATTGACATTGGGTTAAGTATGGGTTGTGAGTATATGTCGGTGTATCAATAATTAATTGTGGAATTTGTAAGTATCTATGTTTTTTACTTCTCTTCTTTATAATTAATGGAACAACAAAAATCCTTTATATTAAATCTATGATTTGTTATGTGGAAAAAAACTTGCAGTAAACAAAGTATGGAGTGGAACCAACATAATACTTGTTGAGAGAAGGCATGGATTTGATTTTGAAAGAACTTGTATCATTCGACAAGATTCAATTCTTCTATGATACACCACTTTTCAATTTACATTGATGTATATTATCTATTTTAATTTTCATTTTTCCCACTTACGTAGATACACTCATTACACTTTACTTTTATGTTTGTATATGGAAGTTGAAGAGGAGGAAAACAATCGAGGAAATCAACAAAATATTCAGCCAAATAACCCAAGTCATGAAAGTGGATCGAGCACCTAAAATTGTTCCAGCAAAAAGAATGGTATCAATATATTTGGATGTTAATGCAGGTTGTTGCATATCTTGAAATAATTGTCTGTTGCATATAATGTACTGGACATAGTATCCCAATTGAAAGATACAGGGTTACCAATAAATGTAACAATTACAATCATGTTGTCCTTTTGATTATTATGTACCTTTATTATGTCCCATTGACAAAGGGCCTCTTATTAATATTATAATAAAATAAAGTTTCTTATTCTATTGCATTCTCCAAAGTTGTTGTGAAATGTTACATAGATAATTAAATATATGGATGATTAAATATTACAATAGATGAGAAAATTTATGATATAACAAATTAACCCAAGCAACATATCTAAACAAAATAAGTAAAATTACAATTATATGATTAAAATTATAAAAAATATTTCAATTTATTATGAATAATGGAATTAAACAAAATAAAAATAAAATATAGATATTCTTGTGCGATGTCAGTAGTCATTGTTCACCAAACAAAAAATGATTACCCATTATTTTGATCATTTTTATTGCACGGGTGCGTTTGAGACAATGTAGCATCGATGCACTTAATACAAAAAATCCTTGGAGCAACATAATACTTATTGCATGCCCCAATGCTTTTTTTAATATTACTCCCCAGTGTGCAATTGTATCATAACTGTACCATTAAATTTTAAAAATGTGGCGAAAGTCAATGTGTTAGTCAACTTTACCGATGATTTTTCCTTCACTTATCACGCCGACACTTTGTAATAGTTAGTAAGCATCAGTGCTTTATAATAGTTCATAATTGTCCGTGCATATGTTGTTATAAAGAATTGATTAGATTTAAAATTTTGGTGTGCACTAGTGCTATATGCATTATCAAACACTAGTGCATATATTGCTTTCAATTTTTGGTGCTACCAGTGTGTATATTTCTTTTGAAAGCACTGATGCATTTTGTGTTGGTTAGCACCAATGCGTTTGTGTCACTAAAGTGCACTTATGAAAAAGCCTTCAATAAATCCTTTGGCCATCGAATTTTTTTAAGTTACAATAATTTTATGTAAAAACCTCCGCTAAAACATCTACTACCATTGGCATAGGTTGTAGTGGATTTTGTTTTAGAATTTTAACCAACCTTGTAATACTAAAAAGCTCCACTATAACCTCCAATATTGGGCCTTTTCCTTGTAGTGTGCTAAACCAAAAAGTGATATAGAAAAGGAGTTGAAAAAGAACTAGAAAATATGGTCATCAAATAGGATCTCAAGGAGATGGGCAATGAGATGGCTAGCCAAGAGGATATAAAGGATATGGCTAGTAAAGAGGATCTCAAGGAGTTGGAGATAACATAGAATCTCAATGTTATGAAAAATGAAATTTTGAATGTGAGGAGTCATGGCCTTTCTCATAGATATTGAAGTAGAGGATAATGAGAGCAAGAGGGACTTATCCCAGTCACATATTGAGAAAATTGAAGAACAATTGGAGAATAAGAGGTTAGGTCCTTGACATTTTATGATTAACACCATCATGGGTTGAAATTTGAACCAAGGAACTACTTCATTCTCAAGGTTAAATTAAGAAATTTTGATGGAACATATGTGTTTACATGGGTGAACCAAATATATCAATGATCTAAATTGCATAATGTCATCGATGATAATAAATTATTTCCTTAGATACATTGTATTTTGTGATAAAACCTTATCATTGGGAAGTTAAAATAAATCCTCTTACTTATCATTATACTTGTGATTTATTTAGAAGATACCTAGAAGCGAAGTATGGTAAGTTTAGGAACAAGATTACTTTAGTCAACTAACAAGAATTAAGTGTTTGGGTGATGTGGAAGATTATAGTTCATAATTGCAAGTATTGTCCACAAGGGTAAACAATATAAGTGACCAACATTTGTTAGAATCTTACATGGGTGAATTAAAAGAATACATTAAACATGATATTTTCTTAAAACAACCAAAATATGTTATGAAAACTATCCAACATTCTCGCTATATTCAAGAAAAAAATAAGGCTACACAAAAGCCTACAATTGGAATATATGCATGAAGTAGAGACATAAGTTTTCCTCATAGGGAAACACTACCTCAAGCTACTCCATAGAAGGAAATCAATGAGAGAATAGTAATATGACTATGTTTTTGTTGTAATAATAAATGGTCTAAAGGGAATAAATGTCAAGAAACAAAAATGTTTACTTTGGAGAACAATGATGAGGAGGAAATAGATGCATCAACATTGTAACACACCCATATCACTACAAGACCACACAGATTACTATCGATGGCTCAAAGACATCATAGAGCGTTAAATGGGATCCAAAACTTCTTAAACAATTAATGAAACCAATTAAACAATGAAGAAATAATTTCAACAAATAAATAATTAACAAAATGTGGAAGCGTAGATTTAAAACTACATAAATAATTGTAAAAACAATAATCTTAGATTAAAATCTTAATGAATTAATTAACAATGCTAAAATTAACATTTAAAATAACCTCGAAAACTTAAATCTTGCTTTACAAACAAAGTTTTTGATCTCGACTTTTTCATGCCAATCCCAACATTCGCAACGTCGATCCCAAAATTGGCAATTGGTAGTTAGAATGACCAAAACACAACAGATTGATCCTGATGATATGATTCCTAATTTCAGAAGTAAAAAACTAGAAACATCAAAATAAACAAAACAAAATATGCGTCGATGTTTCAATCCTAGTGTTTTGATCCCGACATTGGAAGTCAGAATTCATAATTCTGCAACACGACCAAACAAAACGGTCCATCTGACTTTCGATTCCCTACTTTAGTACATCAGAAGTCAGGATTCATGACCCCAAAAAAGAAACATGAGCCATTTTGACCTCTGATTCCTGACATCTACACATTTGGAGTAGGGATTCGACACACAATAAAACAATATGTGACTAAATATACTCTCCTGACTTCCAATTTTGGATGTCGACAAGTCAAAAGTTGGGAGTCAACACAAACATACTAATAAGGAAAACCTATGCTCTCGACTTTCAATTCCTGATGTCGGCATGTTGAAAGTCAGTAGTCGATACAAACAATTCTAAAAACAAAAATTACACTCTGACTTTCATTTCATGACGTAGACACCTAGAAAGTTGGGATTCGACACCATGGTGATCGACGAACATGGTTGAACATTAAAATGGAAATCAAAGTGTGATATTACTCTGATCTAGAAGACAAAAACAAGCCATTTTACAAATAAATGAATAAGGAAAGGAAAACGAAAGGGTGGCTATGGATCTCATCCATGGCTTGGCACAAATTTTTTTCTCACCAAGCATGTGTTAATCCCATGCATCAATCCCATAGAGCACCATGAAAAAAATACTTAGGCACCCGATTCAACCCCAAGATTTGAATGACCCACAACACACATGGGAAGGAAATTAAAATGACCTAGGAAAGGATGACCTTTAATTGGAAAACTCTATGTCTTGTATTTTGATGCTTTTATGGTTGTAACGATGTGATTTGAATGAGTAATTTTTGTGATATGGTGTATAGTCTTGAATGATGTGATGTTTCTACATAATGAATTATTCTATGTTTGTCGATCTCTTTATGAAGGAAATATGATGACTAAATCTAATTTGAATTCTTTATGATGCGGTTGAAAATGAATAAGTGATGATAAAACCATCACCTAAATCTATGGTTAATATTGAGACAATAAGAAGATAGTGGGAAAATAGGTGCACAAATCCTCCTCCTTACCATGGAAACGTGGTTCCTGCAACTCTCCCTGGAACACCTCGAGTGAGTCTTCATCTGCTTTGCAGGTGTTACTGGAAAGGGTACAACATTTTTTGTTTGGTGCTGAGGGAGATCACGGTGGTTAGGGGTGTCGACAAAGTGTGACCCCCTATAGATAGATCTGTGTCAACAAATGGTTCCGTTACCGGGACCATAGTGCAAGGAAGAGGAGGATATGTTGTGGCATCCAACAAGCTCAGAGATTCAAGATTGGTTCAATTAGAAGGCTTGAGAATTTGCATCAGAAGAAAATATGAGTTCCAGACTAATGATAGAAGAGTGTTTGGGAAGGAATATCTATTCTAATATCCATGAATATTTCTTTGTCGAGTTTCTGATTATCTTGTATGAGTGGTTGGAGCAACTGGCCTATCAAAAGACAGATTTTCAAGGAGGCAAACCTACTTGCTGGACACCAGAGATGATCCAACAACTGAAAGAGGTAGACAACAAAGCATCGATGGCCATCAAAGTGTGGCTCGACAACATCTTGGAAGGATACATCACTGAGTTTGTGGTCAACACAGTCAATTCCTATAGTGATAGAGAAAGGGAATTCTTAAAACGACCAAGAGGTAGGTCTCTATTGTATTTGAAATTGTGGATTAAGATGCTTATATGTGAAAAGGGCATATTCAAAATGAACTCCGACGAGTAAATATCTGGTGTGTAGAGGTTATAGGTATTGTAGAGATGAGGGTTGGATGGAATGATAAGGGGTATATGGATGGGAGTTACGATTAAACTGTGAGGGAAGTAGAGAAAGAGTGCGGTCTTCTGCGAAGTGGGGTGAGGTTCTGATAAGAGAAGAGGCAAAGGACTAAGGAGAGTCCTCCTGCGACCAGAAGAAGAAACTATGAGAGAATATCACAAGGGAATAAGCAACCCTACAGTGATGAAAGATATGACCAAGCTACACTCAAGTTTGAGGGAGGACAAACCCAAAGAAACAACGTACCTACACCTCCGTGCACTGTGCCACAATCAAGAAGAAACAGATCAACACCAGATTTTCCAATGTGTCATCAACACAATAATAGTAGCAGATCAGCGAACACAAGAAGAAGGGCCAGGATGGCAGGTGACGACCTAAAATTAACTTTGTTCCATGGGAACGAGACCAAGGATCCCGAGCAATATTGGTTTCTCTGCGAAGTGGTATGGATTGTAAAGCAAGTCCAAGATGAAGACATCAAGAAGGTTTAGTTGGTGACAACATTTAGAGGTCGCACATTAGATTGGTACATGAATTTCGTACAAATTTCGATGAGGAACCAGTAGAAGAATCTAGCGGATATTAGAACCGCATTTATTGAAGAATTCAGAAAACCCAAATATGAGTCATAGTATATCATGGAACTAAAATAAATCATGCAATATCCAAACGAATCGGTCTAGGATTTCGACCAAGGATTGAAGGTGCTAATGGAAAAAGTTAGTTTCAAACTGACCGATGTACAACATAAAGAATGGTTCATCACAACATTAGTACCACATATTCGCATGCCATTAATGCAACAGAATATTGTGACACAGTGAGGCTATGGATATCATGATGAAGCTGGATGCTTCACCAGCCGATGAAACTAGAGTTGAAATGAATCAAATCCAATCGTAACTGGTGAATCTGACGATCCAATTACAAGATATCAAGAAGGGAAATTTATTTTGTGAAGAATTATGGTGTACTCGATGTCACATAGAAGGGCATCATAAATATCAATGCCCATAATTTCACAATTATTTTCTCTCAAGAGCTCCAAATCCACTAAATCAAGGTGGCTTACCATGGTGTCGAATATGTCAAACTCATGGAAATCGACACAAGTAATGTGTGTATCTCCAAAAGATGGTATCCAAGCTTGCGAATTTGTTTTGTACTTTTTTTTGTTCTGTTGGTCATGAAGACAAGGATTGTCGAGCATATGACTTGCTCCAAGAAAGGACAATGGATACGTACTACATGAAGGGTGAAGAACACCAATCAGTGGAGCAACCACCACCACAACAACCACCATAGTTTGCGTAGCCGTAGCTACAGTTTTCTCTACCACAACCACAATATACTCAGATGTAGTACACCCCACAACAACCGTAGTATAATCAGTCGTAGTATGTTCAACCACAACCAAATATACCGTAACAACAACAACTTAATCAACTACAATATCAACAATAAGAGGATTTCACAGAGGATTTCGAGGAGGAAGAAACAAAGTTTTCGGTCGAGCAGGAGGACAAGGTCATGGACCTGTGCAATGTTATAATTGTGGAGTATTGGGGAATTATCAGTGATATGTCCCAAATATGCAGTCGCAATGTACCTACTATACCTCCACATATCACACTATTGAATATTGTCCAAAACTGATCACAAAATGTAAAGCGAAGAATGTTTTGCCATCACAAAACCAGAATCAGAAGTGGGAACTAGAATGCGAACCAGCTGAAGATCCCACCACAAAACTAGAACCAAGGTCCAATGATTGAAAATATCTCACAAAAACCCAACACTCAACCTGGGGATGTTGGATTCATCACTCGTGGAGGTGTGATGACATGAGATGATGGTCTCATCCCACAGGTTCGATTGGCGGCTAAGAAAAAGGTGCAATTTGATGTGGACGTTGAGAGGGATATGTTATTTGACACAAGAGACACTATCAAAATGGATACAAGTAAGTTTCCTATTTATGAAATTCCACATGTTTTTTATTCGACACTTGTAGGTGTTGGAGTCATTTACCCAACATGCACACTTATTTGGTCAATTTTGGCCTATTTACCCACCATCCTAAGTTTATTTGACTTACTTGGCATTAGGTGAGCACACTATGACATCAGCATGAGCACACCCATGCCTTCCTTCAATCAAGGAGGCCAACTAAGCCTTCACCTTCAATCATGGAGGTTAACTGGGCTTCCTCCTTCAATCAGGGAGGCTAACTGGGCTTCCTCCTTCAATCAGGGAGCAATTATGGGGTGAAATGAGTGTCATAAGTGGACCTAATTGCTAACTAGTTGTTGTTTCACCTAACAACTAGTTAATATGAGTTGTAAAGCCACCTCCATCTATTATTTGTCTACTTTTTTCCAATATTTATGAAATTGATTCAACTATGGCGCCTCCAACCACTTCTGATGACAAGTGGCACTTCAGTTAACTCCATCGGAGCTACTTGGAGTTATGGATGCACTAACTCCTTTAGTTAGCATGTAGTTACATGTGTTCAATCACATTCAGTTAGACTCGGTCATCTATTGCACTCCGATTCAGTTAGGACTTAGTGTGAGAGCCAAATATTGATTAGATTAGTGGTTAACTAAGTGTGTCGAGTGTGTCTAACATTCGGTTAAGATACACTCATCCATGTAATTCGAATGAACTCCTTGAGTGTTTGAATTAGCTTGGAATTCATGCATTCTGCATGACACTGTATTGTAATTATTCATTTTTTTACTGATAATACAGAACTGCAACCTCTTATTGCAGTACCGTTGCATCATTTCATGTGTAATTTGTCAATTGAATCCCTTGTGATTTTATACTTTGTCCAAATATTTCCGTGACAGAATTAATATGGTATCAGAGCTTACAAGGGGACGAAGCACTATTCTTCAAAAACATGATTTTTTACGGATCTTGCATGCAAAATTGAGCAAAAGCTAAAATTCTAGCACTACACCAGAAGCCGAAGGTTTACCACTTAATACCCCAAGTAAAGGAATTGTTTACCAAGCTTGCTTGATTAATTATGTTGGGTGTGACGAAAACCTGAAATGTGCAGCCTGTCCAACCTTACGGTGACTTTATTGTGTTGATTGTAGGTTTTTACATGTTCTTTGCATTTGCTACAATAGATCCATGGCTCGTTCTCTGGATATCCTCACCTCTTTCAATTAACATTAATGGAAGGAAGATATGGAGATTCAGATCCGTTCAAGAGGGCTCTACAGGGTCACAATGAACACAAAATTAGAGCCTAATGCTGCTGCAGAGAAGATAAAATACTGGAAAAAACTGGATGAGGCCTATGGATTCGTATGTTTGTCCATCTCCAAAGATCTTCTTTTCCACATCTTGGGATTTAAGACTCCAAAGGATATTTGTGACAATATCACTACCTTGTTTGATAAACATGATGATATTTGGATCTATCAGCTTGAGAACGAGTTGATCTCCTTGAATCTAAGCAATTTCGAATCCATGAATGATTTTTTCACAAAATTCAAGCATTTAGTTCTCCAACTAAAGAAATGCAAGGTGGAGAAGGAATATGACCATCTCATATTAGCTATCCTCTCCAAATTGGGTCCATACTATTTCGTCTTTGTTTCATCATTCCACATAGGGAAGCTACCAAACCCTAACTAGAAAATTCCTTCTCTTGATGCCTTCATCAAGACCCTTACAAACGAGCATGATAATCTTGTTCAGATGGGGATCCTCAAATCCTCAAAAGATCAAGATTTGTTTTCTTCGGGGCCAAAGGATTCAAAAGGAAAAGGCAAGCAAAATAATCCAAAGGCTAAATTGGATTGCCCAAATCCTAAAGAAAAGAACCAGCAAGAAGAGCCTTCCGGCTCTAAGAAACACAAGAACAAAGGACATCAAGGAAAGGAGAAAGTCAAGTGATTTTACTGTGGGAAGGGCTTCCACCTTGAGCATGCCTACATGAATAAGAAACTTGATGATATGACTTCTCTCCTTGAGAGAAACAACATCAATCTCCCTGAGAATCTTCGAAGGAGAGACAATCAAGATCAGGATCCACATCAAGAAAGAGGTCATGCTCTCATGGAAAGCATCTCGAAGCCCACATCTCTACTCATAGACTCTGGATCTTAGAATCACATGATGTCAATAAAATATTATTTCTCCTCCCTAGACATTGACAAGACCATCCCCATCCACGTGGGAGATGATTCCACCATCATATCAAAAGGACAAGGTACAATAAATCTTGAGCATGGCACCTTTTTCAATGTTCTGTATGTACCCTCACTTTCCTCCAAATTTCTGAGTGTTTATCAAATGAATCATACTATAGTTCCCAAGAGAGTAACCTTCATCCCAAATGATGTGGAAATCAATGATATTGCATCCAGGAAACTTGTTGCAAAATACCACGCAAACCATCATGTAAAATCCTACGAGTTTTCGCATTTTCTGGTGGATGAAAAGGCCACCGCTCTTCTGACTCATGGAAATGAGGTCAGTAGACTCTAACATGAGATATTTGGTAATTTAAATTTTAAGTACTTGCATAAATTACAGAAAAATTCCATGGTTGAAGGCCTCCCGACAATCAGAACTACCAAAGGAATTTGTAAGGGTGGTGTTGTGGGAAAACACCCTGAGCATATGTTTGATCGGGGGAAGGATTTATATGCATCAAGTATCTTGGGGATGCTGAATTCTGATATCAGTGTAAAATTCCCATCACATCCATGAATGGATCTCGGTATGTTCTCACCTTCACAGATTATTTTTCTAGATACACCTGGGTGTTTTTCATCAAGAAAAGGTCATAATTTTTAGAAAAAATCATAGAATTGAAAGCACTGGTAGAGAATGCCTCTGGGAAAAATATCAAATCCCTGAGATACGATAATGGTGGGGAATATATCAGTACTTATTTTCTGAATATATTTTTCGACAGTGGGATCGATATCCAACATTCCGTTCCCTACACCCTTCAACAAAATGGTGTAGCAGAAAGGAAAAACCGATCTCTAAAGGAGATGACCACATGCATGCTAGAAGAAAAAGGATTGGCTGCAAATTTGTGGGCTTAGGCCATGAATTATGCAGCACACATTCAGAACAGAGTACCTCACTCGTCCGTGAAGGGTAAGACACCTTTTGAAGCCTATTTTTGACACAAGCCGAATGTGTCAAATTTCAAGGTGTTTGGGTCCACTGCATGGGCCCGGATTCCGTCTGACAAAAGAAAATATTTGCAAATGCAAAGTGTTGAATTTTTGTTTATTGGATATCCTGAAGAATATAAAGGATTAAATATTCTGAATATCATAACAAAACAAATTTTCATTGAAAGAAGCGTTAAGTTTGATGAGCCTCTCCAAGAGGTAGAGCTAGTTGAAGAAAATTCTGCTGAGCTTCCTTCTTGTTCTGCTGACAATTTGGGTGATAAAAATGGGAGTGACGACTCCGATTTTTCAGAAATTATATCTAATATCAGTGAGAAATAAATATCATATTCAGAATCAGATACTGAAGTGCAAACATATCTTCCAACTTGGGCCAATAAGACACTTTTTTTCCGCCGGGGAAAACATTGGAAATCATGTTGATCCTAGAAGAACCCGATATGAATTTCAAAGAGTAGGTATTGTGCTCTCTTTCCATGATGATTTAATGTATTATACCTATTATTTAATGATAGTTTCAGATACTAAGTCTTAATACCATGTTCAGAAATATCCAAGATGGAAATATTCCATGGACAAAGAGTTTAATTCTCTTCGAAAGAATGCTACTTGGGAGCTAGTTTCCCTTCCACCTAGAAGAAAATTAGTTCAATGCAAGTTGGTTTTTCAGAAAAAAGGTTGATATTTATGGCACAAACTGAAAGTATAAGGCAAGGCTGGTTGCAAAATGGTTATCCCAGTTCCAAGGAGTGGACTACCATGAGACCTTTGCACCAGTGGCAAAGATGGACTCCATCCGCCTAGTTTTGGCAATTTCTGCATCTAATCACTGGGAGGTGCATCATATGGATGTTAAAAGTGCCTCTATACATGGATATATTAATGAGGAGATATACATGAAGCAGCCTAAGGTCTACATTTCAAATCCTACTTTGGTTTGCAAATTGCAGAAGTCTTTATACGGGTTGAAACAAGCCCCAAGATCATGGTATGCCAAGATGGATGCCTTTCTGCTTTCACAAAACATCCAAAGTTGTAAGTATATTATGAATGTTTATATACATAAGTATTATGGTAATATACTTATAATTATTTTATATGTTGATGATCTCTTGATTACTAGTAGCACACTTGCTTCCATTTCATTCATAAAAACTGCCCTCCATGATGCATTTGAGATGAGCAATTTGGGCTTGCTGAAACAATTTTTGAGGCTCGAAATTGCACAAAATTTTGATGGGATAATGGTAAATCAATATAAATACATTTCATACATGTTATTGAATTTTAACATGGCTGAATGTAAGGATTATCCATTCCCTTTCCTCTCAGGAGTCATCCTTGAAGAGGGAAAAAACACTCCACCCATGGATTGCACTATCTACTGCTAGCTAATTGGTAGTTTGATTTACTTGACTCATGAATGGCCTGATATATGTTATGATATGAATAAGGTATCAAGATACATGCATAATCCTCATCACTTGCATTGGAAGGAAGCCAAGAGGATCCTTCAGTATATTCACGGCACAAGATCCTATGACATCCACTACGCTGCAGATTCAGAGCTAGAGTTGGTTGGATATATAGGTTTAGATTGGGCAGGAGGTTCTACTGATCGAAAGTACACTCCTAGATATGTCTTTATGTTTTGTGGTGGCCCCATTTTATGTTCCAGCAAAAAGCATACCCCCATTGCATTGTCTTCAGCAGAGGCCGAGTATAGGGAAGCAGTGAATGCTTGCATCCAAGCTGTTTGGTTGCAAGGAAGTCTTTCAGAGTTTGATTTTGGTAGTTATTTTTCCATTGTCATATTTTTTGTCAATAAAAGAACTATTCAGATCTCCACATATCTAGTTACCAGGAAGAGGACCAAACACATAGAGATTCACATGCACTACATCAGGGAGTTGGTGCATGACATGACCATAGTTCTGCAATACTTCCCTACAGATGAGTAGATTGCAGATATCTTCACCAAGATATTTGTAGAGAAAATGTTCACTTACCTTTGTTCACTATTGGGGGTGATTTCATTAGGGTGATCATATGCTTCTTCAGTGTTTAGCTTGAGGGGGGGTTTTGTTCCCACTGGGTTTTCCCTCTTTCCTCACTTAGATTTATTTTTGAGCATCGTTAGAGTTACATATTTGTACAGGATGAACTATGGCCATTGTTTCTAGGGCCCTACCATTTCATGAATTTTAGTTTACTCCTCCTGATTATAGCTTAAGGGGGGGTGTTGGAGTCATTTACCCAACATGTACACTTATTTGGTCAATTTTGTCCTATTTACCCACTATTCTAAGTTTATTTGACTTACTTGGAATTAGGTGAGCACACTCTAACATCATCATGAGCACACCCACGTCTTCCTTCAATAAAGGAGGCCAAGTAAGCCTTCACCTTCAATCAGGGAGGTTAATTGGGATTCCTCCTTCAATTAGGGAGGCTAACTGGGCTTCATCCTTCAACCGTGGAGCAATTGTGGGGTGAACTGAGTGTCATAAGTGCACCTAATTTCTAACTGATTGTTGTTTCACCTAACAATTAGTTAAGCTAAGTTGTAAAGGTGCCTCCATCTATTATTTGGCTATTTTGGACAATATTTATGAACTGGAGTCAACTATGGCACCTCCAACCACTTCTGATGACAAGTGGCACTTCAGTTAACTCCATCGAAGCTACTTGGAGTTATGGATGCGCTACCTTCTTGAGTTGGACATGCAGTTACCTGTGTTAAGTCGCATTCAGTTAGACTCAATCATCTATTGCACTCTGATTCAATTAGGACTTAGTGTGAGAGTCGGTTATTGATTAGATTAGTGGTTAACTAAGTGTGTTGAGTGTGTCTGACATTCAATTAAGCTACACTCATCCATGTAATTTGAATGACCTCCTTGAGTATTCAAATTATCTTAGAATTCATGCATTCTGCATGACACTGTATTGTAATTATTCATTTTTTACTGATAATACAAAAATGCAACCTCCTATTGCAGTACCATTGCATCATTTCATGTGTAATCTGTCAATTGAATCACTTGTGATTTTATACTTTGTCCCAAGATTATTGTAACAAAATTAATAGTAGGAGGACCATGATGGAAGGATGGTATGGTGCAGAGTTTCTTTGAATATTTCCTCTCACTAATAAAAAATCCTAATGCACTAGCTGAGATCGCAAGTCTGATATATCAACCAAATAATGGTCGACAGGACTTCGCTGTGAATTATTTGCACAAAAATAAAATCATAAATGAGATGAGGATGCATTCCCAAATTGGTGATTATGATGTGGAATTGGTTATTTTGGATCTAGGCTCGGATGTCAACATTTTGAAAAATCAGACATGGGAGAAGATTGGGAAACCACATTTGGTTTGGTCCCCTGTACAACTATGACTAGCCAACCAAACTAGTGTGTCGCTAATTGAAAGATTACCACGCTTACTGGTTGAAGTTGAAGGAATGAAGACATATGCGGACTTTGATGTTATCGAAATCGTTGATGAAGGAAGCTTCTATCCCATACTACTGGGGATTGGATGGGCTAATGACAGCCTGATGGTGATCAAATTCAAGAAGCGTGTAATGAATTTTGAGAACCATGACATAAGATTCATATCCCCATTGGATTAGAGCGAAGGAAGGAGATATGTTGAACCAGCCAAGGAAGAATTTGTCAAAGGATGGGACCATGAATACAACATTTAGTAGGATTATATCCATCTCACTGCATATGAAGAGTTGGGTTGGCAAAGCTTGAGTTCTACATCATCAGATTCTAATGATGCACTAGAAAATTGGCAGAATAGGCTACATGAGGTGTCGATTTAGAAGTGTGGACGAATCACTCAGTCGCTACGTTGGGTTGCAACGGAGGTTGTTGAGTTATCGATGTACGAAGGGATTCCTAATTTTCTTGAATTTATTGGTTAATTTGGAGACAAGATCTCAGAACCACATATACTATTGGCATTGGAAGAGGTGTTGAAGGCTACTCTAGCATGTTGGTGGGTGAAACATAAGAAATCGATCAATGGGTGGTCGATGTGTGACAGGTTGATGGAAGTTTGTTTCGGTGAATTAGAATTCTCTCATGTCAAGAAGTATGACGGACGAAATCATCCCAATGATCATTTGAATGCATGTCAAACTGCATGGGTATCACAATGAAGGATGAGTTGATACATGCTATTGTACACACATTGGACAAAATTCCATGAGAGTGGTATGTATCAGCATAAATTTGGAGGGAGATCACAACATGGGAGGACTTGATGATTTGTTTCATACACACTTTTAGTTTTGTAGACACGGATCTAGTGATTCATAGTGCATTGCAACATATATGTGATGTCGTCTTGGAGATGATTCCAGTTGCATTCCCTGAAGAATCACATGAGGTACCAATGATGCAGTCGATGATGGAGTGTTACTGTTAACTTTTCATATTCTTAGCTAAGACATTAGTACTTCATTTCATTTTCATAACAAAAGCATATAAACAGGATCACTGAAAGATAGACAAGCACAACCATACAAGAGGAACACAAAGATTTATCCTAGGAAAACCCTAAAGGGAAAAAACCAGCAAAAGCTTCCTCAATATAGATGCCCCAAAAATATAAAAGATAAAAGATAAAACCAACAAGGAGATCAAAGCCTGATCCTCCTCCTTCTCTAGCTACTTATCTTCTCCACTAATGCACTACATAAGTGAGAGTGTGTGTTCCGATTGAGGAGCACTACACCTCTATTTATATTCATCCGTTCACTTAAGTTAACTCATCTGTCATGTAGGCTCAAGTTAATCATGTAGGCTCGAGTTACACATGTAGGCTCAAGTAATCACACTGGGGTGCTAATGACCCACCTTTACAATTAGAGGGGACTGCCTCATGACTCTTATTAGTTCTTCCAATTAGGAGCATCGGGGTACAAAGTAATGCAAGTGGTTCTCTCGGTAGGACCATCGGGGACCACAAATAAATACATATAGAATATTCTTCGAAGTTACAATATTTCAACACTCCCCCTTAACGAGAAGGATATTCTATAACAACATCAACAACAACAATAATAGGAGAGAGATAGAGGACATCATCAATATCATCAGGGTGATACATGTATAAATCATTGGGAGCTTTTCAACATCATGTAGTATTCATCTTCAATCTTTAGTCTTCAGCATCATCAGTACTTTGACCGCTTCAATCAGCAACATATTCAACATCTTGACTCTTCAATGATCAACAACATCTTCAGCACTTTGACCTTTCGATCAGCAACATCTTCAGCACTTTGACCTTTCGATCAGCAACATCATCTTCAGCACTTTGACCTTTCTATTAGAAACATCATCTTCAACACTTTGACCTTTCGATCAGCAACATCTTCTTCAGCACTTTGGCCTTTCGATCAGCAACATCTTCTTCAGCACTTTGGCCTTTCGATCAGCAACAACATCATCATCATACTCTGATCTTTGGATCAGAAACATCATCATGAAAACACCATCAAAACATCGACATCATCATCATCATCACACTTTGATATTTCAATCAGAATCATCATTATCGTCAGCCTCTGATCTTTTGATCAGAAACATCATCAACCGAACATCATCATACTCTAACATCAACTCATCATCATATTCTGATCTTTCGATCAGTAGGTCATCATCATCATACTTTGATAATATGACATCATCATCATCAGTATCTCATCATCATCACATTGTGATCTTTCGATCAGAAACATCATCATCATATTCGGATCTTTCGATCAGAGAACATCATCATCAGCAACTTCTGATCTTTCGATCAGAGAAACATCATCATCAACAACTTCTGATATTTCGATCAGAGAAACATCATCATCATCATATTCTGATCTTTAGATCAGAGAATATCATCATCATCAGCAACAACATCATCATCATATTCTAATCTTTCAATTAGAGAACATCATCATCATCAACAACTTCTGATCTTTCGATTAGAGAAACATCATCATCATCATATTCTGATCTTTCGATCAGAGAACATCATCATCATCAGCAATAGAATCATCATCATATTCTGATCTTTCAATCAGAGAACATCATCATCAAGACATCAACATCATCAAAACATCAACGTGATCCTTCCTTTGGGAATTATAGGATTTAGGTCTTTACAGAGTTACCAATGATCCTTCCTTTCGGAATTATGGGATTTAGGTCTTTACGGAGTTACTAATGATCCTTGCTTTCGGAATTACAGGATTTAGGTCTTTACAGAGTTACTAACGATCCTTCCTTTCGAAATTACAGGATCAACACATTTGTGGAACTTAGACAATCCTTCCTATTGGAATTACGGGATCAACACATCTGTGGAAATCAAACAATCCTTCCTATTAGAATCACGGGATCAATTCAATGATACTTCCTTTCGGAATTACAGGATTTAGGTCTTTATGGAGTTACTAACGATCCTTCCTTTCAGAATTACGGGATCAACACAGATGTGGAACTCAAACAATCCTTCCTATTGGAATTACGGGATCAACACATCTATGGAACTTAGACAATGCTTCCTATTGGAATTACAGGATCAATTCAATGATCCTTCCTTTCGGAATTACGGGATTTAGGTCTTTACGGAGTTACTAACGATCCTTCCTTTCGAAATTACGGGATCAACATAGATGTGGAACTCAGACAATCCTTCCTCTAGGAATTATGGGATCAACACACATTCTCGAGTACCAAAGTCACCGGATCCGTTATGAACCGAAGTTCAAGGATGATACAATCCTACCACATTCACGAGGACCGAGATATCCAGATACATTTTGAACCGAGGTTCAGGGATGATGCAATCCCACCACTTTCATGGGGGCCAAGACCTCTAGATACATTTTGAATCGAAGTTCATGGATGATGCAATCCACCACTTTCACGGGGGTCGAGACCTTCGGATACATTTTGAACCGAGGTTCAGGGATGATGCAATCCCACCACATTCACGAAGACCGAAGTCACCAGATCTATTTTGGATAGATGTCCCAGGATGATACAATCCCTCTTCATTCTCGAGGACCGAGGTCACCAAATCACTTTTATACAGATGTCTTGGGATGATACAACCCCTATTCATTCTCAAGGAATGAGGTCACTGGATCACTTTTGGACAAATGTCCTGGGATGATACAATCCCACTACAACATCACTACTCCCTCTTTCGAGGAAGGTATTTTCGAACAAAACCAAGCTTGTCTCAAAAGTGTTCGAACTTTACCGGAGACAGAGACTTCATCAGTACATCATCATTCAAACCATCATCATCTACATCTTCAGTATGTGAATACTGAACTATCACCATCTATATCTCCAGTATGTGAATACTGAACTATCACCATCTATATCTCCAGTATGTGAATACTGAAAGCATCATCATCTATATCTTCAGTATAGAAATACGGAATCATCATCATTTGCATCTACAGTATGTAAATACTAGTACATAATAATCTGCATCTTATCTCGTATGTAGAAATATCGGATTTCTATGTGTTACAATCGAAACATAGGGTTCTCTGTCATCACAAATCTGGTTATCACATAGACTCATTGTAGTATCCATCTTCAGGTCAAAGAGACCTGATATCAGCTTCTAAAGCCATATGACTTCACAACTTAGTAGAGCAATCTGCTATGTATTTTGCTTCAGCCTTGCTACGAGAAGCACCAGACTGTTTCCTGCTAAACCATGAACTCATAGCAGACCCCAAACAAAAGCATCTACCTAATGTGCTTTTCCTGTCTGAGATACTTTCATCCCAATCTACATCTGTGTAGCCATACAATCTATACTCATGGCTACCATCATAGTATAGACCAAAGTCTATAGTCCCTTTCAGATATCTCATCACATGTTTTGCAGCTACTAGGTAAACCCGTCTTGGTTGAACAAGATATTGACTTAAGGTGTTTACAGAAAAACAAATGTCTAGTATGGAATTTGTTAAGTACATTAATGACCCAATGATCTGTCTGTAATGAGTCACATCGACTAACTCTGATGAGTCATCAGCTTTAGGTTGGAGTCCATGGGTGTGGCCATGACTTTGCATTCCAACATATCAAATATTTTCAAACTTTGCACTGCATACTTTCCCTAATTAAGAAAGATTCCTTCATAATTTTGGACCTAGGAAATAAAGTATTAGACCAAGGTCTAAATTCTTTAGCAGAATTCTTCTTGCATTCTACAATTTGTTTCTCATTCCCTGTCAGAAATAGGTCATCCACATATAATAACAGGATGCCAGGTTCATCTTTTACAACCTTGAGATAAAGGTTAGGATCGACTTTACTCTTGGCAAATCCCATGCTCGTCAAGAAACTATCTATTCTTCCATACCAAGCTCTGGAGCTTGCTTCAGACCATAGAGGGCCTTCTTCAACTTGCATACGTGAGTCCATCTGTCTTCAACTTCAAATCCTTGTGACTATTTGATGTAAAACTCTTCCTTAATCATACCATTAAGGAAGGCTTGTCTTTACTTCATCATGAAAGAAACTACCATGATAGTTCTGAAGGAAGTATACCTTGCTTCTTGGAGTAAGTGTCTCTTCAGAATTAATTTCCTCTTTTTGAGAGAAGCCACAAGTCTTTCCTTACTTCTATCAGCAACATATTTTATTTTACTGATCCATTTGGAAGATACCACATTATTTCTTTCTGGTTTGAGTATTATATCCCAAACATCATTCTAGTATCATAACATCTTTCATGAGTTCATCTTGCAAGGTCATCAACATATCCTAGTCTTCTACATTCAACCTTGAAGGTTGGAACCCACTTTACTCTTGGTAAAGTCTCGATCCATCAGGAAGTTGTCCATCTTTTGTATTCACTCCCCCTGAAGTGGAGTGTCATCTTTCCTCTTCATTCTATGCAGGTGGTTCTATGCTTGACATATACTTCCATTTATATCTCGAAATCATATTGTATACATCATTCCCCATGATCAAGTGTTATTCTTTGATCATAGCTTCTTTCATAGCATTCTTTTCTTCATCTTGAGTTATCTCTCATACCCATGGTGGTATTCATCCTTCGAGGTGGATCTACTGCTCTTTGAAGCTCTTTCTTCTGTCATGGTGTCTCTGACCCTGGGAGCTTCAGATTCATGTTTATTGGAGTGAATCTTGAATTTTCATCACTTGTTCTTTGGAACAAGTCTCATCCTTCTTTTCTTGTAGGAGGTTGTACAAGACCTTTCCTACAATTCAAATGCACTAGTTACACGGTTAGAACTATAAAACATATGCATAATGATAAATTATTTTAGCCAATACAACATTCATCCATGTCTCAAGAAAAATTTCTAGATGTCTTCCATCTTTATCATGACATCATTGAGATTGTGCACTAATCCAATATGTCAGCAAAGAGGTTTGATAAGTAGCAATGGAGAGTTGTATGGCGCCATGAGCTACTTACCCATCACAATCATATTAGTAGTATACAGTCATTAATGAAAACAATCTATCAAGCATAACACATCAACTAAATATAATCAAATGCATAACAAAACAATATCATGCAACGACAATTGAATACTTATATTTTATTCGTTTCGTGGGTAGACTCCTTCTTGATCCTTCTACTTCATCATCTTCTTCATTCATGACATCATCATTTCTTATCCAAATGATAAGATGGATAAGAGGTTCTTTAAGAATTGAGTTCTTCACATTCCTCATTGCTTGAGGGATCTTCTTTGAATGGTGAGAGCTTGATCTTCAATTGCTTCCATCTTCTTCTTCTCTTCTTATGAGTCGAGCTTCTTCTTCTTCCTAGAGTCTGTTGAAAGTAATTACTTCCTTCTGGCACACATTCCTTGAATGAATGAATTCTATGATCCCAGGAGACCATTCAAGGTGGCTATCACCACTTTTGCACTCTCCAATTCTTCTTCTACCGCTTCAAGATGTTCTGCACTCTGAATCTTCACATTCCTCAACTATTTTCTCAAAGCCATCTTCTGATTTATGTTCTTATCTTCAAATAGCTTGATCGAGGAATCAAACATCTTCGGTGTCTTTAGGGAAGACACTTATGGTACAAGTTGATCCATGATTGAATCAACAATGATCTTCTTGGCCTTGATCAAGTTCTTCTTGTGTAAGGCTTTGAGCCTCATATCCTTCTGGAACTGGAACCTCTCTACTCATGAAGGTGTCCAATTCATTTTCTTCAGAGAGATCAAATACTTCCATGCTTGGAAGTTGTCAACTTCACCAAGATTGTCATCAAGCTGATGTGATATATCACTTTGAAATGAGAACCTCAAATGCAAATAGCAAAAGATTAGATCTTACCGATTTGAGGTGTCCGTCCTACTTCCGAAGCTGGCTGATCTAGGGTTTGTCAGAGAAACCCTAATTTTCAAAACTTGGAATATTTCAGATATTATTGAATATAAAGATAGATATCTTCAAATGGAGCTGTCCAATGTACTCCTTTTCTGAAAACAGTGGAAGGAAGCTCCCGGAACAGGAAGCCCTAGTTTTCCAATTTCTTCTGCAGAAATTCCTGTTACTATTTCTGTGATATCTATTAAGTTACTACTCCTCTATGTCTGAAATTTCTCATTGAGGTAACCTCGCATGTCCCTGATCTAACACCATAGGTTTCATCAGAATGGGTTTCACCAATTGGGATTTATGATGATTTTCCCAAGGTGACCTGTTACAGGATTGTTCAGAATAGTGAAGTTGTATGGAATTCCACGTGTCACTGGTTCATATTTAGGTGCTGAAATTAGGACCACAGAAATTAAAGTCCGTGATATTTCTGGAACATCTTCAGGAATTCCATTTGGACCTATGTATCCCAAGCTATAGCAATTTTCTGTAGGTGTCCTGTTTAGGGATGAATTCTAGAAGAGGCTGGAACCCTAACTTGGAGGGATCATATCTCCTAGAATATAGAGAATATGAGGCTGAATTTTGGACAAAGTGTTCATCAGGATTATATCTTCGGTTTTTGAAATTTTAAGCTCCTGAAACTTCGCCAATATTGGGATGTAGCAAATATACAAAAACATAGCAGTTTTAGTATTTAGGGTTTTTCTAGCTCTGGGTCAAACTAGGGTTTGACTTTCCTAGAGTTTCACCCAACCAAAAATCTTGATCCAGGTCTCTAAAATTCGATTTTGATGAGGAGAGAAATCCTATGTTGGGCTCACTCAAAAATTCTTCTTCTGGAAGAAGCCCTAATTTCCCACACCGAAAACTGAAGATGCTCAAAATTGAATTCCGCTTTGACAGAAAGATGCGCCCTTCAATGGAGAGTCAGCCTAGCCTTCTTTTGCTGATCAATTGTGGAGAGAGAACCAAAAAGTAAGAATCCCTAGATTCTATAGCTGCACAATGTCTTCTTTTCAAGGTGTTACCACCTAAGTTGTACTTAGTGGTTTTTATCAAGAGAGCCTGGTGAACCGGACAGGGTTAACTTGTTCGGATTTCAAAAAGACCTTTGGAAGTACTTCTGGGAAGTGCTTGTTGTATCATATCACATGTTCATACCCCATGGGGGAATTGTAATAAATGTTCTAGCATGATAGTGTCTGTAAAAGAATCGGTCTCTTAGACTTCATTTGTCAATCCGATCAGCCCAGGGTGTTTTTTCCCTTGGTTATTATTGGTTGTTGAATAAACGACTGATAATTTCTGAGTTTTTCACTCCATACCTCCAAAGTTGGGGTGGTAGGCTTGGAATTTGTGCCTATTGAGGTTATTAGAGTCTATGTTTCATTGTGTAAGCAT